>JAIEZT010000013.1:8840928-9378602 GCA_019594935.1 Periophthalmus modestus | reverse complement strand
CTTCGCATCAGCATCAGTGGACGCGCTACCAAATGAGCCACCGTAATCCCTCGATAGACCTACTTCAAATCAAGTCTCGAACGAAATCGTTAATGAATAGTTATTATATTAGACATCTTTATTTTAAGAAGTCAAGATTTCAGTGCAAAACAAAAAGTCAAACTAAAAGCGTTACATCATCTAATCTGAAAGTACCTTCGCAGCCGCACAGCTTCACTCATGCAAAAAATAAAATTATACAGGAGCGGTAGACGGATGCCTGCCCTGCTCGGCTCTGATTGGCTGATGGACAGATGAATCAGGAGCTGGAGACAGAGATCAGGCCAATGCAGAGGAACAGGAACATATTACTGTCACTATAATTAAAACATCAGCAGCGCCCAGAGCCATGCTTTGACAATGACAGGACGGTTAATCTATGTCCACTGTCTCCTGCAGTTTCCCCGGAGCAGACAGAGGAGATTAAAGACACGAGATTACCCTATGGCTTCACTGATACACTCACAATATACCATCATGTAGTAATTAGTATGTGTAGGGCAAAGAGTAACTATTGTGCACAAATGTTAAATCAATATTAATCTTGCAGCGTCTGACCCTCTCCTCTGCACAGGCGCCCTCTGTGTTCTCATTCACCGCATCCAGAGTTAATGCTGCACAATCTGAAAAGCAAATATTCATCCAATTATCCTGTCTACTGCGGTGGCGGAAAGTAACAAAGTAAAAGTAGTAAAGTCCTAGTAGTAGTAGTGTCTGTACTTTCTACTCAACTACATTTTTGAACTGGACAGAAAAGTAAAGTATTTTCTTTTTATTATTGTTCGAGACCTGCTGAAAAAGTTGAGGGTTTATTTTTTATCAACTTCTTAATCTGAGCAAATTAACATAATATTGATTTAATTGTTTCTATTGAACAAAATCAGCACAAAATACTTTCACTTTTTATTGTTCAAGTACATTTTTAAACAGGTGCTTTTATACTTCTTCTTAGATAGTAGATTCTTTTTTTCATTTTTTTTTGCCAGTCTATGATAGTAACATAAATTTAGATAAAATGACCAGAAAGAAGCAGGCTGTTTTTTTATGTATGAAGATTACTACTAAAATGACTCATTGTGTTGAGTGGGAAGTTTCTAGTGTAAGTCCTTTCAGTGTCCTTTTTCAAAACACTTAGACTGTTGCTACGTGTGTCAAAATAAGATTGAATACTGAATGTTTACATCAAATACACTATCCATACACTCTGCAGAGCCAGTCCATTAAGCAGAGATAAAAATATGAGTACAGCTATTGTTCATAAAAGCCTCTGACCTGAATTTATGGAGAGAAAAATCTAACAGTGGAGGCCTCCTGGGACGTGGCTGTCAGTTGGACCTCTCCAGCTGTCTCTTTCTCTATCATAGAACTATCATACAATTACATGAATGGCTTTTATCTGCACTTGTATCTTTAAAATGTATTTTTATAATGATTATTTATGTGTTCATTTGTTTGAACTGTGATTGTAATGGGTCCTTGTTGTCATTTTGAAGTCCTTTGTACTGTGAAATAACACAGAATACAACAATTTGAAATAAAATGTATTTCCTGTAGGCTCAAAGGTCCTACATGAAGCAAAACTGACTCTTGTGAGATTTAAACCATGTTATAATGTTGCTACCTTCTCAAAAACATACCTGGAGTTGTGTTTTGTTTCATTCACACATGTTTGAGTAACTATTATTAGTCTGTCTAAGCTCGAAATGCTCTGTTCCACCTTGTGATGTCATGAAGCGGTGGTTTTCAAGTTAACAGTTACTTTGTTTTACCTTTTGTTCAGTAAAGATTGGCAATTCTAGGGCTGAACTCATCCTAATGATTCTAGTGAAAGTGTATGGAGTTTTAAAACACAGAGGAGCACTTCCTGTATTACTACATGACATCACAAGGTGCAACAGAGTGCTTTCAGTTTGAGAAGAACTCAGCCTAAATGTGTTAAAAATATAGTAGAACTGTTTTTGAGTGCCTTGAAGGTGGAAAAGCGCTATATAAAAATGTGACTATTTACTAAAATCAACAGTTGTTACATTTATGCATTTGGAAAAAGAGTAAGCATGTTCGAATTTATCTGTAATTAATGACTTTTCTATGCAAACAAAATGAACGGGTAAATACTATCGGCTCTGTAATACCCATAAGATTTAAAATAAACTCATTCCTCACCTATAAGTATCGATACGTGTTGAACGCAGAACCATAGTGTCCATCAAACTTTATAAATGCAAATATATCCATTTCTTAATAGTACTTAAAATCTCATTGGGAAGCACCTTGAAAATACCCAAGAAACTACAGCAACCACTTAGCCGCTAAATGAGTATATAAACAAAGTGCTCATTAGCAGTGTAATCTACATGTATAGCCTCTCTCCTTCATTACTATTACCACAGTCACCCCATTGTGTCCTGAACCAGCCCAACACATTCACGCAATGTATTCAGGAAGAAAGGCCCGAGTTTTAATATCGCTCCCCTCCTGTTGGTTCATTAGTCTCGGTAACATATAAGGCGCAGCTGGACTCAACAAATTCAAAGAGCTCCACTGAAAAACGTCTGAACAAAAACCCAGGCCCTGCAAACGAGGAAAGCCAAATTAGCTCACTAAATCAGCGTGCAAGGATCCACGGGACATTAACACGAGTGCGGCTACAAACAGTCGCGAGAGTTTGAGAACGCAACTTAAAGTGCTCGATTAAAGGCTCTGTACGCAATTTTCCCCCATGTATTAGAACAAAATTTGGTATATTGTACAAGTCAAGGTAAAAATTAGTCTTGCATATAATTATAAAGTGTTCATCATCGGGAAGTGCACGGTTAGCATCAGGAGAGTTGATGGGGGTGGGGTTTGTTGTCCCTGGGCCCAGAATTGGACCCTCTTCCTATTTATTTATTTTAGAGGTGGCCCATGATTCAAATTTCTGTCGATGGGTCTGGTTAGCATGCTAGTTGTTCTCAGCTTTACAGTGGCAGCAAAACTCCGCTCTTATATGCACTTATAAACTCATATGGGTGAATAATTAGGATGGTCATAATGCATAAGGTTAGTGAGGAATAACTTTTTACTGTTTAAACTGTTTAAAATGAATGAAAAATCAGATACAGGGCCTTGTTTTTAGTTACTATAGCAACGGGTCAATTTTAAAACACTCAAAATCTATGGATCGCCGAGGAGGATAGCGTCATAAAGAGTTTTGTTCATTAATGTAAGTGTCGATTGTAACTATATCACCTTAACAGTAGTAGTTCCCCTATTACATTTAATCAAGACAGGGCGAAGACATTTTAAAGGAGCCTCCGCAAATTACACTGACACTAATGGGATTAATTGCGCAAAGAGTCTGTGCTCCACCTTAACAGTTCACTAATGTTCGGAGATGATTCAAAGATGGAGATAGTCTTGTACTCCTGCCAAGTGCTACACCCTCCCCCCTCTCTCCTCTCAGGGCACGATTCCAGTGAGTAATGAACACATAAGGCAAAGAGCGGGATTCAGAAGTACCACAGACCTCCAGGCAATAGGGGAGACTGTTCAGGTTTTAAGCACCACAATCAGAACTATTCTTAGACAAATGATTTCTAACGTTCTACTCCCTGAGGCAAATGTAATGTTTTATTTTATAGCCTTGTGTAAGCAAACTTAAAGGTGTACTGTGTAGTTTTTTTCTGGTGGGTGGTTCGTCAGTGTCTACAGGATGTTCTCACATTTATTGTTCCGCAATATGGCAGAAAAGTATCGATTTTCCATTTGGTTCAAAAATATATTGAGACACATGTAGTGTGGGAGCAGGCTCACCTCAACACAGATCTGACCTGTGACTTGGTGCATCACCTGTGTGGCTCTGTGAAGCTAGACATGTTTAATGCCATACACTGGAATACTCCTGACAAAGCACAAACATCTCCATGGAGACAAGGTTACACCATACACCTTTAACAAACGCAAAACATGCAATTTAGCATCTCCTTTTCTGTAAGTATTATTTAAAAGTTTATAAGACCTACAGAGTATAGACCATCAGCCACTGTGAAGGTCATGGGTTTGCTGGTTTATCAACTTTGAAGTAAATGTATATAACATTTGTTAAGCATAACAGTTGTGGTGGACAATATTGGCAAAAAAAAAACAAAAACATGTCTTTTTAAAAAATATATATTTTTTTCTGACTATATTCATAATAAGAAAATTGCTTTTCAAGTACCACAAGATCAGAATTGTGTTTGTGTGTGTGTGTGTGTGTGTGTGTGTGTGTGTGTTTGTATTGTGTGTGGTCTAAACTAGGACTGCACATAAACCATGAGTAAAGAAGTAAATGGTCACATTTTTATATAGCACTTTTCCACCTTCAAGGCTCAAACACTTTACATGAAGGAACCACTCACCCAATCACACATTCACACACCCGTGTACACAGACACTGGGGGCGAGGTGGGTCAGTGGATCTGACCTCTCTACCAACAATGTTTATGTCGAGAGCGGGATTTGAATCGCCAACCTTCGGATCAGTGGACAAACAAGTGAGCTATTGGTGCCCAGTTGGATTTGGGTCAGAGAATCTCCCAAAACAGCATCTCTTGTGGGGTGTTCCTAATCGTATCATATCTGCTTAATCCTACCCATTATTCCCTCGTATTATTCTCTGTGCTCTCTGTGCTGCAGTGCAGGAGCTGACTTAGCCCCTGTGTTGTCTCCAGTCTCACCATTATATCTATTTTTATCCAAACTTTCTGCTCTCCAGGATAAGAAAATTAATCCTTGGCTGGATAGTGGTAGTGACAATTGGTGCGAGTCCCTGGAGTTGTCCTTGTTCCCCATTTAGTGCCCCCTCTCCCTAGCCCCTCCCCTTTCTGACCCCCCCTCCCTCCGCTCTCATCCGAACATGCTTCTTCACACTTTTATAGGTGTTCAATTCAGAGTGTCCCTTCTGACAGCACACTTCCCCTCAGACAAGCTCGGACTTATATTTTTACGGCTATTTTTGCCCTTTGTTAGAACAGGTCCTGTATGCTGCCCCATGTGGCCAGGGTGGGAATGTAGGAGAATGTGAAAATGGAAGTGTGATATTTGAAAAGAGGAGAAAAAAGCAGAAGGAGGTTACTGGGTGTAGCTCGACCGCTCTGGGCCCCCAGGAGATCAATGTGAGAGGATTGATGAACAACACACAGTGAGGGAGGGAGAGAGGGATAGAGAGAGGGGAGAGAGAGAGCGAGAGGTAAGGAGAGAGAGAGAGAGGAGGGGAGAGGGACAGAGAGAGAGAGAGGGAGGGAGAGAGAGATAGAGAGAAGGAAGAGAGAGAGAGGGGGAGAGGGACAGAGAGAGAGAGAGGGAGGGAGAGAGGGACAGAGAGAGAGAGAGAGCAAGAGAGAGAGGGACAGAGAGAGAGAGAGGGGGGAGGGAGAGAGAGAGAGAGAGAGAGAGAGAGAGAGAGGAGAGGGGGGAGAGGGAGGAGAGAAGAGAGAGAGAAAGTGAGGGGGTAGAGGGAGAGAAGGAGAGTGAGAGAGAGAGGGGAGAGAGAGAAAGAGAGAGAGAGAGGGAGACAGAGTGTGTGTGTGTGTGTGAGAGAGAGAGACAGAGAGACAGGGAGAAAGAGAGAAAGAAGGAAGGAGAGAAAGGGATGAGACAGAGAGAAAGCTGACAGAAAAGAGAGATGGTGAGAGATGGAGGGAGAAGGAGAGGGGAGGAGAACGAGAGACAGAAAAAGAGAGTGGGAGAGAGAGATAGCAAGAGAGAGAGAGAGAGAGAGAGAGAGAGGCGGAAAGGGAGAGAGAGAAAAATGGGAGCCATGAGAGAGTGAAAGAGAGGCGCTTGAACAGCAGTATAGGGTCTTATGTCTTATACATCACAATCCCAGCTAATGCACTCAGCCAAATTATTGTAATAATCTTATGAACTGTAACTGAAGGCTTTTTAAAACTTTGTGCTTTATATTTCAAATTTACCTTGGAGTAAAACAAAAACAAACAACAACATTTGGACAGATATATTACTTGTTTAAAGACTTAAAGACCTGATGTTTACTGCCTTGAAAACAGAACTAGTTCATTTTCAATGGTTTGGTCCAAAGTTTACCTTATGCATTCAGAGCAACTTAGTCATTCACAGGGATGAGTTTATAAGCACATGTAAGACCAGTGCAGAGTTTTGCCATGACAGTAAAGCTAACAACAACTAGCATGCACCTCCTGATTATTGGACAATAAAATACTGTATAGTTCAATGCAGACAGCACACAGTGGACTTATTTTGATCTCAGTAGCTGCTTTTACAATAAACTTGGGCGAGACAAATTGTGTTCAAATACATGAGAGAAAAATAAAGTGCAGGCCTTTTAAGTGAGAAAAGTTGAGTCACTAAAAATGTAACAGTAGCACATTTATCCATTCCCAACATGAGGCTTTGTTGGTAAAATCAAATGTGGAAATGCACTAACTTATCCCGAGTCCACGTCTGAAGTGGTGACAAATCCTCTTCTCCAAATGAGATCTCAATCTGTGAGTCTAATGTTAGCCACATGTGTGTAATGAGATACAATTAGGAGGAGGAGACCAGAAGGAGCAGAGGGACAAAAGCAAGTGGCTATGAGCTCAAAATCGCAATTCTCTCATGTAAAACAGACAAGTACAAATGACAGAAAGTCGTTTTTGCACACAAATCGTTGAGAGACAAGTAAGCTTAAAAAGACATGATTCTGATCTCTGGAGTCAGTCTAAAATGTCGTATTAGATGGAGCAGAGGATTAATGGAGATGACATTTATATTTTGTGATGATCATTTTCTCAGACAGAACAAATTAACCCTCTTTTTTATTATCTCATTTTGAAATCATGTTTCTTCGACACAAAAGGCATAAGTGGACTTTGTGGACATTGCTCATTGTCACTTCATAGATAGCATAATTAAAATAAGAGGGACATTGGTAGAAGAATTTGCTGACCTGTTCTGGATGTTGAAACCTTTAAAATATGGAAACAAAACAAAAGAGGATGTTAAAACTACAGCTACAACAAAAGTATAAAATACAACAAAAAACTAACAGAGAAAAGTTTTAATTTTAATACTTCAAGGCTCTCAAAGCTCTTTACATCAAGGAACCACTCGCCCATTCACATACACATTCATACACCACTGTAAGCAGACACTGGGGGCGAGGTAAAAAAGTGTCTTGCACAAAGACACAACCACAGCAGTCATCGATGCAGCTGGAACTGCACTGCCAACGTGTGGGTTGGTGAATCTGACCACTCAACCAATGACATTTATGTTGAAAGCAGGATTCGAACCGTCAACCTTCAGATCAGTGGACAAACACTCGACCAACTGAATTACTGTTGTCCTTTGTATGTATCAGGTTCTTATGAATTTTAAGGAGAACCCACACCAAGGACAGAATTTCAACTCTACAAGCATGTTTCCAACATGGCCCCGTCACTGGGACTCTGACTGTACACAGATGTGCGATGGTGAATATTTCATCTCCATATGCTGCTTTTCCATCAGACTCTAAACTGTTCTGCTCATGTTTGTTCATGATGTGCTGTGACATGTGGATCTGATTTAAAATGAAATCCTCAGGGTCCAGGCCAAAGCAAGTTTCTAAAAGCCCCCAGTACATGTGGTCCATAGGTGGAAACACAGACTGTATAAAGAAGAGGACTGAGGGAGTGTGACGTCATTCATAGCGTTCGTCCCTGTCAAATGAAGTTCATCGAGGTTATGGAGTTATAGGGGCGAATTTGGAGCCATTTCCTTATTAGGAATTCCGACAGTGAGTATCATAGAAACCAAAGAGCCAATCTGGAGCCAGGGTGTTGTAGGTAACGCCTCTTCTTGCCAATCCCCGGGATCTAAACATGGCCACCCATTGAAGTCAATGGGCCGTGCTTAATTACGCATGTTGTAAGTTATAATGTTTATGCTTTCAGGGCACTTCTGAACTCTGTTCTAAACCTGTGGCTCATTCATAACAGTTGGGCTTGTTCACATCACTCACACATGCTCGTTCATGTCGTACCACATGTCCGCTCTAACCAATCAGCTTGAGCTTGGCTAGAGCGGACATAGAGCGTAGCTGAAGCTAATGATTTAAAAGCAGTTTTTAAGACAACAGATGGATTTTGACTTGAGAATAAGTTCATAATCTAAAAATAGATAAAATTAAAAATTTGGCTGTTGTGAAACTTGCAGGTGCACTGACAGCTGAACACAAGCAGTTTGTGATTCCATTGCGCTATATGAGAACAATCCTTTCTGGGCAGGAGGGGTTTCTTTTTGCTGTAGTACCAACGAGTGGCCACTAAGCCAAGCTCGCAATACCCTATTCAGTTATTTTAATAGATCCATGCTTCTCACCCGCACTGCTGGTTTAGGGAGCGGACTTAGCAATACAGTCAATCAAACCTGTTGCTGACGCTAGCGGGAGTGACCTTGAGGAAAGAAGGCGCCTGATTTGTCTATTATTTATGTTCATATCTTGATTTACGGAGAAAATTGCTAAATAAAAATACCAGAATCATGTGGCGGGGTTAATATGAACAACTTAAAACCAAACTGACCAGTCTGACTTATTTTGTTGTACATAATCCCAATGAATCTGCCTATGTTCTAGTCCTTTGATAACTTTTACTTAGAAAGGGTTTAAATCTCCTTATTTATACTTTGTGCGTGTTTGATTGACACAAAGTAACTGGAATGTTCCACAGTATGGCATTAAACTTATCCACCTTGCATATATTCAATTACAGGTGTTTTTTGTGTGAAGATTTAGTCCTGCTTGAGCTTTTTTCTCTAATCCCTGGTCCAACTTTAGTCATAATCTAACCCATATTTAGTTTAATCCCGTTAGTTCTATACCTCAGATTTGTATGGAGTTCTTTTAGAGACGATTTTGCACTGGTCTGTTCGGTGAAGAAGTGCGTCTCGAGCATTTTAAAGTGCCAGGTTTGTTGACGTCTTGGGATATTTGCACTGACAGCAGCAGAAACCCACATTCACAGCAAAAACCTTTTACTTGGCTACGGACATCAAGGGAAATACTAAATGTTCTGGTTCAAGTGAGGTTTATTTCAAAGACAGACGCGTTCAACCCAAATGTCTCGAGCTAAAAGTAGTGATTCTAGTCTCTTGCGTTTGGAGAAAAACATGGTTAACTTTTCTATAATAGAGATCAACCAAAACAAAATTAGACAGAGCGTCGCCTTGTGCCATGACGCAGCAATTAAAATGGGAAAGATTTAAATGCCAACTAAATTAGCATTCACTTAAAAGTACTATGGCATTATACTGCAATTCCAGAAGTGACCCTTAAAGAAGCACTATGGAACCTTCCTGGTGAAGGGTCTGCTACCTGCTCATCTCCGCTGACATTAAGTTTAATGTTAGACTGCAGAACCGATAACATCTCCATGGAGATGAGGAGGTAGAGAGTAGACAATAATCATTCGTGGGACATTTTATATAATCGTGAGAATTGCCAACAAAGATAATCGTCTTTATATCCATATTTATATCCACAACCTCCATGTAAGGAATGCCACATCAGCTGATCAATTTAAAACTCTATTGTCTTGTTGTGGCTTGGCTAGATAACTGTTATTTTCACCTTAAACAAAGTACAATACTATAACAACTGTTTAAATATGAGAGCTATTCATAATGTTAAAATGATAATTATTCATGTCCATAACATTTTTAAACTGTCAGTAACTTTAATAATAATAATTGTGATATAAATCGTAATACTTGAACTCCTTCACTTGAGGCAGAGACTCACCACCCACCCAGAGAGGGCAAGCCACCTATGGTCATGAGCTCTGGGTAATGACAGAAAGGACAAGATCGTGGATACAAGCGGCCGAAATGGCCGTTTCCTCCTTAGGGTGGCCGGGCACACCCTTAGGGACAGGGTCACACGGGAGGAGCTCGGAGTAGAGCCACTGCTCCTTCATGTCGAAAGGAGCCAGCTGATGTGGCTCGGGCGTCTGTTCAAGATGCCTCCTGGACGCCTCCCTACCAGGGAGGTGTTCCGGGCATGTGCCACCGGAACAAGGCCCCGGGGAAGACCCAGGACAGGCTGGAGTGACTATGTCTCTTGGCTGGCCTGGGAACGCCTTGGGGTCCCACTGGAGAAGCCGGAGGACGTGTCTGGGGTGAGGGAAGTCTGGGAGTCCCTGCTTAGACTGCTGCCCCCGCGACCCGGCCCCGGATAAGCGGAAGAAAATGGATGGATAAATTGTGATATTAATCGCAAATATTTTGGCCTTGATAACACCAAATCTCAAAATCATCCCATGCGAACAAGCAGGTGGCGACCTTCACGCTTGCTGTCTTATATTGTTCAACCAAATTGAAAAGTTACGTAATTCTTTGCATTTTGCCTTCTTGTTTCTGTATACTTCTATGATGTACTGAAATGGTGTTACTTTCATCATAAGTCCAAATGAGCTCTACATCTGATATTGAAGTCAGCCCACAGTTCATATCTTAACTTTGTAAATACCCAGAGGTGGTCAGATGCCAAATTAAGCCTGTTATGATTGACAAGCCAAAAGTGACACACATCACAACAAATGGACATCATCAGTATGGTACTAATGCCAGATTAAACTGGCAAGAGGGGCTCACGGGAAAGAGGGGTGGAGGGTATTTCAGTTAGACCTGTGGTAATTTCTCATCTATTGCACACTATAATTTCAGGTTTAATTTCAATAAAGTTGGTGTTTGGACCACTGATCTAGTCCAGGTTTAGTCCTATTTTTATTGCAAAGTGGGCGACAGTATCTCATTTGGTAGAACGTTTGTCCACTGATCTGAAGATTTGTGGTTCGAATCCTGCTCTCAAAGTAAACATCGTTGGCTGAGCGCTCAGATCCACTGAACCACAGGTTGGCAGTGCGATAACAGCTCCCACACATGAATGCTGCCGTTGTGTCCTTGGGTAAGACACTTAACGTCGCCCCTAGTGTCTCCGTACACAGTGTGAATGGGTGAGTGGTTCCTTGATGTAAAGTGTTTTGAGTGACTTGTAGGTGGAAAAGCGCTGTATAAAAAAATGACTACTGACTTACCATTTGTTTTCTTAGGTTAGTTAGGGTAGGGTTTGGGTAGTCTACACTTGGTTTAGTAGTAATGTTCTGCGTGGCTTAGTTTAGAATGTGATTTTCAACATTAAATAATAGTACTTTCTTATATATTACCATGTGGTCATATATTTGTGTAATCCCTCAGTCGTCTAGTTATGTTCCATAGTGGTCCATGGGTGTATACTAGTACTATACTGTACAGCATGTGTATATATGCATGTATGTATATATGTATATATTAGATTAGAGATTTGACCTGTAACATGTAGTAAAGCAGGAATATGCAAGGCTCATTGTATAAATGATTTTCCAAATGCATTAATTAAATTAATAGATAATTAATTACATTTCAGTTAAAAAACACAGCATAAAAACTCACATTCACAGTTTTATCAAGTGCCAAAAGACCAACTTGTTGAAAGAGTACACTGAACAAGGTTTATCCTTACCTATCTGAATATAACTTGGTCACGTTCGGTGAGCCGGATTAATAAACCCAAAGCGCCGTGTGTGGCCCCGGCCGTAGCTTGCCCATGTCTGTTCTAAAATAATTCAGGAAAGGTCTTTTCTGCCCTGTGAATAGAACTATTTAAGCAAGATACCTGCTCAAATGAGTGTACTAGTTTTATTGATTAGTAACTGACTTTTTATACTGCTGATGTAAACATGGTTTTGGTTCTTATATTTAGCTGCACTTACTACTTTTTTTTTTTTTAATTATCTACAAACAATTCATCTTTCAACTACACTAAACCATTTGTTTCACCAACTGCCCAAGCGTCACATGACTCAGAAGTCTCCCCGGGCTGTTGGCCATCTTAAACCCTGTGACTATGCGGGACCCGGCAGCCTAATTCTAACAATTAAGCAGCTCAGATCTGACAGAGCCTTCTTTTCCTCGTCCTCTGCAGATCCACATAATGACTGGGTGCAATGGAGAAGAAAGCCAAGAAGAACAGCAAGTAAGGACAAAAAGAAGTGAGTTTAAGGCTTTAAAAAAAGTACTGACTCAAAGAACATTCAGTGACAAAGTATATATTGAACAGTAGAACAAAAGGTGTCCAAAATGTTCTGCATGCAACTTTCTTTACTCAAAGGAAAACTTCAGAATCTGCTATAGAGGCATAGTGCAAGGAAAACAGAGGAAAAATAGGTTGTCATATAAGTTTTAGCATTAAGAATTTTAAAGGGGAAGCCAAAGGCAGATTTGCAGAGAAAGTTAATACAGTTATTGTGAAGTCGAGATGAAAAATATTGCAGGTATTAATATAACACAGAACTCTGGAATTATGCAATGCCCATTATGTTTAAGGGCCCATATTATGCCATTTTTTTTTTTAATCTATGCTATATGTTTCCTCATCACAAACATACCTGCAGTTGTGTTTTGTTTCATTCACAGATGTTTAACACACAAACCCTGCATAATTAGGCTTGTCCTTCTATCAAACAGAAAACACTCCACCTTGTGATGTCATGTGGTAATACAGGAAGCACCTCACATTGTTTTAAACTCCATATACCTTCACTAGATTTGGATGATCACAGCCTTGGAATTGTTAATCTCTACTGAACAAAAGGAAAAAAGAGCAGTTAACTTGAAAACTTCCACTTCATGACATCACAAGGTGGAACAGAGCATTTTGAGCTTTGGAGATGTAGACAACTCCAGGTATGTTTTTGAGGAGGTAACAACATTATAACATGGCTAAATCTCACAAGACTCAATTCTGCATAATATGACCTTTAACTACAACTAACTGTTACATGACCAAATGTACTTCCACTGCAGGGCTAAATACTAAATAAAGCTTTACATTTGCATCTACAGTATTGAAAAGCCTTGCAAAGAGCTACACTATTGTCACTCGTCATTCATTCCACAGGGGGGGAGTGATTCTTAAAAGGAACGGCCGATAGCAGATAGGCAAAAAAGTTAAAGAATCGACCTGGTATATAGGTCAACCAATATAACCAGCGAATAATGGGTAAAACATAGTGACTATATACAAGAACAAAACCAACTTCCTCCCAAACAGCAACAACAACCATGTAACTTTGAGGAGGATAATTCCGAACACATCTCTCAAAGCTCGAGTATCAGTAATTCACGCTAACACTTTGGTTGGTCTTGGCAGAGCTGAGGAGACAGGCCATCTGGACGAGTGGGAGTTTCCTGTGGGCTGCTCCGCTGTGGGCCGGGTGCTAACTGCTAACAAACAACACAGAAGATAACTTAAATCCTCTCTGTTTATTGGGACTAAATGGACTGAAACTGCACCTCACATCTGTTTCGGCTCTGGGTATGTTGAAGGAATAGACTCACTTTTTAGACAATAGAATGTGATTTTCAACTTTAAATTGTAGTACTTTCTTTTATTTTATTATACAGTCTTATATCAGTGTCATCCCTCAGTCGTCCAGGTAGGTCCCATAGTCCCATAGTAGGTCCTAAAGCTATTCAGGAAAAGTTGTTTTCTGTACTATGAATATGACTTTCTTTATATCGATACCTGCTCAAATGAGTATCTAGTTTCTAGTATCTACTAGTATCTGATTTTTGATACTTTTGACAGCCCTAATAAAAAGAGTATTATTTATGACATTGAACTATCTATGGTAGGCAGGTAGAGGGTTAGCAATGTTACTGCAGAGCAAGAAAGATCCAAGTTTTTAATCAATCTAACGGATCATAATTCATTTTTAACTGCCAAGCCCTGTCTCAGGACCCAACAGGGATCAAAACTGTTGGCACAAGTTTTCAGGGACAATATTTTTCACTGTAATATCTTAACAGTTTTAGTTCTAACTCTATTTTATAACTGTTAGGTAAAGTGGGATTATCCTTCATTTTTCAGCATATATGTGATACTTAAATTATTAAACTAAGGGCGCTTTCGTCCTTTTTTGGTCCTGGTTTTGGCCCTGGTTTTGGCCCTGGTTTTGGCCTAATTTGAATCAATGTAGATTTGGTTTGGTCCTGGTCTAATCCTGGTTTAGCCCAGGTTTAGTTAAGGATTTAGTCCCCAGTTAAGTCCTAATTTGAACGTGCTAAACGTGTTGAATGTGCAAGTGTGATCACTTAGCACCATTAATTGCAAGACGTCACTTGTGTCAGTAGACAAGTGAGCCAAGAAGAAACTGAGAGAGCTGCAACAGGAAGGGCATCTTACACAAAACCATGATAAAACTGTGATAAAACTTGCCCATAACTGCATGTAACTTGCCCTGGCTTGGTCCTGGTGTGAACCTGGTTTAGTTCTGATGTAGACTTGTCCAGGACTAAAAACAGATCAGACCAAGTCTAAATTTTCCTATGGTGAGTGAGCAAGTAGGAACGTACCGTGAGACTAAACCAGGATAAAGTAAAAACAAAACTACAGCTCTAAACCAATACTAAAACATAAAAACAATGAGACCAACAAAACTGCACAAAAATACCTTAAGTCAGGAGTGTCCAAACTTTTTTTCACTGAGGGCTGCATACTGAAAAATATATGAAGCAGAGGGCCACAGACCAGAGTCGATACAGGGAGTCAAATGGTGCATTTAACACAGGTTGGACAGAGACATTGTACTTTTAATAAGACTTGGAAGATTATTTTTAGGTCTGTGTCACAATGCAATGTGATGTTATTCAGGTTATAGTGGTAGAATCTCTTCAATTTGTAGTAAAAAAACACTTCCTGATCAACTGGGCCAGTTTAGGAAGAGGCAGGAGGGGACAACAAAAAATGGTCTGAGGGCCGCATTTAGCCCCTGGGCCGTAGTTTGGACAGCCCTGCCTTAAGTGTTGACAGTAACGAATCTTGTTGACCAAAAACATGTCTGAAAGCTCCCATATCTTCCACATACTTATTCATAATTTCTTTTGCTATTACATCACTCCACAAAAGTCCGACAAGTGACCCTCCGCTCCCTTAAATCCATTCACTTTGTCCACACTTGGGTGAGCCTAAATGACTCAGCTAAGACCCTTCTGTGCACGTATAAGCTCCCAGACCAAGAAATCCCTCAATTAACCCAACCACTCTGCACCTACATCATTATGTCTGTCCATTAGTCCATCAATGCGGGGACGTCTAAATCTCGTTCATTACGGCAACTCTCCAGGGACAATCTTCAACATATTTCCATATAATTAGGCAAAACTTAATTATGTATTATGTATGAGTTAAAATTGTACAATTAAAGTACAACTGAAGAAAATCCCGTCCTTGTTTGGTCTTTCTTGATTTGCATAATGTGAACTTTTGGGTGGAAATAATGGAATAAGTTGTTTTTTTATTAAGCATGACAGTATACAAAACAGATTAAGGATTAGTGTTGTCACGATACTAAAATTTCAAAGGCTATTTTGATACTAAGGAATAGTTTCGATACTCAATGTCGATATATCTGTTTAAATCCTAAGTTATCCAGGTAGGTTCTGTCCTGTTAATGTATCGATACTTGCTCAAACAAGTATCTAGCTTTAGTATTGATTAGTAGCTGATTTTCAATACTTTTTGAAAACGACAATGAGGGAGATGGAGAGGCTGAGGGGGATGAAAGTTCTGCTGCTGGGGTGGAAGGTCAAAGTAGTAGGTGGCGAGGAGAGGAATACAGTTTTTCTAGTTGAATTAGTGTATCTTTGTGACTTTCTAAATAAAAAAAAACAGTTTTTTTCACAAGTGTGAATGTTTGTACAACTAAAACAATAGCAGTTTAGTTTGTCACACAAGTCTGGAATACCCCCATTTCAAACTGTGAAGAGAAAAGTATTTCCAAGCTCACACTAACCTTTCGCACTTTGTCTTTTAGCATGTACACATATTTAGAACAGCCAACTGCAGGTCCACATCGCTTTGCTTCCGGGATTGCGATCGACACAATGTCCTATTAGATGCAGACAGTGCACATGGGTAGGCCTGTCACGATAATGGTAATTCTTCACATTTTTATATCGTGCTTTTCCACCTTCAAGGCACTTAAAGCACTTTACATCAAGGAACCACTCACCCATTCACACACACATTCATACACTGGAGTACTCAGACACTGGGGGCGAGGTGGGTTAGGTGTCTTGCTGGAAATGTTGCTGTAAGTCAGTGGATTTGACCGCTCAACCAGTGATGTTTTATGTCAAGAGCAGGATTCGAACTGCCAACCTTCGGATCAACGCTCTACTAACTGAGCCACTATCGCCCCTATATAACTACATTGAGGAGAGTGGAGAGTTTTCTTTGTACTAGTGGGAGAAAAAAATCTGTATCTGATAAGATTTGAGCAGAAGAAGGTTGACTAAATAGTTTGTGTCTGTAATGAGTCACTAAAGTTAACTACTTAAGTGTTGCATTCTGTTATGTATTTACTGCAGCTCATATTTTTTTAACCATATTGTACATTTAGAATACTTTTTGGGGGATAATTCACCTATATGGCTTGGTTTCAATATTATAATTTATTCAACAATATATTGCACTTCAAAAAATGTTGTTATGGTGATTTGTTATGGCGTTTTCAAGTAATTTACTAGCTTTGAAGTACTTTTTGTTACGATGCATTAGTTGAAAAGCCAACAAAATGTGTATCCCCTTGCTTATGTTTTAGACTCTGATATCACACCTACGTTCTTCTTAGATAACACTATTTTCGAGCTGTTTAGTCCAAATTGCGCTGCCATCACAATCTAAACCTGCTGCTTGTCACATTACAGTTTCTTGGCTCCATTCAATTCACTGACAGGTACAAGATTATAAAGCGTCAAAACTGTCTCGCTGTTTCTACATCTCACTCAGACAAAAGCAGGGCGCCGTGAAGGGAAGGGGGAAGACGGTAGGAACAGGGAAAAAAAGTACGATTCTCCAAAAACACAATGCAAACTCTGCTAACGGAAGAATCTTTTATGAAGTGTCAGACTGAACAAACCGCAGCGTCTTTTTAATGAGCTTGTCGGATTCGGGAGAGCAGAGCAGGTCAAAACACGAGAGAACTTTCAAGAACTTTGGACAAGACCAGCATTTGATTCAGACGTAAACACAAAAATACAAAAAACAAATGAGGTAAATATTGCGGCTAAGAGGAATGTGAATGTTTTCTTATAGAACAAAAAGTTAAGATCTACTTCTACTATCTAGATCTACTCACCTCTACACTTTTAGGCCTCAGGGAATGTGCAAAATATGCTAATTAGAGGAAGCCAGTGCAATATCGATACTGATTGAGGGATTAAGGTAGGTATTGAGGTTTTTGGGTCGGTTTTGAAACTATAGTATAGTTTCAAGGCAACAAAAACAAAAGAAAAATCACTGTTATCACTCATCACTATCTCACAGGTGAATTTTTAAAACCAAAAAGAATGGCATTATGGGTAAATATCTTCAAGAATGTCTCACCATTCTTTACCCCCATCCCACAAAAGGAGGGTCTGCACACTAATTAAAATGTTCAAATAAACCAAATGTGATTGTGATGGGCTACTAGACCTTATTCTAGTTCTGAGGTCTCTTTATTTTATTTTTTTGGGCATTTGATTCTTACTGGACTGGACTTTTTGATTCTTACTGGACTGAACTATATATTTTGAGAAGATTAGTCTTTTGTAAGTCATTTGAATTAGTGGACTCTTGGTCTGGGACTCTTGGTCTGGGACTCCTGGTCTGGGACTGTGGTCTTGGACTGTGGTCTTGGACTGTGGTCTTGGACTTTGGTCTTGGACTTTGGTCTTGGACTTTGGTCTTGGACTTTGGTCTTGGACTCTGGTCTTGGACTCTGGTCTTGGACTCTGGTCTTGGACTCTGGTCTTGGACTCTGGTCTTGGACTTTGGTCTTGGACTTTGGTCTTGGACTTAGGCCTTGGACTTCGGCCTTAGACTCTGGTCTTGGACTTCGGTCTTGGACTTCGGTCTTGGACTTCAGTCTTGGACTTCGGTCTTGGACTTCGGTCTTGAACTTCGGTCTTAGACTCTGGTCTTGGACTTCAGTCTTGGACTTCAGTCTTGGACTATGATCTGGATCCTGGTCTTGTTTCCGTGGTAACACCCCCTCTCGCTCCTGGACCCCCCTCCTCCTCTTTTCTGAGACACAGTGATAATCTAAGGGCCCCCTCCCGACGTGTGGAGAGGAGAATGACTTCTGTAGCAGCAGGTTCACTCAGAGACAAAATGAAAGCCATAAACCAGCGCAGTCGGCTCCTCAAGTGTCTGTTGGCTGTTTTCAGACGCCTAAAGCTGACCTATAAGATTTTACTACAATCATCCTGGGGGCCATTACTGGAAATCTGTCACATACTGTAATGTGTCCAATCCCCACCTCCTACAAACAACAAGAGTACGACTTCTTTTCAGCTTCAAATTTAAAAGCAAATGCTGAAAAATTCCATCATCTCAAGAATAAGTCTTTCTGCTTTATATTCAAACATCAAAGCTGTTTTTTGTTATTTAAAGATGTACTATGTAACTTTTCTGTCACCACTTCTCTCCAGAGATGTTATTTATTTGTCTTCTTTTGCCTAGAAATGTTCTACAGTACGTCAGTAAAGTTATTTCAATGGCCAAATGCAGGGTACCAGCTCAGATCTATGGAGAGGCGATCCTTCTCACAATATGAATGGCTTTTTTCATGGCATTTTTTTTTTACAATAAAATATCTGTAATTGAATAAAATGTAAGAGAGAAAGTTTAATGCCATAATGTTGAATATTACCTGTAAGCAAAGCAATAGCATCTACATGGAGACAAGCATGTGATGGACCCTGAAAAATTACATAGTGCCCCTTTATTTAATTACAATTAATGATATATTATAGGCAAGACAATTTCTGGGCCATTACCATAGACTGTATATATACAAAGGGACATAGCTAACCTGCTATTCGCCACATTCCAGATAAAAAGTGACCATGTGCGCACTTCCAGCTCCATCAATTTGGTTCGAATTCACTTTCTATTGAAAAACTGTCGGCCGTCTCTTCGTAACTGTTGCTGTCAGGCTCATCATTTTGGTCTTAAAATGTTCGTAATAACCCGCTCTACATGATCCTGATATTTTTATTTCACTATTGTGTCCGTAAATCAAGATACAAACATTAATAACAAACCTTCAACAGCTTTGTCCTGGATTGGCTCTTTGGTTGCTATGATATTCACAGTTAAAATTCCAAATATGGAACTTGGGACCAAATTCACCCAAATAACCGCTAGCCTCGATACGCTTCATGTGACTGGAGCTGAACGCTATGGGGGACTTCACACTCACTTAGTACACTTCTTTATACAGTCTATGGCCATTACATTATTACATTAATGGATAGAAGGTATTTTCCATGTGTGGCAAGTTGTTAAGATGATACATTGAAGAAAAGGATAAACATGATTTTACTACTTACAGGTCTTGAATACTGACATATTACAACATCCCCCTCAATGCTATAAAAACTCGCAAACATTTACGGTTAACATGGAAACACATACTGCATTCCTGATTTAGAGCTGGAATTAGCATGTTCTTGGCCTCTGTGTATACGTTAGTGAATCATCTATGCACCATTTCATCATTTCTCTTTGGCTGATGGTAAATCTTTCACAAATCCCTTTAAGACGATAAAGCTGACTCCGGGGCGCAGCTTTGTACACAAGATACAAATCATTACAAATAAAAATAGTCACAATTGTACACAACTGTACAAATATAATCCAGCCGGGATGAAAACCAAACGCACATTAAATCAGTGCTGACATACACTTTGAATAACTGTATAATTATGGATTCATTCATAACATGTAAACATAGAAAGCAGTGCCAAGTTTTAATTAAAATTCTGTTGTTGTTACCTTAAAATAGTATTTTAATTTATTTATTTATTTATTTCATTATGCATATTAATGCAAATAAAGTAGAATAACCAAAGTAATTTTACATCTTTTGTCAGTGAGTTATGTCCACCTATTACCAATATATCATTACAACACAATAATTACTAGTAAAACTACATAATTTAAATGCAAATAACTAATACCAAGTAATGGTATTTGCAGTACCATACTACCACTATATCACTACTGCTACTACTACACCTGTACAGCAGCTACTACACATATTGCCACACTGCTACTACTACAGCTACACTGGTGTATGAATGTGTGTGTGTGTGTGTGTGTGTGTGTGTGTGTGTGTGTGTGTGTGTGTGTGTGTGTGTGTGTGCGTGTGTGCGTGCGTGCGTGGTGCAAATGGGTGAGTGGTTCCTTGATGTAAAGAGCTTTGAGTGTCTTGAAGGTGGAAAAGCACTATATAAAAAGTGACTATTTACCATTTACTACTACCACTACTACTACCGCTTCTACTACCACTGCTACCACTACTACTACCGCTGCAATTGATACTACTTCCACCACTACTACTGCCACTACTGCTGCTACTACTACCGCGACTACTATTGTTATTACTACTACCACCGGTACTGAAAGTTTTGCCATGTTGTTTTGCCCATACTGTATATTTTTTATATATTCAGCAATTCCTTGTTTTTATTTCATGCCTTAATTTTATTCATATCTTACATTATTATTACTATTCATTGTTTGAACACATAGTACCTAGTTTGTGAATCGACAGCAGAACTTATTCTGATTCACTCTACGTCGGGCTCAAGAATTTAATAAATAGTTTTCATCCAAAGGTCAAAGTACGATCTTGGGGAAAAAAAAAATCATTTGCGAATGTCCAGTTTGTAACTCTGCTTTGATTCACAGAGCTTTGAAAATATGGCTTTATAATTCTGTGCGTGTCAAAGAAAAAGGCCATCACTGCTTTTGTATCGAGGGGCAGATAATTACATTCTTTGTGGTGATTCGTCAAGGTCCTTGGCTGGCATTGAATACACGTTTTTGGAGTTTGATGAGGTCCTCCACGCACATGGTACATCCCCATAATAAACCTGCCTCGCTGACCATACTTCAAATACTTTTAAAGTGTCAGCAATTAAAAAACGATTAAGATATTTTCATGTCATAGTTATCCCGTACTCACACAATGCAAGAGAATAAAGGCAGTTCACAGCATCAGACCTTTCAGCTCTTTTGATTTATATGAATCAGTAGAAATGAAATATTTTAGTGATTGGCATTTTTCTAATCAACACCGTGAATGTGAGCAGATTTGCAGTTTTAATAGCAGGATTCAGTTCAAGGTGTCAGTTTTAAACAAGTCCAAAAGAATAACATTTGGGAAAAGACTGAAAAGTAAACTGCTGAACGATTCGGCAAATTACACGTATTTCAGAACATGTTTGTAGAGGTGTAACAGAAGCAGGATTTGTGATTTGTTAACTGTGATCAGTCAAATTGGAATTTTAATTTGTGATCAATCTTGCATGATCAGCCTTATTTTTCTCAAATCTAAAATTCCAGTGTTTGTGCATTTTTCTCACTTTGGGCTTTTCACTCCCAGTGTATCAGACTTATTAACAGTTATCATGGTGGTGAAATTAGTTTTGTTCCAAATTAAAATTATTTTCAAAATGTATTTTAATAATATAATAATAATGCCTACATTTGTAATGCGCTTTATCAAAGCGCTACACTGAAGTCATTATTCGTTCACAAAGTGATGGTAAAATATTGTAGCCACAGTGCCCTGGGGTAGACTGACGGAAGCGAGGCTGCCAGTTTGCGCCATCGGCCCCTCCGACCACCACCGATCATTCACGCACACACCACTTTCATACTAGGCAATGTTGAAGGACAAAACGAAGAACTTGGTCCGAGCTGGACTCGATCCTCCGACCTTCGGATTGGGAGACCAATGCTCTAACCACTGAGCCACTGTAGCCGATTCCCAAAGTTTCATTTGAAAATAGTGTTATCAAGTATATATATATATTTTTTAAATCATATACAATTGATCAAATTTGACCTTTCTGTATCGTTTTAGAGTAAAAAGTAAAAATTGTCACATTTATATAGCACTTTTCTACCTTCAAGTCACTCAAAGCGCTTTATAACAAGTAACCACTCTCCCATTCACATACCCCAGTGTGAACAGACACTGGAGGTGAGGGGGGTTAACTGTCTTGCCCAAGGACACAACAATTTACTCATTTGTGGGAAGTGAAATCGCATCGCCAACCTGTGGATTAGGGGATGTGACCACTCTACCAATGATGCTTATGTCAGGAGCAGTAAAATACTGCATGATGTGATCAAACAAACTTCTATTATTTTGTGTTACATCCTGTCCTGGATTAACACTGTAAAATACATATTGCGTATCAAGCCTTTTTCTTGGTAGTAAAAATGAGAGGATATTAACATTACCTCAAAAACTGTAAACAACTCAAAAGCCTCCATTTTACTAATCGCCTTGACTTTAAAGGTCCTATATTACGCAAAATTGACTCTTGCGAGCTTTTACCCATGTTATAAAGTAGTTACCTCCTCAAAAACATACCTGGAGTTGTGTTATGTTTCAATCACACAAAATGCTAACATTTCAAGCTCAAAATGCTCTGTTCCACCTTGTGATGTCACAAAGCTGTAGTTTTCAAGTTAGCAGCTCCTTTTACATTTAGTTCAGGAAAGATGGACACTTCCAGGGCTGAAATTATCCAAATGATTGTAGTGAAAATGTATGGAGTTTAAAAACACAGTGGAGCATTTACTGTATTACCACATGACATCACAAGGTGGAACAGCGTGTTTTCCGTTTCAGAGAATATGCAGAGTTTTTGTGTTAAACATGTGTGAATGAAATAAAACACAACTCCAGGTATGTTTATGACGAGGAAACAACATTATAACATGGATCAGAAAATAGCGCCGTATGGGCCCTTAAAGTGAATGGTCAAAGTTAAAGAGCAAAGAGACGTTTTACTTCCTGTATTTGTGCAGGTGAAGTGATGAGTCAGAGCCGCGCTGATGGTCTTGGATGTGCAGACTGTGGTGAGTTGTGTGCATATGTGCGTGGGTAGCTTCCCTTTCTTTGCACATGCTAATTAGACAGCATGCTAAAAATACTTCCTCCTGGGTCCTTATACAATGACTGGGATAGAGACGTTAGTGATACGTGTATTTATGAGCCACTGCGGTGTTTAACACAGCTCGTGTTTATTTCATTGCAGGTGTTTTTACTGCTCAAAAATATCTCCAAAAACACTCATTCCTACTGCGAATTGGGTTTGCGCTCCACATATCTAAGATCAAAGTTTGCTAGCAACAACTAGCAAGCTAACAGTGCACTTCCTTCTATTATCAGGCATGAAAACACTTTAAAACAGGGGTGGGCAAACTTTTTGACACACGGGCCACAATGGGTTCTGAAATTTGACAGCAGGGCGGGGCCAGGATGTACATTGGTATATATTACATTAGAGATTTGGCCTGTAACATGTAGCAAAGCATGAATATTAAAGGCTCATTGTACAAAGTGTTTTCCAAATGCATTCTTTTAAAAACTCGCCTTCGGAGAAAGGCTTGCTAGCTTTTGCTAATTTGAATGCCAACAAAAAACTTGCCCTGGTACTTTGATCGGACTTTGGTGAAAAAATATTTTGTAAAACACTGAGTAAACATTTTGTAAACACTCAGCCATCACTATCCACTTTTCTTTTCTTTGATAAGCTCATTTTTGCAGAAGGGCTGAGAAGAGAATAAGAGAGAAATACATGCGAACAAGGTTGATGTAGCTGAAGTGCGGCATCTTTTGGGAAACATAAATTGAACGAGTTTTACCCTTACCTATTTTAATATAATATGGTCACGTTCGGCGGGACGGATTACTAAGCCCAATGTTCCGTTTCTGGCCCCTGGGCTGTAGTTTGCCCATCCCTGCTTTTAAATCAGAGGCAGACAGTACACAGAAAACTTATTTTGAGTTCAAAAGCTGCTTATACAAAATATCTGTAATCAGCAAGACATTTTTTTCTTCAAATGCATAAAAAAATAAAAAATGGTACAGGCCTTTAAATGCCATACTGCAGGAAATAACATCTCCATGAACACAAGCTCACAGCACATCTTCTACCAGAAAAGCTACGCAATTCAGCTTTAAATATCAGTTTTTTCACACCTCACAAAATCTTTTCCACAATAGGTTTAATGCATTACGAGCTTGGGGTGAAATTCCACGCTAAATTAATGTATCCCTCTCTCCTCTCCCCTGCTACCCATACGCTGCTTATATTGTTCGCATATTTCCATGTCTGGAGAACTTTTTCATATTGAGCGGGAAAATGAAGACAAATTGCGTTTATAGAGCAATGCACAAATGTATTTCTTTCCTTTAGCCTGACTAATTTACATAAACCACAATTTTCACACTTTTGCTGCCCGTGGCCTATTGAATGGATCACTTGAGAAATTATACACTGCCTCTATCTACAAATGTAATTTTAACTAAAAATTCTGCCCTGAAATGTGATCCCAAAACATCCCGAAACGTGGCCTGAAAGTACTACAAATTTACTAGCTAATTTCCCAGGTTGCTTTGTCTGTTTTGGTTCTTCTGGGTAAACAAGTAGAGCTGGAAGAACATTTTTGGGTTACCAATCGATAGAAGCGCGAATAGAACAAAGTCAGTGGGAGCGTTAACTCGATCAGGAACACACAAAGAACAAATACGACTCATCCTCTATTTTTGTGACCATGCATCCGCCCTAGTACATTTGAAATAACGTCAGGTTGTTCATTCATATTAAACATTTCATCATGTAACATTTCATCTCAGTTAAACAGACTAAAATAAAAGCAGTCATTTTGTTACAGGGTATTTATTGCCTTAAAAAAAATCTTGAAAATATGTGTCCTTACTACGAGCTGGCTTGTCTCTCCACTTGTAACTTGTCTTGGAAGTGAGCAAACATTCTGCTCATCTCCATGGAGAGGTGATTGCTTAGCCTAAATGAAGAATGTTCCAATATTTGGCTTTAATCTTTACCTTTGAGTCATGCAGTTGGTGTACCAGCAACCAAGATTTTGCACAGTGCTGCTTCAAATGTCCTATATCGCAAAATTTACTCTTTTGAGCTATAAGCCATGTTATAATGCTGTTACCTCCTCAAAAACATACCTGGAGCTGCGTTTTGTTTCATTCACACATGTTTGAGTAATACTTTATTATTAGTCTGACGACATCTGCAAAACTGAAAATGCTCTGTTCCACCTTGTGATGTCATGAAGTGATAGTTTTCAAGTTAATAGCTACTTATTACCTTTTGTTCGTTCCAGGGCTGAAATTATCCACATGAGTCTAGTGCAGGATATGGACTATGTGTATGGAGTTTTGAGTTGAAAAACACAGTGGAGCACTTCCTGTATTACCACATGACATCACAAGGTGGAACAGAGCGTTTTCAGTTTGAGAGAAGAATGTCATTATCCCAGTCTGCTCTATGTTTTGGTGCTGTTTTTCCCTCCTCTTTTCTGTGTCGGAGCCTGGAGCTGGGTGGAGCTCCTTGAACCTGCACAGCGCCTCCGCCTGTGGCCCAGCTCTCCACGAACAGCACGAACATCTCGCCCTCCGACCCAGTTCACCTCGACCGGTACGGACTTCCTCGTCTCTGACCTCGCTGCCCACGACCTGCTCGAAGACTACTGCATGCAACCCCGCTCTCAATTATCTGCTCCGTCAACTTTCATTACATTATCTGTAAATAAACTGTTTTTAAACCGTTCACCCGAGTTCTGAATCTTCGGTCCCGCTGTCACGACTCTCCAGGTCTGTTTGTGATGAGGAAACAATATTATAACATAGACCAGAGAATAGTGTAATATGGGCCCTTTAATGAAAAAAATCTGCTTATTAGAACATTTGATTTTAAGATTGATAATGGAATAGTCAGAGTGTAATCAGAAACTATAAGAATAAGATTGAGGCTATAGGTCCAAACATAAACTACTCAAAACACATACTGCTATTATTCTGTAAAGACCGTTTTTCATTCAGCCCTGTGTTTCCCTCCTACGGCACAGTCCTGACTCAGCCCTGGCGTATTTTCTCTGAATGACTCTCGCAGAGCCTCTCGTTGGGCGCTGCAGGTGAGCTGTTTACACCAACCACTCACTCCTACAAACAGAAAAACTCCTAACTTCAATATTGCCAATACTTCAAATACTGCAAAATAAACAACTGATCCCACAGTCTTTTTTCATATTTATTCATCAAGTCGAGATATTAGGGTTATCGAAAAATCAGATATTAATCGATACTAGAACTAGTATCAAAACCTAGATACTCATTTGAGCAGGTATTGAAAATTAACTTTTCTGGTGTAGCTTTAGAATGATCTTGAGCTGTATCAGAACAAGTATAAAACCAAGTAGACTAGTATACAGCCGAGTGTGAAGCGGCTGGGATGAGGATCAGCTCTTCCAAATCTGAGGCCATGGTTCTCGAGCGGAAAAAGGTGGCTTGCCCTCTCCGGGTGGGTGGTAAGTCCTTGCCTCAAGTGGAGGAGTTCAAGTATCTCAGGGTCTTGTTCACGAGTGAGGGAAGGATGGAACATGATATTGACAGGCGGATCGGTGCAGGATCTGCAGTGATGCGGTCGCTGTATCGGTCCGTTGTGGTGAAGAAGAAGTGAGCTGAAAGGCAAAGCTCTCGATTCACTGGTCAATCTATGTTCCTACTCCCACCTATGGTCATGAGCTCTGGGTAATGATCGAAAGGACAAGATCGCGGATACAAGTGGCCGAAATGGGTTTCCGCAGGATGGCTGGGCTGAGCTCAGTCACACAGGAGGAGCTCAGAGTAGAGCTGCTGCTCCTACACGTCGAGAGGAGCCAGCTAAGGTGGTTCGGGCATCTGCTCAGTATGCCTCCTGGACGCCTCCCTGGGGACACCTTGGGGTCTCACCGGAGGAGTCTGGGGTGAGGGAAGTCTGGGATTCCCTGCTTAGACTGCTGCCCCCGCGACCCGAAAGAAAAAAATGGATGGATGGATGGATGGACTAGTATACGTCCATGGACCACTATGGAACATACCTGGACAACTACACTACAAGATCCTAGACATAAATTACTGTATATATGGGAAAAAGTCCATTCATCAACCCACCCACACCACTAAACGCCTAATGAAACTAAAAACTATGTTAAAACCACAATCCTGTCTCAAGATTTTGGAAGGTCCTGGATCACACCTTTAACCAACTGCTTAAGACAGCTAGACCTGGCAGCAATGAATGCAGAGGACACATTTAGCATCAGGGAGAATACCAAACAGGAGAAGTTTTAGTTCTACTTTTCATTTTGTTCAAAAAGTGTTGGTTTCAGAGTAGTTAGCTCCTCCCTTCAGACAGATATTCAAGCCTATTTAAAGGGCCCATGTTACGCTATTTTCCGATCTGTTATATTGTTGTTTCCTCATGAAAAACATACCTGGTTTTGTGTTTTGTTTTATTCACACATGTTTAACACAGAAACCCTGAATATTTAGGCTGACTTCTTCTCTTAAACAGAAAACACTCTGTTCCACCTTGTGATGTCATGTGGTAATACAGGAAGTGAAGTGTTTCTCAACTCAAAACACCATCGCTGGTATTACCTGGATCATTTCAGCTCTGGAATTGCCAAATCTCTACTGAACTAAGGGTTAAAGGAGCTGTTAACTTGAAATCTACCACTTCATGACATCACAAGGTGGAACAGAGCATTTTGAGCTTTGGCAGCCTGACTTAAAGATTTGTGAATGAAAAAAACAAGTATGTAACATGGTTTAAAGCCTTAAGAGTCAATTCTGCATAATATAGGATCTACAATTAAGGGATTAGAGTTAGGAGTTGGAGTTAGGGAGCAACTACTATTCCTGAATCACTCTTAATAAACTATTTGTAGATTATGAATTAAATCTTTGTTCATGCATTATTAATTCTAATTCTAAAGCGTTACTATATTTTCCCAACAAACCCCCTCTGCAGATCTTCTTCCTTAACAAAAACTTAAATTACATAGCTCTATCTCTTCTCTGTTCTGATTCTGTCTTGTCTAGTGCCCCCTGCTGTCCATCTGAGCTATTTAACATTTTCCTCACTCAGTTTCCTCGCCTCAGCCCCTCCTGTGATCGACATATGCACAGCCGTAACACCAGTCTGCAGTGTTCACTTCTCTACATTTACGGTCAGCGGGGTCCTGGTCTCTAGCACAAAATGATAATGTTTTAAGCCTGTTATTTAAACAGTTTGTGCAGCTCAAGGTGACATGGATTTGGGGATGTTCTTGGACCCACTTCTCCAATATAACAGTGTACATTTTCTTATGTTTAAGTATATGGTTTTATATGGTTTGTTTTGACATTTTGACCTATAGTTTGTGTGTATTCAATTATATGTTTTTATTGCTTAAAAATACCTGTGTTGACATGCATTGTTACGGTGAGCTTGCTCGCCTCTCCGTAGATCTTAGTCCTGACCTGTGCATTAGTTAGACCTGATTTAGTCCTGATCTACTCCAGGCTTAGTTTTGTGTTTAGTTCTGGTTTTGTCTCGGTTTTGATGTGGTGAATGAGTAATCCGTCCGTTTCCACGGTGATAGGTAAATTTAATGCCATACTGTAGAACATTTCAGACAAAGCAATAGCATCTCCATGGAGACAAACACACAGCAGGCCCTCCACTCCAAATGTTACATAGTGCACCTTTAAATTACAAATCAGTTTTTCGATGGAAAATTATTACTTTAAAGTAGAAATGTGTGAATCTGTCTTTGGTGTGGAAAATAAACATATTCACATTTTTTCTTCACACATTTGAAGCAGTTTATTTTCAAAGCCAGAATAAAAACTGGAAATTACTTCTGTTCGGTCAAACTGTGTGGGCTTTCACCTTGTGATGGATTGGAACATCACACATAACTTTACTGGTACAAATACCACACCGAGAGTTTAAGAAAATACTACTTTATACAACTACTACTGCTACTACTGCTACTACTACAACTACTACTACACCCACAACAACCACTACTACACCCACTGCTACTACAACTACAACAACCACTACTACAACTACATCTACAACAACCACTACTACAACCACAACTACAACAACTGCTACTACAACTACAACAACCACTACTACAAGTACAACAACCGCTACTACAACTACAACAACCACTACTACAACTACAACAACCACTACTACAACTACAACTACTGCTACTACAACTACAATAACCACTACTACAACTACAACAACCGCTACTACAACTACAACAACCACTACTACAACTACAACAACCACTACTACAACTACAACTACTGCTACTACAACTACAACAACCACTACTACAAGTACAACAACCACTACTACAACTACAACAACTACAACTACAACAACTGCTACTACAACTACAACAACAACTACTACAAGTACAACAACCACTACTACAAATACAACTACAACTAAAACAATCACTACTACAACTACAACAACCACTACTACACCTACAACAACTGCAACTACAACTACAACTACAACTACAACAACCACTACTAGTACTACTACTACTACAACAACCACCACTACTACTGCTGCTGCTGCTGTATTTGAAATGACAGTTCTCTTCTGTGACATAGACGACACTGGGCTTTGATATTCAGTACAAACAGAGAGAGCGAGAGAGTGAAATACAGATAAAGAAAGAGAGAAAGAGAGACAGAGGCAGAAAGACAGAAAGAGAGACGAGAGATGACAAAAAAGAGAGGACAGAGAGATGAGAGAGACACTGAGATACTGAGACAGAGAGAAAGAGAGAGAGCAGACAAAAGGAAAAAAAAAGAGATAAAAGAGAAACAGAGCAATAGACAGATGGGAGAGAGTGAAATAGAGAAAAGAGATAAGTCAAGAGAAAGAGAGGAACAAAAAGAGAGACAAGAGAAAAAAAGAGAAAAGAGAGCATAAAAAAGGAGATGGATAAACAGAAAAGAGAGAGAAGGGGAAGACAAAAAAGAGAGGAGAGAGATGAGAGGAGGATGAGAGAGAAAGAGACAGACATGAAGAGAGGGAAATATAAATGAGAGCAGAGAGAAAGAGAGATAGACAGGAGAGAGTGGAATATAAATCAAGAAAGAGAGAGGCAGAAAGACAGATGAGAGATGACAAAATGAGGACAGAGAGATGAGAGAGAAGAGAGATATACAGAGATAGAGAGAAAGAGACAGAGAGCAGACAAAAGAAAAAGAGAGAGATATAGATATAGAGCAAGAAAAACAGAGACAGACAGATATATAGACAGACAGACAGACAGACACAGACAGATAGATAGATAGATAGATAGATAGATAGATAGATAGATAGATAAAAAAGCTAAACAGGAGAGAGAGCGAAATACAGCAGATCAAGAAAGAGAGAGAGAGAAGAAAGTGAGAGAGAAGAGAAAGAGAGGGGCAAAAAGAAAGAGAAAAAGAGAGGAGACAGACAAAGAGCAGATAGATAGATAGAGAAGTGAGAGAAAGAGAGAGGAGAGAGTGAAGGATGCTTCTGCTTCACTGTCCAGGCTAAAACATAAAGGTGTTTCCTCTGCAGCGGTGCGTCACGCACTACTCTCCCAGTACTACTACACTCCCTCATTCAGACACACAGGCTGCACAGTACTCCAAACACTTTCAAATATATAATCACACTCAACTTTTACATTTGACGTTTTATATCTGAAGTTAATAAAACATCTCCATAGAGTGTTACATCTGAGTCTCACTGTTATTGTGTTAATGTGTTAAGTTAATGTGACATAAACACAAATATAAAAAGTACTTTAGTTGACCTTTTGTGGAGTATTTGTCACTAATACATATTTTTGTGCATACACAGTGACCTGGATAATCATAATTATCCATTACCCGATTCATCGTCCCCACTCCCAGCACCGCCCGTCATTCAAACATCCACATTTAACTTCTATTGTTGTGTATTTCTCTCAACTATCTTGAACCACCCAGGCCACCATAGCTGTTTGATTCTTTGTATTGCACATAAAAGACGCTGCACATCACAAAGCAGAAATACTCCTGTCTCTCTCTCTTTTCACTCTCTCTCGCACACTGTCTCTTTCTTCTTTCCGTTTCTCTCGCTGTGTCTCTCCTCTTCCTCCCTCTCTCCTCCTCTTGCTACTCTCTCACTTTCGTCCTCCCTCTCTTTCTCTCTCTCGCCCTCTCTTTCTCTCATTTTCTCTGTCCTCTCTCCTCCCCCATCTCTCTCTCCCGCTCTCGTATTCTCTCTCTCCTCCCCTATTTCTCTCTCCCTCTCTTTCTCTCTCACTTTCCTTTTTCCCTCTCGGTCATTCTCTCTTATTTTCTGTCCTTGCTCTCCTCCCTTATCTCTCTCTCCCTCTCTTTCTCTCTCACTTTCCTTTACCCTCTCCCTTTCTCTCTACCTCTCTTTCTCTCTCATTCTCTCTGCCCTCTTTCTCCATCTCTCCTGCTCTCTTTCCCTTTCTTTCTTTTTCTCTCTCATTTTCTCCCTCTCTCCTCCCCTATCTCTCCTTCTCTCTTCTCCCCCTCATCCTCTCTCTTATACTCTGTCCTCTCTCTCCCCTTCTCTCCCCCCCCCCTCTCTCAACCCCCTCTTTCTCTCTCCTTCTCTCTGTCCCCTCTGTCCCCTTCTCTTTCTTTCGCTCCCTCTTTCCTCTCCCCTCTCGCACCCCTGTCTTTCTCTCATTCTCTCTGTCCTTTCTCTCCCCTCCTCTTTCTTTCCCTCCCTCTCTTTCCTCCACTCTCTCTCCCATTCTCTTTGTCCTCTCTCTCCCCTTTTGTTTTTCTCTCTCTCCCCCTTTCTTTCTCATTCTCTGTCCTCTCTCTCCCCCCTTCTCTTCCTTTCTCTCCCTCTCCCCCCCTCTCTCTCTCAACTCCCTCTTTCTCTCTGTCCTCTCTCTCTTCTTCTCTTCCTCTCTCAACCCCCTCCTTCTCTCTCATTCTCCCTGTACCCTCTCTCTCTTCTCTTTCTTTCTCTCCCTCTCTTTCCTCCCCTCTTTCTCACCCCCGTCTTTCTCTCTCCTTCTCTTGGTCCTCTCTCTCTCCTTCTTCCTTTCTCGCCCTCTCTCTCCTCCCCCCTCTCTCTCTCTCAACCACCTCTTTCTCTCCCATTCTCCCTATCCTTTCTCTCCCCTCCTCTTTCTTTCCCTCCCTCTCACTCACATTCTCTTTGTCCTCTCTCTCCCCTTTTCTTTCTTACTCTCCCTTTCCCCTTTCTTTCTCATTCTTTCTGTCCTCTCTCTCCCCTTCTCTTGCTTCTCTCTCCCTCTCTCCTCCCCCTATCTCTCTCAACCCCCTCTTTCTCCCTATGCCCTCTCTCTCTTCTCTTCTTTCTCTCCCTCTCTTTCCTCCCCCCTCTCTCTCGCATTCTCTCTGTCCTCTCTCTCTCCCCTTTTCTTTCTTTCTCTCTCCCCCCTTTCTTTCTCATTCTCTCTGTTTTCTTTCTGTCCTTCTCTTTCCCCTCCTCTTTCTCTCTCTCTCTCTCCCACACTCATTTGATGACAGACTTTTGATACGACTGAAGTATTTTTGTAAAACCCTCTTGTTCTCTCACTTCACTGGGCTCCATTTTAAGTGACACCCAAAGCTCTGAGTCCATTCCGTCTCAGAGTCTGTCCACCGCCTGTCCCGCTCCTCAGAGGACGTCCTGGTAATGCATAACCCATGACGTCTGTAGATCTATAGAGGCGGGCCAGGTTCTCCGCGTCTCTGTGGGGCGCGATGCTAATGTGGCATTTGGGTGAAAGGCTTCGGGCGGGGGACAGGAACGGCCCTATTATCGCTGTGATAAGTGCGGCGAAGGATTCTTCCACCATTTTACACACAATCCCGGGAGTGCATGAAATCAATGGGATCAATAGATATGATAGCGCCCCCTGCAGGAGTCTGCGTGGGGCCAGGGCAGAGAGGAGATGGGTCTGAGTCGTTATGCTGTTACAGACTGCGTGCATACAGAGATTATTGTCACTTATGCATGAAAAAACTTTATTTCTTCTAGAACACCTTATGTCAAATACTGGTAGTATAAGTAGCAAGAAAGTCTTTGAGGTAGGAGTTAATTAGACACGCAAAGAACAAGAAGAACATACAAATTCTACCTTCTAGCTATGAGACAGAAACACCAACCACTATGCCACCGAATGATCCGCTCTGTAAAACACACCTAACTCCTCGGGTGCTCTTACTGGGTTGAAAAGGTGCTACTGACCTTGGGTTGCCAGTGCCTTAAGCTACGTATCTGGGGACATGTACATATTTTTCTCATTCTCAGTAAATGGATAGGCCACATTTCGCCATGAAAGCTCAGAACCTCCAGAATTCACTCTCTGAGCCGCAGAGGTTGCAGCAGGTTTGTTCAAAATTGGGCATTCAGATCAGAGAGAACTATTTTAGATTTATTTCCAACTGGTTTTAGGAACTGGCAACCCAAATGATTTCTGATTGGATGATTATATTGTGAACCAAAATATCAAATTACAGTGTTTCTATAATTCAGCATGATTAGGGCGAAAGCTATGGCGACAGTAGCTCAATTGGTAGAGCGTTTGTCCACTGATTCGAAGGTTGGCGGTTTGAATCCTGCTCTTGACATAATACATCATGGGTAGAGCGGTCAGATCCATGGACTCACAGGTTGGTGAGTCGCCCTCAGTGTCTGCGTACATCGGTGTGTGAATGGGTGAGTGGTTCCTTGAGGTAAAGCGCTTTGAATGCCTTGGAGGTAGAAAAGCGCAATACGAAAAAGCTACCGTTTACCCTACCCTTTAAGTTAATATATGTTCTAATAACGCAGATCAGGAGTGATTGATAAGTTGAACCTCGTATCATCCCTAAACCTGTATCGATCGTACATGTGTTATCTCCGTCCCACACCTCTGCATTCCCGCCCTATTGGCGCATTAATCCCAATCTGCTGGGGCTGCTGTGGCACCGATCGCATTAGGAGCTGAGTGATCAGATTAGACTACGGCACGCTCCCTTCGCCCCCGCAATCAGTGGCACTTTCCCACGCACTCGCAATCAATTTACCACGGCTAATCTAATCGTGCCGCTCTTGGCCTGTTTTAATTGTTACGCATGTGGTGATGTGAAGACAACATTATGGGTTTAACAAACATATGCAAGTCCACTGGCATGACTGCGCGCGCAATTAGCCACGAGAGGTTCGGATTTCGCCGGTTTTGTTTAAGGATTAATACAGCACTATAACAGGATTTCAGAATTATTAAAAAATTAGGACCATTGCCATAGTGATTAGCAATTTTAAATAGGATATTATATCTTTTGAATGGGGAAAAAAAATTAAAGAAATCGCAAAATGGTGAATGCAACAGGAAGCTGAAACCAATACAAAACCAGAGGCTCAGCGAGGACTGATCCAGGACTATACTAGAACTAAACCAGGACTAAGCTTATCTGGATAAGTCTGGCTTACTCTGTTTATTTTTACTAGCTTTAAATCACTCAAAAATTATGGCTTTTCTGATTGCTTTTTTGTAATAGCTCCTAAACTAGAATTTAAAAAAGACTTTAACTTAGATTAAACCTGGATTAAACTGTTAAACTCTGCTTAAAAAATCCATATTACGCCATTTTCTGATCTATTTCATAATACTGTTTCATACCTGGAGTTGTGTTTCGTTTCTTTCACAAACCCTGCATATTTAGACAGAGTCCTTCTCTCAAACAGAAAACACTCGGTTCCACTTTGTGATGTCAAGTGGTGACACAGGAAGAGCTCTACTGTGTTTTTCAACTCCATACATCTTCTCTCGAATCATCTGGTTAATTTCAGCTCTGGAATTACCAATATCTACTGTACTAAAGGTAAAAAGTAGGTGTTAATTGAAATCTACCACTTCATGACATCACAAGGTGGAACAGAGCATTTTGAGCTTTGGAAATGTAGACAGACTAATGATAAAATGTTACTCAAACATGTGTGAATGAAACAAAACACAACTCCAGGTATGTTTTTGATGAGGCAATGACATTATAACATAGCGTAAACCTCACAAAAGTCAGTTTTGTGTAATATAGGACCTTTCATGTTTGTTAGCCTGTCTACAAGTAAACTGTTGGCTATACAATCTCCTGCTGGTTCTTGTTAGGATGAGGTTAAGATGCAGTGGCTGTAAAATGAATTTCCACAAACAGAGAACGCTTCGGTTGGATATATTATAGTGGTGAAGATAAGCAAAGACAGCCCATGCATATTATAGAAATAACCAAGAAATAAACAAGATTCTAAACATTCTAGACCATTTCACTGCAGCAGTAAATTCAGTGTTGACAAGAGACCAGTCTGTGAAAAACACTGAAATCAAATGGATGTAAACAGGATTGCTAGCTGAGACATTTTTTTTTCTCCCACACAACCCCCATTTTCAATTACTATATATAGATAATTAACCAATTTTCATCAAAAGCTAAATGACTGTATACTCTTTCATACCCGTGTTCTTGCAGTTGTAAATACTTTGCGCCTTCCGCTTTCCATCATTAATCAGAGCTAACTAACTGTAACACACCTCCCACCGAGAGACAATAAACGCAATCAATATTTGCTCCAACGCAGGCTTCCCCAGAGCTCCGAGCAGCAGGCAGGATGGCAGCTCTGTCTAATGAGGAGCGCTCTACTCTAGTGTGATGTTACTCTGTCTGTAAGGTAGGCCTGGAAAACAAAGACACATCAGTAAATGGTATACGGTCAGTTTTTTATGTACCTGTTCACACACACACATTCATACAGTAGTGTGTGCAGACAGGCAGGATTTGAACTACATGCACTCAAGTTGAATAGAGGAGTGTGACATAGAGGTCTAAAAAGCTTTCAAAACTATTTATTATCTATGGTCATGTGTTGGGGCTGTCAAAAAATCATTAATAAACTGATCAATACATGAGACACAGTGGTCCCTCGTTTATCACAGGGGTCACGTTCTAAAAATAACCTGCAATAGGCGAAATCCACAAAGTAGTCAGCTTTATTTTTTACAATTACTATATATGTTTTAAGGCTGTAAAAACCCTCACCACACACTTTATACACTTTTCTCAGACAGGCATTAACATTTTCTCACATTTCTCTCTTGTTTAATGAATTAATAGTGACTCACATGTATTTCACAGTTCCTCTGACCGTGTCTCTTCGTCCTGGCACCGCTTCACTGCAGTGTTGATCGAACATTTATGTAAATTTGACAAGTTGAACACATTTTGTACTGTACAGAAGGCACGGCACGGAGGAGAGTGAGTGACAATGGTCTACAGTCCCTCAGCCAATCAGGACGCAGAACACAAAGCATGGAAAACTGCGCCAAAAAATCTGCGAAACAGCAAGGCCGCGAAAGGTGAACTGCAATATAGCGAGGGACCACTGTACTCTACTGGTGGTGATGGTTTACCATTTACCACAGTCATCCGGACTCAACTGGACCTTTCCTGGCTTTATTTGGTGAGGTCGGCCATTGCAGTAGCACGGCTAATTTACCATATACAGATAACATGGACCTATTCTCTAACTGAGGGATTATAGTTCAGATTTAAGTCACAATAGCACATGAAGTGAGATAAGACAAAATATAAGATACATGATAATACTGAAACAAAAATATGCTATCAACACAAAAACTTAGGATTATTCTCCTCAAAACTGTTCTAAATGTAAAGTATTGTTAGAAAACAGAAGCTGCAATAAATAAACAGCAGAATGAGACACTTTAGGAGTTAGTTTGCATATATAATGAGTCATAGAAATTATGGATTCAGCAGTCAACAGTTCAGGTCTCATTTATAAAACTTTTCCAAGAATTCCTACTAAAAGTGTACGTGGGAACATATGTCCACAAACTTACTCAAACTTTCTCACTCTTTGTCTCTCTGAGCACAGACCTTCTAACGTCTCAGCTCTGAAAGTTCTGACAGCCAAAGTTCTGAGTTCTTGGACCGGACCGCTCACTTCCACATCAACTTGTCTTGTTAGAGATCACAAACTTAAGTCATGTAAGTTACATTTTAGTACATGTGCGTGATTCATGAATAAGATCATATTGTAGTACAGAAAAATAACAAAAGTTCACATAATCAACAGGGAGCACGAAAAGATCATTTTTGGCTGTAGTTTTGGTATTGCTCAACTTAATGCCCTCTATATGCACACTCAGTAAATACACTAAAGATGATATTGTAAACCAAAACTAAAGGCTAAACTGTATCTAAATACAGAAGATCACATGTGACACATTTTTTCATTGTGAGTGGCTGGAGTCATTGGTCAGTCAGCTTGGACAGGTGATATTACAGTAATTACACTTTTCACGCTTTGGGAAATTTTTATTAAAGTCACAAAAGTAAACTTGATGTTAAATCTAAGAGAAGCAGTTTGACATGGCTCTGTTGATTTTTTTTTAAATGTTGTGTCCACATAGTCACCATTGATAATGATGAGTTGTGTGCTGACCACTACATGTCGAGCACAGTGGTGGAAGAAGTACTCAATTCTGTTACAGATACTGCAGCAAAAAATACTCAAGTTTAAGTAAAAGTATTGCATTAAAATCTACTTCAGTAAAAGTATTAAAGTACGCCTTTAAAAAATGTAATTAAAGACTAAAAGTGAAAATATTTCATATTTTAAGGTCTAATGAAAATTCAATTGTAGTGATGTTGTTAAAGATTTGTGCAGAATTTTGTTCAACAGAAACAATTCAATCATTTTTTTCCCAGCTGATTTTATTTGAATATGTGTTTGCTCAAACTACGAATGTGCTAAAAAATAAACCCCTCAGACTCATAAAGAATAGTTTTACTTTCAGTCTTGTTCAAAATATAGTGGAGTAGAAAGTACAGATATGTGCTTTCAAATGTAGTGAAGTAAAAGTAAAAAGTATCCACTACGGATACCTATAATTTATACTTAAGTACAATACTTTACTACTTTTACTTGGTTACGTTCCACCACTAGTATAGCTTTATGAAAAACTAGGAATCTAATTTAAACCATCATAAAGAAGCATCTGCATATGATACAGGAGGAAAAGTGGCAGAGAAAGGTGTTGTTAAGTTAGCGGGGTTTATGTCAAAAACTGCTTTTGTTCCAGACCTTCCACGTCAACAGTGACCAAGGAAACAAAGACTACACCTGCCTCAGAAAAACACGGGTGCACAGAGAGCCCCCCGCATCTGCTTAAACAGTCTCCAGCACCCACACTGTAGAGCAGGGGTGTCAAACCCAAATTCAGAGAGGGCCAAAATGAAAAACTGTGACATGGGCCAAACTAAATATTTACTGAAAAAACTAAATATTTAGTGAAAAATTTCAACATCATCCACATGTTTTTCAAAATTGGTGGATTAAATTTGAGTGAGGTGACAGGTAGCAGGTGCTAATAAGTGTCAATAGAAGTGGTGGGGGTCGACGCCAGCACATTTGCAAAGCATTCTGGGATTCATAGTATTAGAGGTGCATGTGCTATACTGGCGCATCGGCCGGCGGACCAGCTCTAATGCATAATTGATATGATCTCGCGGGCCAAATATATTTATATCTGGAATTTCCCCACTGTGGGACTAATAAAGGCAAATCTTATCTTATCTTATCGAGGGCCAAATTTGGCCCACGGGCCTGAATTTGACATGTCTGCTGCAGAGGGAAGTGAACCCAACCAGGAACTACAGACGACGACTCAGGGACAGGATTTAGGATTTAGAGATAGGATTTGTAACTTGGATTGGGAATTTGGTTTGGATTTAGAATTCAGATTCGGCTTGGATTTTGACTTAGATTTACGACTTAAATACAGAACAAATATTTAGAAACTAGACGTACAGCTTTTAGGATTTGACTTAGATTTATAATTTACATTTTCTATTTAGCTGTACAATTTATAACTTTTACATTTACTTAAGATTTACAACGTTTAGGATTTACATTTTATCTCAACTTTTTAAATTTAGATTTAGAATTTAGATTTAACAATTTAGCATTTACAAGTTGCACAAGAACACAACAACAGTATACCTCAGCTGGGATCAAACCTCACATTTTTGTAACAGAAAACGCTTCACTAACTGAGCTACTGTTGCTCTCAGAACAACAGCCCCATCTCAGTTAAATCAAATACAAGTAAATCTTTACCAATCCACTTGGGGCAGTGCATAATGTGAGTGTAACTAAAAGAAGAGAGCAGGACAGCTCTTAAAGAACAGGCCTAATTAAAGCGATCGGACAGGCTCCTCTCCAGAGCATTAGCCTCTGTGTGTCTGCAGTCTGCATCGACATCATGTTAAAATATCATTACAGCCACAGAGAACTGGCTCAAGGAAACAATCAGTTGGTATCTGTCTGCAGGTTTACAAACAAACACAGCTGTAAACTTGAGTTTTATGTTAAATGTTATGGTAAACATTTTTATATAGCACTTTTCCACCTTCGTTTCACTCAAAGCACTTTACATCAAGGAACCACTCACCCATTCACACACACATCCAGACACCAGTGTGCACAGACACTGGGGCGAGCTGAGTTAAGTGGACACAACGACAGAAACACTCCACCAACTGAGCTGCTGTCGGACATGTCAAAGTTACATTGTTATGCTTCAAGCTTATTTTAACATTTGGCTTTTTCAAACTGACACCAAATATTTTAGGATAATAGTTGTGGGAGTGATGGGGGTTAAAATGTATCTTATTTACTGACAACATACAGAAAAACATATGGTGTGCAGCTATATTTACAAAAAATAGCAAATATTTAGTTTTATAAAGCGATATTAGGTGTTTTTTACACATCTGAGTGGCTCTGTGGAGCGACCAAATGGCACTAGATTTAGTTGTGGTTCCTTTTGGGTCAGTCTTGGTCACATACATTGCGCATCATTCACCCCAAACACTGCACCATGAGCCACGTGAGAGGCCATCATCTGATCAACGAACTTATTCCCATAACAACACGCTTCAGGGGACAGAGCCCAGTGACGCATGTACACACTCGCTTCCCCTATACGCAGTGGCCTTTTCTTTCACCTGTGGCTAAATACACATACACGCGGAGCAGGTGTGGTAGCAGAGGAGAAAAAGCTTTCAGATCAACACACAGACAGACCCAGGCTCACCTGCGCAGACAGACCCAGGCTCACCTGCGCAGACAGACCCAGGCTCACCTGCGCAGACAGACCCAGGCTCACCTGCACAGACAGACCCAGTCTCACCTGCGCAGACAGACCCAGGCTCACCTGCACAGACAGCACTTTTACTGTCACGTCGGACTGTGTAAGTCGGCCTAAGGTCAGCTGCGTTCCCTCCACACTCGCCACGCTCCAGAGGGCGGGTGGATCTGCTCAGAGGCCTCCTGTTTTAAGCACTCCCACAGTGGCCATTTACTGCAGTGCTGAATGTGACTGTCAAGTTCATACCAGCCCAAATGCACTTTAAAAACAAATACTCAAACAAGTGTAGCGATATATAAACCAAAATTATGCCACTTCTCCACCACAGCCCCCTCCTATTACTCGACCTTCCTTGCATCCCCTCAGTCGCAACATTCTCTACCGTCCTCTCCTCCACATTTTGATTGATCCAATCCATTGGTTTAGTTCAGTTTATTAAAAGCATGTTGGCATCACTAGCATATATGCCATCAGCTTTAGCAACAGTTAAGCTGGTCAATGTCACATAAACCAGGTGGTTCCCAAAGTTTTACAGACTCGGAATTCAAAGATAACAAAGAAAACACCCAGGCCAGTAGACTGAAGTACTGTCAATCAGTTATACATCATTTTATAAATATCACAGTTATTAACGTATGTCCCCAGAGGTATACAGAATGACCTAGGGGGAACACAGAGAAAGTTATGAAAAATAAATGCCATCTTGTTTTTATTTGATACATTTTTGATCATTTGGATATCCTACTCTAGCTTCAATCTAATATAAAATAAACTATTTGAGATTTTAACATGTGTGTGGGGTCTAGTTTCAGGGTGTAAGATCTGATTCTGATTTTCTCTACTTCATTAAGTATAATAAGTTATACATTCCAGGACCGTAGTGTGAAAAGTAAAGATTTTCAGTGATGGTACGTGGTTTGAAAAGTTTATAATTTCTGGACACTTGATTTTAACAGGAAAGATCAGAGCAAATCCTGCACTTTGCAATCAGTACATTTTGAAACATCGACCAATCAGAAGTCAGATAGTGCTCTGACCCTAGCGATAGTAACCGGGTTCTTTAGGGCAGAGGTTCAAGATGGTGACCTTTACGCTCAGACCCTCACTTTGATCAGACACTCGAACAGAGCAGTCGCATTTCACAGAGACAGAGACTTAAACCACAAAACAACATGTTTGTGGCCGTACCTGTGTCAGAGTACGTCCTGCCTATTGGTAAGTCGCCGCTACTGAACTTTTAACACCAAAAATATATTAAAAGACTTAAGAGTTCAAACGCAACTATACACACATGAACCTGGCTTCTGTTCTAGCTTTGTCTTTACTTTGTTTACTGCAACACTGTAAATCATAAAACACATTTTTAAATTGTGTTTTTAAATTTTACTTCATATACATATTGGCAACATGGAAAGTGAGCAATGGATTTTAGGATGTGTTCACAAAACTAGGACTAAACTGGGACTTAACTCAGAACTAAACCTGGACAAGACCAGAACTAAACCAAACAAGTATGCACCCTTAGCCCCAGCAAACAGTAACTTGGTGAAGCTGCCTTTAATATTCAGTTAAACTTTAATGTCATTTTTACATAACGATATTGTCAGTATTGCTTTATTTGAACACTGTGATCAAATGAAACCTTTTTGTGTGTTTTGTGTCCACAGGTCACATATATACTACGTTTTATGTTCATATACGACCGACAGCATGGTACAGTATCAGCAACATGTGTAGAATAGTAATCTGTGTGATATGTAATAATAACATGTTGTGTTTTGTCTCAAAGTGCAAAGGTCATCGCGGATCTGTCCTCGGAGATGTACCGACCCAAAACTTGGAAAAACTGGTTTGACTTGTTGTGGGGTCCAAAACAACAGTTTATATTACAGGTAAGTCTTGATTATTTTGTGAATGATTTTTTTTACTCCATGTCTGTGTCTTTTTTTTTTTTCTGGGGTGAGGGAAGTCTGGGAGTCCATGCTTAGACAGCTGCCCCACGACCCTGCCCCGGCTAAGCAGAAGGAAAAAGGATGGATGGATGGATTTTTTTACTGTTTTTTTACTGGCCAATGTTGATTTTTAAAACACAGTATGGTCAGACGGTTGCTTGAACAAGTGTCATAAATAGTGCTAAGGCTTGCATGTTCACACTCGCACGTACATGTTAGTTTTGCTTTTTGGGAAGTAACATTAAATTACAAAAAAAAAAATAATTATAATTCTTTGGCACAACATTTGAATCTTAATTATTTCAAATACTTCTATATTGTCAGAACCTGTAGACAAAGTATTGTTTGTTATTGTCAGTTTATGTAGATTAGAAATGTCACGAATAGCCCTAGAAAGCAGTCTAAATATATCTCCGTCACATTTTCCTGACGGTGTTCCTCGTCTTCCTCAGCGCCGCTCCCCGCTGATCCCAGCCGTGTGCTGGCCCATGCTGGGGGACAAGGGTCATGTGACTATCCAGCTTTATCAGGCCATCAGGGTCAGTCACATCACCATCGGACACATTGCCATGGTCCAGACCGGAGACACCCCCAGCGCACCAAAAGACATGTCGATTTATGTAAGTTATACTGCCCTTCATCCACAAACATTCACCAGAGATGCCACAAGTTCACACCTTAGGGTAGTTCAGTGGGCTTCAGTAAGAACAGATACTCCTTACTGTAAACAAATAACTCTAGGGTGTGTTAGTTTCACTGTAGTAATCTTACCTTATTCAGACGGGTTAGGGTATGAATGAAGTAGTTACTAAGCCTGAATCAGTCAACAAACTATTAGTTGATTTTGAATTAAGTCTGTGTTCATGCTTTAATAAGTCTATTAAAAGTGTTAGTGCTAGCAAAAACCTTACCAATAGTGTTGAAACCATAACGTAACACATGTTTGTTTCTTGTTTCTTTAGGGATTGAACCTTGACAGCGGTGAGGAGAAGCTTTTAGGCATCCTCACCTATAACCAGAGAAGGTCCTCGTTCCAGACCTTCACCCTGCCCCGGGTTCCCCCTGAGACCTTCCAGCATGTACGCATGCACGTCAATAGTAACTATGGAAACAAAGACTACACCTGCCTCTACAATATACGGGTACATGGAGAGCCCCCGGCGTCTGCTTAAACAGGCACCCACACTGTACAGGTAAGTGAACCCGACCAGGAACTAGAGTCTACGACTCAGGGACAGGATTTAGGATTTAAAGACAGGATTTACAATTCAGATTGGATTTAGAAAGAGATTTTACGATTTACAACTTGGTTGAGAAGGGCATCAGAGTAGGTTGGGGAGAGTAGGGCACCTGGGTACAGGCGCGTGCCTCACTGCGGACTGACTGTGCTGTAGCTAAGCTGCTGCTTTAACTCTTTAATGGCTGAGCACATTATAGTGGCTGTGAAAAGGCGCCAGGTGAGGAACGCAGTTACCCTGCCTCATGTTAGGGGGCGCTCCTGAGCCCAGGAATTATTGTAACTCCCGCAGAATAGGGGCCGCAAACTACAATTTAGAGTTAGCAAGTCAACTTTAGCAATTCACTTTTTTCTTCGTATCTGGCCCTTAAATGGAGGAAGATACATATTAAAGCTCAAGCAGTTTTCTAAACTGGACTTTCGGACTGAGACCAAAAATGGTTTGATCCAGACACGGGACTAAAGACTCACTCTTTTCAAACAGAACAAGGGGAACCAGAATAAGGATAAAAAACAATACAAAATCAGTTCGCTTTTTATTTCATACTATTAGATGAGTGGTTCTTAACCTGGGTTCGATCGAACCCTCGGGGTTCGGTGAGTCAGTCTCAGGGGTTCAGTGGAGGTCAAGACACGCACACGACTCATATGATTCGTGATGAGACGCTTGTCCATCACTGGCTGCAGGTTCACGCTGCTTGGCCAGTCTGTGCTGCAGAGAATTTAGTGACTCAGTATCAACTTGTGACTGTCGTGACTGCCACTAGACTCGCGGACTGCAAGCGTCTCTAGACGCCGGTCGTGTCGCAGTTCGACAAATGCACCTTCAATGTGTCTATCGAAGTACTGTCTGACTTCAGTACCTCCAATAAGGTTAAGCACCACTGTATTAGAGCCATTTCATACGGACTTCGGAACTTTTATTTTGAAAGTCTTTTTTATTCTGGCCCCAAGTCACTAGGAGAGAAACTGACCCGGGGCCAGATGTACTGACACCTGGTTTATGTTTGTAAATCTGATTGTAACGAGATCAGTGCCTCACCAGCCACGAACCTCACCGCACGTCACTGATTTTATGTATACTCCCCGTGCCTTTGTAGGTTTACTCCGGGTGCTCTGGTTTCCCTACCACTAAAAACAGGTACGACTCTATTGAAAATGAGATTCCAAATGTCAGTGGGACTATCCAGGTTAAATAAAGAATTAATAAAAATAAATGAATTAAAAATAGACTTTTTTTGCATTTGTTGTAATGATTTTTGTTTCACGATAACATACACACACACAGAGACACACACACACACACACACACACACAAACACACACAAACACACACAGAGACACACACACAAAGACACAGACACACACACAGAGACATACACACAGACACACACACAGAGACACACACACAGACACACACACAGACACACACACACACACACAAAGACACAGACACACACACAGAGACATACACACACACACACACACACACACAAAGACACACAGAGACACACACACACACAGACACACATACACACAGACACACACACAGAGACACGCACACACACACACACACACAGACACACACACACAGACACACACACACAGACACACACACACACAGACACACACATAAGGATTTTTCGACCTCTGTTGGTCAAAGCACTTTAAAACAAGCCGAGTTGTACAGTATATTCATACAGCAGTTTGGGGTTAATTGTCTTGCACAAGAACACAACAACAGTATACCTCAGCTGGGATCAAACCTCACATTTTTGTAACAGAAAACACTTCACTAACTGAGCTACTGTTGCTCTCAGAACAACAGCCCCATCTCAGTTAAATCAAATACAAGTAAATCTTTACCAATCCACTTGGGGCAGTGCATAATGTGAGTGTAACTAAAAGAAGAGAGCAGGACAGCTCTTAAAGAACAGGCCTAATTAAAGCGATCGGACAGGCTCCTCTCCAGAGCATTAGCCTCTGTGTGTCTGCAGTCTGCATCGACATCATGTTAAAATATCATTACAGCCACAGAGAACTGGCTCAAGGAAACAATCAGTTGGTATCTGTCTACAGGTTTACAAACAAACACAGCTGTAAACTTGAGTTTTATGTTAAATTTTATGGTAAACATTTTTATATAGTGCGGGGGCGTGGTGGGTTAAATGTCTTGCCCAAGGACACAACAACAGCATTCATCTGTGGGAGCTGAAATCGCACCGCCAACCTGTGGATCAGTGTCTCAGATCACTCAACTAATGATGCTGATGTCAAGAGCGGGATTCAAACCTTCCACCCGTCAGATGAGTGTTGTGCGGTTCAAAACAGCAGCGACCCGGGTTGACCATTTGTGTTCCATTGTTTGTCGTTTATCGTTTTGTGTTTTGTCAGTGGCCAAAAAGCCATCGACTTTACCTTAGTTTAAAATGACAGGATCAAACAACAACTACTTTTGGTGGAAATACATGTGATGACTCAAAATTCAGCCGCTAATAATGTCAAGACAAAGCCACGTCCACAGTGACACTGTCCCAGAGGGTTTAGGTCAAACGGGGCAAAAGAAGGAACACGCTGTCTCCTGTTATAATGAGGTTTTGCTGTTTTAAACTCATGGTCTTTGCTTTCTTTTTTTTTTAGACTGGTCCTGGACTGTTCTACTGATTTTAGCGGAAATAGTACTTAATTTCATAATAATAGTAATACAAAAATCTAAATATATATAAATAATAATGGTGCAGTAGGCTAATAAATTGGCAGGTTTAGAAAGGGACGGCGGGGGTTAGATGGGGGTCACTTTAGTGCTGTTATTATGTCCTTGGGCAAAACGCTCACTGCACTTAGTCCAATCACAGACCGGTAATAACAGGATCTGTAGTGACACCTCCAAACCACAATGCAATTGGTTTACAGTGGCATCCTTGAATCGCTAATTAGGGAAGAAAATAAGAAACATCACGTAGTATAGATAGATAAATAGGTAGATAGATAGACAGTTTACATACATTTCAATTAGTATTTGGTACCATTGATTTAAACTGTATGACTTGGGTCAAATGTTTTGAATATCCTTCTACAAGCTCACAATAATTGACAGGAATTTTGGCCCATTCCTCCTGACAGAACTGGTGTAACGGATCCAAGTTTATACACCGCCGTTTCACACATGCCTTTTCAGGTCTGCCCACACATTTTCCATAGGACTGAGATCAGGTCTTTGTGGTGGTCACTTCAAACATTGACATTATTCTAAAGCCACTTTGTAACCAGTCTGACAGTATGCTTTGGGTCATTGTCCATTTGAAAGACCCATTTGCGCCTAAGCTTTAACTTCCTGGCTGATGTCTTGAGATGTTGCTTCAGTATTTCCACATAATATTGTTTCCTCATGATGGAATCTTTTTTGTGAAGTGCACCAGTCCCTCCTGCAGCAAAACAACCCCACAACATGATGCTGCCATGCCCGTTTTTCCTCAAAACATAACGATGCTCATGATGATTAAACAGTTTGATTTTAGTTTTGTCAGACTATAGGACCTTTGTCCAAAAATTAAGGGTTTTGTCCCTGTGTGCATTTGTAAACTGTAATCTGGCGTTTTTGTTTGTTTGTTTTTTATGTTGGAGTAATGGCTTCTTCCTGCAGAGTCATCTTTCAGCCCTTGTCGGTACAGTACTTGTTTCAACACACTCTTCCCAGCTTCAGCAGCATCCTCACATGGTCTTTCACTTTTGTTCTTGGGTTGATATGCACATTTCAGACCAAAGCACTGGGTACAGAACCTTCTCATCTCCACCGTTTCATTCCTGATGGGTGGAGAATTCCATATGTGTTTATACTTGCATATAATTGTTTGAACAGATGAATGTTGCACCTTCAGGCAACTGGAAATTGCACCCAAGGATGAACCAGACTTGTGCAAGTCCACAATTCTCTTCCTGAGATCTTGGCTGATTTCTTTTGCGTTTCCCATGATGTTACACAAAGAAGCCGTGTGTTTCAGGTGTGCCTTCAGATACATCCACAGATCAGTGTCTCTAATTAACTCAAATGAGCTTCCAAAGGCATGGCATCATCATCTGAGTTTTTCCCCAAATCGTTTAAATGCACAGAAGTCTTACTGTATGTAAACTTCTGAGAAAGTAGAAAGTAATGAAAAATTCTCAAAACAAAATCCTTCTGTCATTATTCTGGCATTTGGCAAACAGAAATAATTTTGGTAATTCTACTTGACTTAAAACAGGAAAAGTTTGTCTGATTTCATGTCAGACAGTGAGGAAAAAAAAAGCATATTTGTTTATATTATGAAAACTTCTGGTTTCAATTGTAGATAGACAGACAGAGACAAATAGACAAATAGACAGATGGATAGGCAGATAGATAGATAGGCAGATAGATAGATATAGATAGATAGATAGATATAGATAGATAGATAGATAGATAGATAGATAGATTGATTGATTGATTGATTGATCAAATTCAAGGTCACCGGCTGCTCCCACAATCATCAGTGCATTTCATACTTTCAATAAGATCAAATAAATAAGCAAACAGCTCTAAAATCTTTAACATTTAAGTTCACAACATAATCCACAAAATCTGCATCAAATATTTGGCCATCTTATAATAATAATAATAATTTGAGACAAGCCCAAGTAGAAACTGATTTGAATTCAAACCAAGATGGCATAAATACACTTGGCTCCCACATGCATATGAAAAATGAGGTTAAATGCCTCCTATGTTTGTATCAGAGGGACTGTGTTTCTGCAGAAGAGCCTGTGGTGCAGTGTAAACAGTCCGGCCTGTCTCCTTCTATAACACAGAGGACACTGCCCTGTGACTCCATGTGCTTATTTTACATAAGCACAACCTCAACCAGTGCAGCGGCTGGAAACAGATACAGAGAAGAGCCAATTCAAGTCAATGTCTGTACATGCCTCTGACCCGGCTACAGAAAGATTGCTGTTATTATGATTATGATTATTATTATTATCTTCATCATCTTTATTCTTATTGTCATTATTATTATTACTATTATTATATTTTATACAACAGACAATATGTATATAATCGCAACACATATTAGATTAGATCTGCATGATAATAATTAAATTGGATGATGTAACTTGTTTGTCATATCGCCCACTCCTAATCTAGATTAAATTAATAAAAAGTGCACATTTCAAATACTTTAAGAAGCATGATTGTTCATTACAACCATCAAATTGACTGATTTCAAATTGATTCCAGTCCTAAATATGCAACATAGGCAGCAATAGGAATGTCAGATCGTTCTCAACAACATTATAACATAGCTCAGAAAATAGTGTAATATGGGCTCTTTAATACTATTACTATTTGAGAGTAGTATTAGTTTTGTTATTACAGACATTAAACTTGACATTCAAATTTTGCACATCTCCACACCAACAATTTCATCACGATCACTTCTTTTACATCTATCGCCTCTAAATAAAAGCCTTAATAGTATAGCTGCCTAATCATCATAGTCACAAAAATACCCATGAGCACTTGGCACTCTCCAACGCTGAAATGTCACCAGCTCCATGAGGCCCTGGATTACTGGTCTTATGTCCCTCCAACATGGCCGACTGCCCTCAGTAACAGGCCAAACCGCAGAGGTGCAGTCATACCAGCGTTAGTGTAAAAAAGTGTGATTAATATGCAGCTTGTGTGGCTAGGAGACTATCTTTACCGCACACGAGTAAAAACAGAAATAAAAACGACAATCAGACTATAGCATTGGTAAACATGAACAGACGTTATATCCTAGAGCATCCTCCTGCTGGATTGTTTAAAATATTACACCATAAATTAGTTTTGTTTTTATTTTTAATCAGCTTTTTGTGGCATTTTGCAATTTGTTCATCATGATATTAATTACTTTGATATATTACCGACCTACATAATAGCAGTAGCAGTAATAATATTATTCCACCGTATCAGACTAATGCCCTTTCACTTTGTTCGGCTCAAAATGACCCAGAAGCACTGGACTCACTGCTGCACTCAAATGTCACCAGCTCCTGCTCCAGAGGGCTCAGGATTACTGGCCTTATGTGCCACCAACATGGCCGCCCAGTCCTCTCTCCTCTCTTTCCTCTCTCTTCACTTTCCTCTCACCACTTGTTTTCCTCTCTCTCCTCTCTTTAGTTTCATTCCTTTCTCCTCGTTTTCCTCTCTTTCCTTCTTTCCCTCTCTCATCATTTCCCCCTCTCTCTATCTTCTCTCTTCCCTCTCTCCTCCTCCTCTTTTTTCTCTCTTTCTCTCTCTTTCTCTCTTTCCTCATTTCCCCCTCTCTCTTCTCTCTTTCCTCTCTCTCCACTCTTTCCCCTCCCTCTCCTTGTTTTCCGGTCTCTCTTCCCTACCTCTTTCTTCTCTTTCACCTTTACCCTCATTTTCCTCTCCCTCCTCTCTTTCCCCTCTCTCTAGTTTCATTCCTCTCCCCTCCTCTTTCCTTTTCTCCTCTTTCTCCATTTTTCTCCCCTCTCTCTTTTTCCTTTACCCCCTTAATCTTCTCTCTTTCCTCTCTCTCTCTCTCTCTCTCTCCCCCTCTCTCTCTCTCTCTTCTTTTGCTCTCTTCTCTTTCACTTCTCTCTTCCCTCTCTCTTCTCTTTCTTTCCCCCCTCTCTCTCTTTCTCTCACCCCCTCTCTCTTCTCTCTCTTCCCCTTCTCTTCCTCTCTTCTCTCTTTCCTCTCTCTCTCTCGCTTCTCCTCTCTTTCCTCTCTCTCTTTCTCCGCTCTCCCGCTCTCTCTCTCTCTTTCTCTCTTTTCTCTCCTTTCTCTTCCCCTCTCTCTCTCTCTCTTTTTCTCCTCTCTCTCTTCTCTTCTTTCCCCCCTTTCTTCTCTCTTTCCACTCTGTCTCTCCTCTCTTTCCCTCTCTCTCCTCTCTCTCCTGACTCTCTTTCTTCTCTCTCTTCTCTAGGGCTGCACAATTAACCACAACCGAATCGAAATCTGAATGGACACAATTAGCGAACCGCAAAGGGTGTAATTTTTTTTCACAAGGGACAAAATATCCGGTCTTATTCTGCATAAAAACTGAAAAACAGATCTAAACTACAGGGCCAGCAAACACCTTCTGAAATGTGTCTGTATTTGTAAGTTCAGATTTAAGACTTTTTTTATATAAGGAAATTAACGTAAATGTAAATTTTGAACACAATCGTTTAATCAAAAGAGGAATCGCAAATCTAATAGAATCGCAAAGCTTGTAAATGACATACTTTACCCACATGGTTCAGCCCTACTCCTCTCTGAAGCATATTTACCCTAGAGGAGCAACATGGAGGGCTTTTCACTTTGGAGGGGCAGATAACTGTGGGTCAACCAACACTGCGCTGAGATTAGGCTCCTCCGGCAATCCAGTGCAAATATGGGGGTCTCTGATTGAAGCGGGGGGCCGGTCCTATAGGGAGGATTGGAAACTCCAGAGAGCCACAGATCTCATCACCTCCTCATCGAGCTGAGGAGTCTGCGCGATTGAAGTGAAGATTGTGGCCTGAAAGATCTCACACCCTGGTCGACTCAGGGAGCAGAGATAACCGGAAATGCATTCAGACCAGTTTATATTATTAAACTGTAAATTATAGTGGTCCAGGAAGTTTAAAATCAGTACATATAAGTACTAATTTACTTCTAATACCTTAGGAGTTGAAGCAAAGTTTTTTAAATGTTGAGTATTCCAGTTTATCAACTGTTAAAGTAAAGTAAAATGCATTGTCCCGTGATATTTTGGAAAAATAATCTTTGTCAGAAAATGTATTTGAGCAACTTGACTAATACAAGCACTGATTTTCAACCAGACCAGTGTGCTTTGAGGCATTATTAGCTGCGCCTTAGAGTAAAGTCCAGTCTCCAGCTTTTTGTCGATCCGATACCACTGTCGATACTTTGGCTTTAAGTATACTCAATATCGACTGTACTAGGTCAGAGACTCAAAATATTATTTATTTCTTTTAAACACAAAACTGCACAGCAAAAAAAAGTTTAATATTATGAGACATTTTGGGCCAACATTGCTCAGTAAATTGTCTTATTACACCAGTTTATAGACCAAAATGAGAATTCAGCTAAACCAATATCTTGGAAGCTGATATCCGATCCACCAAATTATATCTGATACCGGTATTGTATTGGTGCATCTCTAGTTATGTTATTTCACACATTCATTTATTCGATTGAATTTACCATTCTGGACTGTCCTGGGCATCTCCTGAACAAAGAACCAAACATAGGGCAATGCAAATATCTGTACTATTTTTATTCTAAATTGTGTAATTTGGTCAGGTTTGAGAGGGTGGTGGGAAGTGGAATCTTTTTAACCAAAAAAGTGTGCAGTAACTCCAAAGAAAGTTGAAAAACGCTCAACTAGATCCATGAGCTAAAAGTCAAATACATAATTTATAAAGTGGTAACTTATAGTTGTCCAGGAAGTTTAACGTCAGTAAATGTTCTCAGTAAGTACTTTTACTACAAATTGGTTGGTGAAGCCGATTCATTTTTATAATTATTACCATGGGACTCATTTAGACTGGTCTCTCAAAATAAAATGAATACATAACCTGCTGATCCTAAAGTAACATAATCCCTGGTCAATTTTTTCATTTAATTTTAAGTACAACAACACAACAACAACTCACCAGCAATTACCTCACAGCAACAACCTCAAATTGTCCATAAAAGAAACATTAACACCTGATAAGAAACACAGACAGAGTAAAAACCCATTTACGTCTTCAGATCTGTGTGTTATGTTGCTATGGCTTCATGTTCAGCACAAACTTGAACATTCCCAAAAACAAACAGATTAAAACTCACATAAATTACAATGTCTAGAAGTGTTTATAATCTCAAATATCTTACATTAAACACTCAACAAGAGATAAATGACATAATGAAGGACTATAGAGGTTTACATCAGGACTAAACCAGGACTATACAAGACCAAATCAGGTTTACATCAGGACTAAACCAGGACTATACAAGACCAAATCAGGTTTACATCAGGACTAAACCAGGACTATACAAGACCAAATCAGGTTTACATCAGGACTAAACCAGGACTATACAAGACCAAATCAGGTTTACATCAGGACTAAACCAGGACTATACAAGACCAAATCAGGTTTACATCAGGACTAAACCAGGACTATACAAGACCAAATCAGGTTTACATCAGGACTAAATCAGGACTATAGAAGACCAAATCAGGTTTACATCAGGACTAAACAGGACTACAGAAGACCAAATCAGGTTTACATCAGGACTAAACCAGGACTATACAAGACCAAATCAGGTTTACATCGGGACTAAACCAGGACTATACAAGACCAAATCAGGTTTACATCAGGACTAAAACAGGACTATACAAGACCAAATCAGGTTTACATCAGGACTAAACCAGGACTATAGAAGACCAAATCAGGTTTACATCAGGACTAAACCAGGACTAAACAAGACCAAATCAGGTTTACATCAGGACTAAACAGGACTATACAAGACCAAATCAGGTTTACATCAGGACTATCCTATTGATCCTGGTCTTCATCCTTTATCATTTGACTCTCTTAGCATTAAACTTTCCAGTGATATTCATGAAAATTCAGTTTGAACTAATGTCTGAAAAAAGAAAATATTGTATTTAATCACAACTATTCAGATGAGCATTGTCATTCGCAATTTATGTTTTCAAATAAGATGAGGTTCACACTGCAAGATACACTGACCCAGCCTGGCTCAAAATCTGAAGGTGGGTCCTTGGAGACGGTAGAAGCAGCTCACAGCTCCTGACAGGTTACCCCAACGGCTGAAAGGGGTGAAATAAAATGGGTCCAATGCAGAGAATAAATGAATTATAATATGTTAAAACCCAATGTAAAGTCACAATTCTTAAACCTAATGGGATAACATGTTGGTCAGTTGGCACAATGCACAGCAAACTGATTCTACAAAACTTCCCTAACCTTGGCCTCAATAAGTAAACCAAGATAACATCGCAAATCCAACTCCTCACAATATGGAGTTAGAAATTGTCAAAACACAGACCTCTATAAAGAAAAGTGCGGACGCAGCAGAAATGCATCTTATTTTAGGAAGCAAAGTCATTCGGGGTCAATTCAGTGTTGCTCCTGTTCTTTTGTCTGGCCCTTTTTGGAGTCCCCTGCATCCCGAAGCATTACTGACCCCAGATAAGGCTAACGATACAGTGATACGATACAAGCTAATCTTTACAAAACCACTCTTCCACACTCGTATTACAGGATTAGGACTTAGCGACAAACGTCAGGCTTCAAATTGGTTCTTCGAGGCCTTGAACTCCGGTTAGAAGGGCCAAAATGCGCTTTACGACTTCGCTGTGGGGCGTAATGGTTTCAAATGGACTCGATAAGGCCGGTAGAGCTATCTGATGATGAAAGTGAAAAGGATTTTGTGTGAGATTGGTGGTCCAAATAGCGATAACCACACAATCTTCTTTCTCTGCAGAGGTGCCATTCTCAATTCAACACAGGGCACTGGTCATTTACTGGAGCCTCGACCTCCCAAAAAGCAAAGTTTACCTTAAAATAACTGCTGATAGTTTTGATAGAACCCATTTGGAACAATATTGGTCTGTAAAAATAACTGTTTAGCCTGGTGTCCACAGCATGACTTTTTTTCATAAGATTGTTGGAGGTCACACAACACGATGTGAAGAATTTAAAACATACAATAACACACAGACGATCAGCCTTGGATACGACAAAAGTTTGTCTGAGCGAATCTCAGGCTCCAGCTCTGTGTGGTAACGTCTCCATAATTGTACAGGTCAATGAAATCTAAAGGAATGAAGGGAAGGGACTGAAGGAATGATATAATAGTCTCACCCCTTCTTCTATTTCTGAATGAATACAAAAAAGCCCCTCTGACTGCTGCTGCCATGAGAGTGTCTCCTCGACTCCACTCCATCACAACCCTGAGCTGTCAATCAAAGCACGGGCCTGATCCAGCACCACTGTCCCCGTCCACCTGCTTGTTGGATCCGTGCTGAGTAAGACTTCTGATAGTACTGCTGACTAACTTTATTAACTGACCAAAATGGCACCATAGGATTAATTTTATGAAAAGGAATGGAGTCGATGATGGAGTGAGGAGATCTGATACTGCAGCATTGGGGCCAAAAAGTTTAGACAGGGTAAGAAATCCCAAACTTTAGTCTCATGTCAAGCAGCTTCTTTACCTATAGATTCAGATCAAACCAAACTGTAGACTAGAGCCAGGCTGGGCCGATATAGGGAGAAGACGGTGGGTGGGCTGTGCTCTGCTGTGGGGAACAAGCACGTGGAAGGTAATCCGGATGACACACAAATCCCGGCGCAGTCTGTAATTTGCTTTCTGTATTTTTATTTCAGATAGTTGGTGCTAGAGCTACACATGAATGGTGTTTTTGCATTTGTAAAAGTAGGTGTAAATGAGAGAGAAACAGGGAGAGATGGCCCAGCTCTTTTGAGGAACGATTGTATTTGCCGTTGGCTACAAAGATTGATCGCAGACTCACTGAGAGGAGGGCTCACTCTGCACCAAGATTCCAACACATCAGACAGGCTTGATCTCAGTCTCAGCTCGCCTTTGGTCATACAGCGGTTTTAAATGTAATCTTTGTCCCGGTCTCTTGTGAGACAAACGACCCACTATTGTCCTCACGATCATTGACCTTTCATCACAGACGGCCAAAATCATGCAGCAGACACCAGGCTTTAGACAACAGATGAACTGACAAGAAGGAGATGATTGTACACTTTAATGTGTTAGGACAAGAAAACGCCAAAATAACAGAGCCAAGCAGACAAAACTTGCATGGCAGTGAGTGAAAAATCGTTATTGTAAAATAGTTTCCGCTTCCTGTTATATGCAACATATTTAGGTCACCTTTCGGAACATCATGCGTGAACTTTTTTTAATCCATCATCCATTCACGAGGGAAGGATGGAGCGTGAGACTGACAAGCGGATCGGTGCAGCCTCTGCAGTGATGCGGTCGCTGTATCGGTCTGTTGTGGTGAAGAAGGAGCTAGTCGAAAGGCAAAGCTCTCGATTTACTGGTCAATCTATGTTCCTACCCTCACCTGTGGTCATGAGCTTTGGGTAATGACTGAAAGGACAAGATCGCGGATACAAGCGGCTGAAATGGGTTTCCTCCGCAGAGCTGTTGGGCCCTCCCTTAGAGATAGGGTGAGGAGCTCAGTCCCATGGGAGGAGCTCGGAGTAGAGCCACTGCTGCTCCATGTCAAAAGGAGCCAGCTGAGGTGGCTCGGGCATCTGTTCTGGATGCCCCCTGGGAAGGTGTTCCGGGCATGTCCCACTGGGAGGAGGCCCCGAGGAAGACCCAGGACACGCTGGAGGGACTATGTCTCTCGGCTGGCCTGGGAACGCCTTGGGGTTCCACCGGAGGAGCTGGAGGACGTGTCTGGGGTGAGGGAAGTCTGGGAGTCCCTGCTTAGACTGCCTCCCCACGACCCAGTTCCGTATAAGTGGAAGAAGATGGATGGATGGTCTGTCTGGGTAATATTGGTCATACATTATTCTCCTCAACTGTTTTAGCTACTCCACAAACCTTTATGAAGTAACCAGGAACAAGTCAATGATGCTTAAATGTAACTTTTCGGGTTGAAAGCTCGACACCTGCTTGTCTCCATGGGGATGTTATTGCTTTCCCTGGAATCTTCCACAGTATCTATCTTCCACTTATCTATCTCCATGGAGACAAGCGGGAGATGCCAAGTTACAAGTCAGTTCTATGGAAAGGTAATCACACTCACAGTAAGAATATATGTTTTTTTTCAAGGTATTTTTAGCAATTAAAACACCTACAATGAAATACATGTAAGATAGATTAGTTAAATGCTGTACTGTGGAACATTCCAGGTCAAAGTAATAGCATCTTCATGAAGACAAGCAGGTGGTGGAGGTTACATAGTGTACCTTTAACTGTGGTAAATCCAAAACATGCTCATTTTACATTATAGTGAAAGTGGTCCAAAAATATTCCCAATTAAATCCCTATTTATTTTCTATGAATGAACCTCACATAGAAAAGCACAAAGAACAAAGACTGAATCCAGTCAGCTCAGACAGACAGGAGCGGTGGACAGGAGCACTATATACGAGCCTTAATTGGCAGCCTGGCGAGCCGTGCCCTGCTGGAGATTCAGACCAAACCCCAAACAGGAATCAATAGGAGCAGAGCACGCGGGCTTGTCCAACATCAAGTCTATTTACAACATCACACGGACAGCCCTAACACGAGGAGGCAGCGGAGAGAGAGGGAACATGCAGCGTGAATGAGACAGGGAGAAAATACATGTTAACAGCCTCAGCTAAATCGGGAGTAACCGGTTTGAAGTGGGGTCTTAACATGGGAGGAGTAGAGATTACAGACTCAATTGTGGGGAAAAATGAGAAGGGTAAGGGCTAGAGTAAAGGTTTAGAAATGCTCATGGTGAGACAGACTAACAGGCTTAACTGGTATCATAATAAGTAGCAAAAATATGAAAATCCTGAACAGTTCGTATGAATCCAGACTCTACTCAGTTAGAGGTCTGGCAACAAAAATTACTTAAACCAGATGTATTTTGCAAAATCAACTTTTTTTCAGCCTTTAACCATGTTATAGTTGTTTCTCCTTCTCATTTACTCTCTTGAAGTTGTTTTTGGAGTGATTCGTGCATGTTTGAGCAATCTTAGACTTATTTTCAAGACGCCCTATTGCCAATCAATCCCTGTTTTCACCGCCATCGGCATACGCTCACTGTTCTGTGCTTACTGTCTTAAACCATCATACGAGTACGATTCGGCAGCATGGCATTGTCATATTGGTACAAATGAAAAAAAATCTGTTACTTTCGTGATCCATAGGATGGGCCAACTGCATGCGGCGCTTTGTTGTGATGATGTTTACGGCAAAGTCAGCTCCCACTGGGCACCACAGTTTTCAAACAGTGGTGTCAAAGTCTGTGGACTTGTTTTCTTTTATCAACTCATTATACAAAAGTCACTGACACTTTTAAATCTTCAATTGCTCCTATAATTCTTAAGTTGTACGCACCAAATTTTAGCAGTAGGTACACTGAATCTTCTGAGATTTTTGGAAATATATACAGTTATAATTGTTCACTTACGCTAGAACTTATCACTGCTTAAACTAGGGGAAGTAAAAATGACCTAGTTTAAGTTTTTTAAGTGTCCACCATTTTCAGTTTTGCACTGAATAGCCCGATCCAACACACTTTGCATAACATTTGAAAGCATTTTTAGGCTTATGGCTCTTATTTGATCCTCGGTATTACGTTTTAAGTTGTTTTTGTCTGAGGTTTATTCACAAACACCTTTTCTTTAGCCAGGTCTCAGGAGATCACATACTGCCCCCTGTCTTTGAAAACCACTTATTATTCCTTTAATGGCATTTAAGCTTGGGGCATCTCTGGTATTAAAATGTCAACGGTAACACTGCTGGGTTTTTGAATTTGACCCATGTGACTCAAAGTATCACTGTACAATGAGGGTTCATTCCTCGGTGCTATATTTCCTCATATTAATGTCGGAAGGGTAGTTCTAAGTGCTCTGAAAAAATAAAAGAAAAATATTTAGAAACAAAAGAGTTTTGAATTTTTTTCAACTGTGAACATTATGATTTAAAATGTGTAAATTATAACATAATGATGCATGGATGTCATACATTATAACTACATAGCAGACACAGGCACGATAGGCTTTCTTTAAAGGCACAAAGTCTTAATTTTAAACGGTTTGCAGCTGTCTAAAGTTATTCCATACTCCTAATGCATTCCTAACATTTAAATTATTCACTGCAATGAGTTTATAAGCATGTTTCCTGAATTTCATACGGTTCATTATGTTTTGCTTTTAGCGATTGTGTTATCTAACAACAACTAGCATACTAACAGCTCATCAGCCTCACTGCTGCTAAAATTCTTCATAATTTGATGCAGACAGCACACAATATTATCTTCTTTATCATCTTTACCCCAAGAGTGCTTTTATAATATACCTGGGACAAAATGAATTTTACTTTACTACATGATGGTTTATTGAACAGTTTGCTCACAGTAATAAATCAGAAGACAGGTGGACAGCGCGGAATTGGAGCAGCAGAAAAGTGTCTGTCCAATCACAGCCCAGACAGCTGCAGCCAATCAGTGTCTTGAATGGAGGAAGACTCAGCCAATCAGAGAGGGAGGTCGCTGACAGACGTTTTTTCCAAAATTTTAAAATAAAGTCTCAAAACGATGCTTTACTTTATGTATCCTTTTCATTATTTTAATATTTTGGAGATTTTTCTTAGGGCTGAATGATTTTGGGGGAAAATATTGCGATTAGATTTGTAATTTATTTAGAATTCTGACTGACGGCTCCGAACTGATAAACTAATGCAAACATGTTTGTAGAGGTCAAATACAGGTCTAACAAGATTCTTCCAAAAAAGACAGGATCATTTGAAAAGACGACATCTATTATCATAAATTGTCACCAGTCAACTCAAATTGTTTTTATAGATTTCAGGGCTACCATATATATGAGTGAACTACACGTGAAAAGGAAAAAAGTTTATATTGCTCCGCCAGACTGTTACCAGATCACAACTCAACTGTCCAAATGTATTTATCACCAGAGAAAACAAGGCAATCAAACACTAGAATGGGCGCTGGCAAATCCTACCCCCCTTCAGGAAAAAGTCATTGCAACTCCAATGTTTTAGATCACGACAGTGCTGAACTACATGTTAGCTCCGCCTCTCTTTCCTCCTTTACCACTGTCCAGTCCAACAGACGCACCAGAGGCAACTCTAGAGGGCGCTGCACCACCCCCCTGAGAAAACAGGTCCCCATCTTTTCAGGCTTTTAAAGTAAATACCAAAAAGCTGTACACTGGCCCACAGAAAACTTACAAAGTAACTAACAAAATAATACCACACATGTATTTATCCGTCATGAAAGCTAACAAACAGTGTAGTGCACCATCAAATGCCAGTGAATGTGAGCCAGTCTCTATACTCTATACATTAAGAACAAAAAGAAAAAAAAAATCATATTGTTCCAAACCCCATTGTTTTAGATCACGACTCCACTATACCACAAATGTATTTATGAGATATAAAAGCAAGAAACAGTGCAGTGTACCATCAAAATGTCAAGGTGAATGCGTGTGAATGTGTGTAAATACATGTGAAATGTGTGTGAATGTGTGTGAATCCATGTGAATGTGTGTGCATGTGTGTAAACGTGTGTGAATGCGTGTGGCCGTGCTCAGATCTTCCTGTGAGTGGAGAGACAGCCCACAGTGGGAATGAGAGGCACTTGAGATGAGCTGCTGAGGATCTGTCTATAATGAGATCTGTGGAGCTGCAGTGTTCGGGCTCCATCGGCTTTGAAAGAAAAACGCAAAGAGGAAACCATCATCACAAACATCATCTGCTGCTAAATATAACTCTTCTGCAGTGTTCCCCCGTGCCGATGCCTTCCTTTTAGCTGTCAGGAGGAGCGCAGTCAAAAGCACACATAGATGGACAACACTGACTGTGTAAATGGGGGGTTTAGTTGAACAATGTTTAGGCCTGTTACCATTACACATTTTCAAGAACCATATATTGTTGAAGAAGATATAGATGACAAACGATAATACTGAAACGAATTTATGCCACCGGCACAACAACCCTAACGCAACCCAACACATACAGCACTAAATCCAAAGCAGAACGTAGTTATTTTGTACCTATAATGAGTCATAGAAGTTGTTTATTCTTTCCTCTACAGATAAACACTGATACCGATACAGGCATCGCATATCGGTGCAGATCCAGGATATTTCAGACTGAATACTGGCCCCATGATTTCAGTTCAGCCAGTATCCTAGTTGGGTCTTTAATTTCAGTTAATAGAGACAGTGGCTCAGTCCGTAGGGCGACATAAACATTTGTTGTTGTTTGTTGAGAGGCAAGATCCACTGACCCACAAGTTGGCGGCACGATTCTCAGCTCCCAGATGAATGCTGTCATTGTGTGCTTGGGTAAGACACTTAAACCACCTTGGCATTAGTGTCTGTGTACACTGGTGTATGAATGTGTGAGTGGTTCCATGATATAAAGTGCTTTGACTGTCTTGAAGGTGGAAAAGCGCTATATAAAAATGTGACCATTTACCATTTATTTACTGGCTGAGGAAGGCCAATGATGTCTCATAATGCATGAACTTTTACTCATACAAAGCTGTTCATTATACATAACAATTACAAAATGCAATTGGATCAGTTTTGTAAGAAATGTTTTTGGGGAAAATGCCATTCTCGGCCCCTACACTGGTATTAGTTAATATTAGATCTCTGCAGATACTTAAAGCCAAAGTATAAGTATCAGTATCGAAGCTGGATCAGGGCTATCTACAGCTCAAATGTTCAACAGAAAATTTCCCCACTAGTATTAAGAAAAAGTAGACATGAAAAAGTGCACATGATAAACACTGACAAGCACACACTGACGGAAAAAAGATCACTCCATCTGTCATGTATTGAAAGATAAGTTGATATTAATTATGGTGACAGGATTAACAATACCAATAGGCAAGTGAAGGTGTCTTATACAGTGGTTTCAAGCCTTTTTTCTCATAAGGACATTCGATTTTTTTCAGATAGGGTAGGGGTAGAAGGGGGCGGGTAACAACCATGCAAAATACATACGATCCTAGTTTTGAAAAATTATCTTAATTTTCATTTTTGCTGTCTACCAGGTTAATCTGAATTATATTTGCAGGGCAAGAGCAGTCTGACCATGCCCACTCACAGCTGGGAAAGAAAAAGACTATAAGACTATAAGGCTATAGGTCATTTTCACCCACACTCCTATGAACAAAGACTCCAAAAGATTAACTATTGCCAAGCTCGTCTGGCCATTAAAGAGGAGGGATTATGCCACATTGTTTTTTTTTATTTTTTCAGCTTTCTATCATGTTATAACATTGTTCCCTCATCAAAAACATGGCTGAAGTAGTTTTAGATGTCATCCATACATGTTTGAGTATTTTAGCGATCTCTCCCGGGGCCTATTTGAAACCTCCTTACAGTTAGCTATGAGATTCTGTGCAATGCTCCGCCCACAAGCCGACATCACCCACGCTCCCACACGGCAAATGTTGATGAATATACAAAAACGTGATACAAAACTACACAGCAACTTGACAAACCTGATGTGATGTGCAGTAGTTCATGAGAAATTTTGATTTTAAATTCAAAACGCAACCTTTTTTTTTGTGATTACGACCATTGTAAGTGCCCCACATAATTAATTTTATTTTTTATTTGTCAAAGAACAGAAACTTTGTGTCAGATTCAGGCCTATACCTCTCATTATCAGCGATCCTTGGGCTACACTGAGATTATTAGACTATTTCACAATTACATAACAAGCCACATTGAAGCTAACCTAGTGTAACCTCATTATAAAATATATCCCAAGTCTCTTTTAATCCCCACACTGCAGTCACCATATGCTAAAGAACTATGTTTAATTGCTATCAAATACAGAGGTAAGCAAAAACGCTGTCATCACACCAGAAATCTAACACGCCATCTGCTCCCAACTTTTCCCCTAAAATTAGATATTTTCTGAAGTCTTGAACGCATCTCAAAACCCCAAAATAATTATCTGTGGACAACATTATGATGAAAAGATGTCAGAAAAACTACAAATCAAAACGGTAAACGGGGAAAAGTGAATGTTTGTGAGCGGTTCTGGTGTCCAAGGTTTGCATTGAACAGAGCGCAGGGTAATGAGCCTTGGTTCGATGCTGAGGCTGTTACCTTGACGAATGAGATGAGAAAGAGACAAGATAAAAAACATTCACAGATACAGAAAGCATTGGAATGCAGGGTTTGGACATTATAATTGGGAATATGAAAGAATTCAAGTAAATATAAGATAAGAGGGTGTTCATTTGTAGCAGAATAAAAGTACATTTTTGGGTATAAAAAGCAGTTGCTATGATCTGTTTGAAGGATACCTGTGTATGAGAAAAAGAGCCATGGAAATACAAGATCTCCAGTTGGTACTTGCAGCGTAGGTTTACTCGGATACAAAAAGAAGGATCTAAATTACATTTCAAAATGACCTTTGCAGGAGTTACATACTTGTATAGTTCCACACAGCCTGAAACTGCTATAGACATTACATCCATTTACTTTAGCAAAATAAAAGCTTGAACTGTCATTGTTAATTACATGGTTGTTAGCTTTTAAGTTAATTTCAGCGCTAATTATTATGTCAATATACTACATAAAACACTGCTATACACAGTAGCATTTTCATGGATTTCTTTCAGATCTCCACCCACTGAATATTGTTGCTTGCGTTGGTGCCTGATCTGTTTGTATGAATAAGTTATAATGCACCTGTACTTTTTCAGGTTGAATTATTACATAAAGACATTGTTTGGAGGTTTGGAGTTTGCATTCTTTTCTCTATGTCTGGTGGGTTTCACTCTGGTTTCAAACGTCATCCTGAAAGTTGGATTTTACACATTTTTACAAATCGGTAAAATCCTTCAGCTAAGGTAGTCCTGACCGTTTTTCAGGCTAAGCTTTAAACATGTATGTCTGTTTTCATGCTGCGTGATGATCACTGACCTATTAGAACACACAAATACTTCAGTGTAAAATAATAATAATAATACTCCGCATTAACCACTAACATTAGCCGATGATCAGTGATTCAAATTAGTTTTAGTTCCCGTGTTTGTACTGACAGATGGTCAGGGGCTGTTACTTAGACTCACACAGGTTTTATTTTTCCCTCAGTTTCAGATTCACAGGTTTGTGAGTGTTGATTCTTCACCTCTCTTCAGCTCATGCTTTATTCAGTGCCTTTTCTGCAACTTCTTCATGCCATTATATGTCATTTTAAATATAGAAAATGTATTTTGCTTGTCCACGGCATCTATATTTCATGTGCTGACCTGAGTAGGGGTCAGAGGTGCTGATTCAGGTGTAGTTGCAGGTAAATAAGACCTCAGGCGGCCTCTGCACTGGAGAGATGATGTCTGACACGTTTGATAATGTGTCCAAAATATTCACTGCTATATTCTATTGCTAATTCTTGTCTGGTAAACAAATGCACAAATCTAATCGAGGCTATTCTTATGGTTCCTCTTTATAGGTAACATTTTGGGACCATTCAAGATATATTTTGTTTTGAATTGTTCATTCCTTTGCCAATGATGCCAATTTTCATCACCCTGAAACACGTGAGTTTTTAACACAGCAACTTAAAGCTCCACTGCACAACTTTTTAGCCACAATATCAAATAAAGGCATATATTTTCATTATGGATGTTTGAATTCTAAAAAAAACAGCATACATACCGTGAGCAGGCTCGCATCTCCACAAACCTGACTCAAACGTGGCAAGGAGGAGGGACTCCAAATGCTTGTTGCCATGGAAATACTGTTTTATTGCAGTGGATGAAATGTTCCCCAGTATCCAATTTTATTTAGCATTTTGAAATACGATATTTTGGTGAAGAAAATACGGACGCTTAAACGATAATATTGAAACTATTTTATGTCACTGACACAATAATCTGATATGACAATAAATACATAACAGAATGAAACACTTCGGTAGTTAGTTTGTATATATAAAGAGTCATAGAAGTTATTTATTCAACCCTACCACAGCTCAAATCTAATCATAGAACAGGAAAATAACAAAAGGACCGCTGTAGTACTAAGAAAAAGTACCCACTATACATATTGACCCCCAAAAAGGATCGTTCCATCTAACATATACTGAACGATAAGTCGATATAGTGTTTACTGTGACAAGCCTACATAGAGCTGTGCAGGTGACTTTCCGCCACTAAAAAGTTCCACAGTATTGCTTTAAGAATTGGAAATTTGTTGGACGAGAAAAAAAGTCCATATGAACAGATTTGAAAATGTTATGTCATTATGTTAAGTGAATTGTGATTCTATTGTGAAACTTAAATTATATTAAATTATATTAAACCTATATTCAGCCTGAGCAATGCGTTTATAACTTTAAGAGCAAAACATCTGAAACAACCAACTGGCAACTGTAGATCCATAAGTGAAGTTGGCCTGGGACTTCTAATTAAAAGCAATAATTGTTGATATGTTGATATTTCCACATCACCTTTCTGATAATACAAATATAATGAAATATGTGGGAGATAGTTTATTGTTTTGTGCAGAACTTGTAATGTATTGTACCGTGTTTTTTAATTAGATGCATGTTTAAGAAGGAATTGCATCGATATTTCACTCTCTTGGAATCCAACTTAAAACCGTCATGGTGTGGTGATGTGAAATAGCTGGCCTGGTTACATTCACTTATTTATGCTGATGTTTCTTCATTACTGCACATCCCTTCAGGTAAAAACAGCAGGGGACTAACGCTCTCTGGACAATTTTTACCAGACCACTTCATCTTGATTTCCTCTTGCAGTGTAGAGGCATGACATATTCACAAATAAAGGCTAAATATAAAGTCTAAACATGTTAGCTGTCCGATGACCAAGCTCCAATTCATTTCCTTTGACGCACTCGTTTATAATAGTTTCTCTCCTGTGGTTTTCTATGTTGTTTTTAACCCCCAGGGGGAGCTATCACAGCACACGCACACACGCGCACACACTTAAATGACTAATTGATGCCGACCTCCCAGTGATGCTATGAACTGTTTATATTTAAGCTTTTCTTGAGATTCCTTCAGCCTTAGCCATGGGTCTGATGAAACAATGCGAGTTCAGCTGAATTTAAAGGGATGTCCCAGATGCTTCCAGGCATTATATGAACAATGACTTTAGTCCAATTAGCATAAGAGACGCACATGTGGGAATAGGCATATTTAATTTGTATTCAAGGTCAGAATAAGTCAGAATAATGTAAAAAAAAAAAAACCAACAAAAAAAACCACCACACCAGATCACAACATTATAAACGGTCAAATTTTTTTATATCGCTTTTGCACCTTCAAGGCACTCAAAGCGCTTTACATCAAGGAATCACTCGTTCCTTGATGTACACAGATACATGACGTGGGTGTCTTGCCCAAGAACACAACAACAGCATTCATCTGTGGGAGCTGGAATTGCACCGCCAACCTGTGGGGAAGTGGATCTGACCTCTCTACCGATAATGTTTAGTAGACAAACACTCCACAAAGTGAACTACTGCTGTAATAGCTCTACTAATGTATGGTGGAGGTGAATGATTTTGGGAAAGTATCCAAGTGTGATTTTTCTGACAAGTAAAGCGACTGCAATTAGATTAGATGTGTTTTAATAATTCTGTAGGATTCTCTTCAAAGTTTATATTTTAAACGGGTCAAGAAGAGCTGACAAAAACACTGAAATATGAACTGACAAAGTATGGATTTCTGAACATGATTTGTACAGAGTTGTTACGCAGAACAAACTAGGTCTAGAACAGGGCCAAACCAGGACTAAAACATAACTAAACCAGGACTAGAACAGGACTAAACCAAATCTACATGAGATCAAACCAGGACCAAACCAGAACAAGTGTGAAGTGAACACAGCCATGCATCATGTCTCATCACATCCTGTTTTCTCCCCTTTCATTTTGCTAATTGGTTTATTTTGAAATCACTTACCTTGTTTACTTCCTGCCCTCTTGTGTTCCCACCTTTGATTATTACCCCACCCTAATGTGCTGCACCTGCGTTTCACACGCTCCCCTTTTTAGTCTGTGTGTTCCCTTCCTCATTTGTGAGATTGTCTCCGTACCGTCCCCCTTGCCCTTATTAAATCTGCTTAAAACTTCTTCTGACTCTGGGTCTGTTTCTGGAGCCGTTCATTGTGCAAACCTGACAGTATATTGCAACCCAAGGAAGTCAGCTGCATGCTATAGCCCTAGTTCTTTCCCTGTTAATATTTCAATGAGCTGCCACATGTTTCTAACCTTTATAGAAGTGTCCTGATGGCGCTCCCTATAAGAGCCCCCCTACGTCACCGTGTCCCCCCTCAGTACTACTCAACCTCTCATGCATATTACATCAGGGCCCATGTATTCCTTGCACTCTCTCTCGTTCCCCACTAAACGCAGGTGCTTCATTATTGATCAGTAGTGAGTGCACACTAAACGCTAGCCTGTTATTAGCTCACATGTACAAGGAGAGGGCCAAGTGCCTTAAAGTGCATACGACAGGTTTTCATGTTTTCTAATTATTACTTGGTTTGGTGGGATTGTATGTGTGCTAAATATTCATAGTTTTACAACCATCCAGTGGTGGAATGTAACAAAGTAAAAGAGGTCAAGTACTGTACTTAAGTCAAATCTTTAGGTACCTGCAGTTTAAAATGGATACTTTTTACTTTTACTTCAGAAGTGTCGTGGAGTAGAAAGTACAGATATCTACTCTCAAATGTAGTGAACAGGACTGAAAAGTAAAAGTATTTAAATGATTGTTTGAGATCTGCAGAAAAGGCTGAGGGGTTTGTTTTTAAAGGTACATTTTAAAAGTTAAAATTCTCAAAACGACAATATTTCACCTCAGCAAAAGCCTGATGAGTGTTTCTGTTTCCCTGTTTCACCCTGTTTCCTCTTTTTCCTGTTTCCTCCCTGTTTCCCTTCCCCCCCTTGTTTCCCCATGTTTCCACATGCTTCCCCCCGTTTCCCCCTTGTTTCCCCTGTTTCCCCCTTGTTTCCCCCCTGTTATCCCCCTTTTCCCCCTGTTTCCTCCCTGTTTCCCCCCCTGTTCCCTCCTTTTTCCCCCCTGTTTCGCCCCAGTTTCCCCATGTTTCCCCCCTGTTTCCTCCCTGCTTCCCCCCTGTTTCCCCGTTTTCCCCCTGTTTCCGCCCTGTTTCCTCCTTTTTCCTCCCTGCTTCCCCCCTGTTTCGCCCCGGTTTCCCCATGTTTCCCCCCTGTTTCCTCCCTGCTTCCCCCATTTCCCCCTGTTTCCTCCCTGTTGCCGCCCTGTTTCCTCCTTTTTCCTCCCTGCTTCCCCCCCCTGTTGCGCCCCCAGTTTCCCCATGTTTCCCCCCCTTTTCCTCCCTGCTTCCCCCCCTGTTTCCCCCCTGTTTCCTCCCTGTTTCCGCCCTGTTTCCTCCTTTTTCCTCCCTGCTTCCCCCCCCGTTTCGCCCCGGTTTTCCCCCATGTTTCCCCCATGTTTCTCCCCTGTTTCGCCCGTTTCCCCCTGTTTCCTCCCTGCTTCCCCCCTGTTTCCCCCTGTTCCTCCCTGTTCCTCCCTGTTCCTCCCCGTTTCCCCCCCGTTCCTCCCCGTTCCTCCCCGTTCCTCCCCGTTCCTCCCCGTTCCCCCCGTTTCCCCCTGTTTTTCCCCCTGTTCCTCCCTGTTTCCCCCTGCCCCTATAAGCTCATACGCTCAATTATATGACAGCAGTTCTGGTTCGAAAAACCCACGCCGTCTCAGTGGAAGTGATGCAATGTGCGTCCTCGGTTCATTGGATCCAACTTCCTCATACGTCGCCATAACTTAACAGAGCAGGGTTTTGGACCATCTTAGCAGAGTTGGAAGATGAATTCTGCATCATCAAGAAAGAGCCTGGCCTCCAGCGCTTCACAAACACCATCAGAGACACGTAAAATCAAGAAAAGAAAGGTTTTATCTTTTGTGCCACCAAAAGGGCAAAATCAGAGTCCGACCAGCGCTGGAGTCAGAAGAGTAAACATCGAAGCAGCATTTGAGAAATGGAAAGAGCTCAGATCTACGCTGGGTAAAAGAAGGGACCCACAGCTGGCTTTTCTTCTGATGACAAGGTAAGATATAATTATGAAATAAGGAATATGTGTCTTGCTTATATTTATCATGCTAATCTAGTCTAACCTGGTAGCCAAACAAAAATACACAAAGAAAAAATGATAGCTCCAATTGTTTTTGTCATATGCTACTTTTAGTTTTACTTGAGTATTTTTTGCTCTCGTATCTGTACTTGAGTACTGCTTCCACCTCTGCAATCGTCAAGAGGCAATGTGTGGAAAAAATGCTGAAAAGAAAAATGCAAAAACACAAGAAGTAAAGTTGAGTTCTAAAACCTACCTCCACCTGTGTCACCAACACTGACAGCTTCATCCAAAATGCAGAGACAATTTATGCGCAAAGGAAGACATTTTTCTGACAGTTCAAACCGTCATGTAACAAAATAAAGGTGTTCTTATAAGTACTGTGTAAATTAGACACATTTTGGCTTCTCTTAACATAATGGTTGCTTGGTAACAGTTATGGAATTAACTCTACATGTCATATCTGCTGCCAACCAGGAAGTAAAACAATATACTTCACTGGAATTAGAAACTAGATTTGTTATATATATGTTTGCGCTGTAAGGTATTTTCTAGCAATGCAGCACTACACCAAACTGGTATCTTGATTAACTTGACTGACTAATGCTAAGGTACCAGTGGATATGGAGTGTGTGGGGGATCACTAAGATGCTATGGAAATCAAGGACGAGTGGACAATAAAATAACAGCTATGGTCTGGTCATTCTGGTTAAAGCCACATCTCAGGAATGTGTGTGTGTGTCACCTTGTTCGACTTTGCTTCAAGTTTCTTAAAGTATAACACCATGCAGACCAGAGGAGGATCTTGGTCGTCTTTGTAAGAATGTTCATTTCTGGTGTAAGCGTCAACTATGTTTTAGTGAAATGCGTAGTCTAATCTGTCATATGTCTGACTTTAAAGGTCCTATTGTCACCACCTCAAAAACATATCTGAAGTTGTGTTTTGTTTCATTCACACTTTATTATTAGTCTGTCTATGAAGCTCAAAATGCTCTGTTCCACCTCGTGATGTCATAGTTTTCAAGTTAACAGCTGCCCTTTACCTTTCGTTCAGTGGACTAGCAACTCCAGGGCTGAAATGATTCTAGTAAAGCTGTATGGAGTTTCAAAAACACAGTGGAGCACTTCCTGTATTGCCACATGACATCACAGGGTGGTGCTGTTTTCTGTTTGAGAGAAGGAAACACAGCGTAAGAGAAGAAAGAAAGAATCTATGTGTTAAACATGTGTGTGAAATAAAACACAACTCCATAACAACTCAACTCAATAACTTTAATACTAAATTTAGGTCAATCTATGGATCAAAAACGCATATGAGAAAACAAAATGGCGACATCAGCGTACTGTAGTTGGTAACGTGGGCTGGCTGCGGTTACATCATAATACACGGCACAAATGTGAGGTTCAACACGGAGGGATGCTAAAGTCATTCAGAGTGTTTAGTCTGTGTCACTGCTCATCTTCCACTGTGCACATAGACCACTGAATAAGACATGAGACCACTGCACAACAAAGCTGAGATGACCAGACAGTTCACACGTGAGGAGTGGGAAGGATCTGGGTTTTACTGTGGTGTAGAACGTCTGGTGTTTTTAGGCAAAGAAGGAAATAGATGTTTTATTTTCTTCTTTGCCTAGGCATTCTATACAATACTTAGTCTCCTCTGGGCAAAGTGAGACAGAAATAAAATATAGCTGGATTTTATTTTTAATATTTTGGACCTCAAGCTTCTCAAGAAATGTAACTCTCCACCACGTAAACTCTTTTTAATCCAAACCAAAAGTAAACATATTGAAAAAAAAACAAGATTTTTTTTTCTTACAATGAATCAAATACTTGAAAATGCTGCTAAAAGTAGGGAATGAGATAGCATAGAGTCATAAACAACTGGTGACACATGTAGTAACAGAGAATAAGAGCACGAGGATTTATCAGTGAAATAAAGTATGAATGCAACACTTCAACACTTTCACTTTGTCATAGATTCTCTGCCTAAAGGCTTCCGGGCCTCTATAGAAGCTCTACACAAACCAGACTATATTCATAATTTTCTCCTTTCCCTGCCCATTTCAGGCATTCTAGAGAACACTATTTTGCCCATAACATATGATTTTAAAGGTCCAGAAATCAGATAATAATCAGGCTTCAGTGTACATGTGATCATAGCCACTGAGAGCGTTAACAGAGAGAAGAGAGAAGACAGGAATAAGAACTGATAAACTAATACAAGAGTCACAATTGTGTGTGTGGTTTTAATAGGTAGAAAAGCTGGATTTAAATTGAAGCTAGACTAACCCAGAACTAAACCAGGTCTAACTCAGGACCAACTCAGAACTAAACCAGGTCTGACCCAGGACAAACCCAGAACTAAACCAGGTCTAACTCAGGACCAACTCAGAACTAAACCAGGTCTAACCCAAGACTAACACAAGACTAACAGAACTAAACCAGGTCTAACTCAGGACCAACTCAGAACTAAACCAGGTCTAACTCAGGACCAACTCAGAATTAAACCAGGTCTAACTCAGGACCAACTCAGAACTAAACCAGGTCTAACTCGGGACCAACCCAGAACTAAACCAGGCCTAATCCAGGACCAACTCAGAACTAACTCAGGTCTAATCCAGGAACAATCCAGAACTAAACCAGGTCTAACCCAGGACCAACCCACAAATAAACCAGATAGACAGTATGAAAATCACTCCATGGGTTGCTAGGTGCCAAGTCAGATCTATGGAGATGCGACAGTATTCACAGTAAAAATGCGTGTTTTTCAAGGTATTTTTGAGAAAACAAAAACGGCTGTAATAGCAACTTAAACAACGTAATAACATTTCTATGGGGATAAGAGCCTCTGCCAAAAACGTTACAAGACACTCAGTCCAAACAGCTTTAAATAAAATGTCTGTGATTGAATGCAGCTCGTATATTAGTAAAATAAGATCATGTATTCTTCCTCTCCAAGTTGTACAGAGATAGAAACATAACACCAGCTTGAGTTATCGCATTAGTTATTCGTGAAGGAAGCCATCGAGGGACATTTGTTAGCCAGAGCCTTTTAGGTTGTTAAGGTGGAGAGCAAGGTGCAATAAAGCCTGAGGCGAAAACAGCAGCATCTGGTGACGGTTTAATACACGAGACATCCTTCACTCACCTCTATCCAAGGATCTTTTATTTATCAAAAGTTAATGACTGTAACTATACCGATAATACGGTAATATGTGCATCACTCAAGGACGTACTTCTCTTCTCATACAAACACATTTCAATGCATTGTTGACTGAAAATCTGGATCTAAACTCTAATATTCATTTTTTTTACAGATACTGAAAAATTGCAGTGCCAGTAGTTAGGCCTGTCTCGATAATGACTATATCCACTTATAGTTCAATATATGAAACTGGAACAATATGTTTTTGGGGTCAGTATTTATCATGTGTCAATTTTTTTTGTACTACTGCGAAATGTTTGGTTATTTTTTGGCTATACAATAAGATTTAAGCCGTAAAAGGTTGAATGAATCACTTCTATGACTCATTACAGATGCAAACTAAAGCACTACAGTGTATATAGCTCATGATTTTGTAACAGTATTGCAGATTTAGAAAGGTTTTTGTGGTTTAACTCTTCTCTTGGGTTAGTGCATCAGGGACATAAATTTGTTTCAGTATCATCATTTCTCATCTATATTTACTTCAGCGACATATATATCGAGCTTCAAACTGTGTTATCGTGACAGGCCTAACTTGTAGTCTCCAGAGAACAGATGGAATTAATCACATTTGAACTGCATCACAAGATCTTTGAAATTACAAATGATCAGATCAGAGGGTCTTTTTAATCGAGAGCTGCGCAGCCAATCCTCTGGGAATACGAGTTTTTTCTTGCCAATGTAAAGCGTCTTTGAGGTACTATTGAAAAGTGCTATATAGAGCTTATGTATTATTATTACGTTGGAGCAGAATTCAGAGTTTGAAAGAATACATTTGACTGTTTGTGTTAAGATTAAAAGACATATGTATTAGATTAAAACATTCCATCGAACATTCCACTCAACATTTTTGACATAATCGATGTGGAAAAATCTGTAATGAACTGCAATGGAAGTGGTCAATAGGAAAAAAATACATGATACGGATTGGAGTCACACATCATCAAAAGTGGGAGTAAAATGTAACTATACATGCAACTAAACCAGGTCTAGACCAGAATGAGGACTAGACCAGGACCAAACCAAGTCTACACCAAGACTATGTATCGTATTATCTGCATATTTGATTTATTGATTGATTTATTTTTACTTTTTATGTGAAGCACTTAGGGCAGGGCTGTCCAAACTATGGCCAAATCACACAACACTGCATTGTCATACAGACCTAATATTAATATTTCAAGCCTTATTTAAAGTATGAAGTCAAAACTATGTTAAATGCACCATCTGATTTATCTACTGTATTGACCACTGACTCTCCATGTCGAGTATTTTTCAAGATATGGCCCTCGGTGAAAAGAGTTTGGGCACCTCTGAGTTAGGACATCTTAACTTGTATTTAAATGTGCTGGATAAACAAAATTGAACTGAACTGAACTAAACTGGGCCAAAACCAGGACAAGTGTGAACGCACCTTTAAGTTGCTATAACTACTGCTCTTCACTTCCCATATGCACCTCTTAGTTTGCAATAGTTCCTTTCTTGAACCTTTTTTGATGGAAAGTAACTAATAAAGACCGAGAACAGCCAAGTGAGGCTAGACTAAAGCAAAAATAAACAGGTCTAACCCAGGACTAACTCAGAACTAAACCAGGTCTAAAGCACGTCTGATAGACACTGATCAAGCCAAACCAGGAACACCCCACAATATTGATTCTCTGACCATGTTATCTTTCTGAAATCGCTAACTATTTCCAATGTAACCGTTCACTTATGGCCTAAAATACCATCATTTGAAACAAGCACCATGGTCATTTACTTCACCTATCACTGGTCATGTTTTGCATCCTCAGTGTATTTCTATGTGATATTTTAAATGTTTTGTTAATTATTATTTTATTGATTAAAAATCTCCATACACAAATGAGAACCTTTCCAACAGGGCACTCTAAAATCACTCCATGTGTTCAAATGTCACCATAAATGTCAAAAGCTTTTTAAGGGGCATCCTGAGCAGAGCGGTCCCAGGGCTTCCTCCTACTTGAGTGCCGCTGCTTAGAGCCAGTACTTAAGCTATTCTTGATGAACTCTCCACTTCTGAAGTGCTCATTGAAACTACAGACATGACAAGTCCAGCTGTGGCCATCTTAAGCCAGAAACAAATTGTAGAAAAAGTCCTTCATCATTACCATTAGTCCATGCTTTATTTAAAGGGCACATATTAGGCTATTTTCTGATCTACAAAACATACCTGGAGTTGTGTTTTGTTTCATCCACACAACGCGCAACCTTTAACACACAAAACCTGCATACTTAGGCTGTGTTCTTCTCTCAGACAGAAAACACTCTGTTCCACCATGTGATGTCATGTAGTAATGCAGGAAGTGCTCAACTGTGTTTTTAAACTCCATACACCCTCACTAGAATCATTTGGATGATTTTAGCCCTGGAATTGTCAATCTCTACTGAACAAAAGGTAAAATGTAGCTGTTAACTTGAAAAATATTGCTTCATGACATCACAAGGTGGAACTGAGCATTTTGAGCTTTGGAGATGTAGAAAGGGTTTTCAGACATGTGTAAATGAAACAAAACACAACTCCAGGTATGTTTTTGATAAGGTAACAACATTATACAATGACTAGAAGCCCACAAAAGTAAATTTTGTGTAATATAGGATCTTTAAAGGAGACATACAATGTAAAAGTTATTGTTTTAAGATTTATGTTATAACAGTGTTCTATCATCAGTAACTTACTTAGTCCTTAATTCTGATTCATACATGTTTGAGTCTTCCTTTACTGTCTTGTGTTTGATGTTTGAGTGCTCAGAAAACTCACGTATTCACCTACCCCCTACACCCAGCCACATTCCTGTAAATTAAGACTCTGAGTGACACATGTAGGATTCAAAAGTGTCAAGCCACTTTTCAAAATAAAAAATGCGTAAATGACAATCCGCTACTATGAAGAGAAGCGGCCTATCAGCTCTGCAGTTTCTTGATCCCATTTCAGTCATTAGCATCATTTAAAATCAATAGTGTGGTCCACAAATATTAACATAAAATAATGATCTTCTTCTGTTATAGTTCAATATATGGAGTATATTTATTTTATTAAGCTAAACTGGATACTTTGGTGCCACAAATGCAAGTTACTAATCTGGAGACACACATTTATGCACACACCTGCCCCTGCTTTTAATGTTTTAAACTGACTTATGTACTTATTTTTTTGTTTGTTTTCTATTGGTATTTTTTTGTATTTTGACCAGAGTGCCCATGAAAAGTAAGTAGTCTAAGAGTCTAAGTACTCTCACTGGGCTTTCCCTGTATAAATAAAGACAAATAAAATAAAAAAAATACTCAGTACCTGAAAAAAGCCTAATATGTGGTTTATTCAAATCATAATTACAGGACAGCAGTGCAGTGAAGCAGCCCCTGCTCAGCTTTCACTGATATCTGTTGCCCGGTCTGCTGTTTTTTGAGTCTCGCAAAGCATTGTGGTCAATATGGACTGGTCTGTGGGGCTATTGCTGTGGACTACTTACTACTATATGTCGTGATTAAACTTGAATGCACCACGTTCATTGGATATTTGCATATTATTACAAAATAGCCTGATCATCAATGCAAGAAATAGAGTAGGTGAATAGCATAGACTGAGTGTGACGTCACCCATTGCGTTCGGCTCCAGTCAAATAATGCTCATCGAGGCTAGCAGTTATAGGGGTGAATCTGGAGCCGAGTTCCATATTTGGAATTCTGACTGTGAGAATTATGGCAGTCAAAGCGCCGATCCAGATAGGCTGTAGAAGGTAACGCCTCTTCCTGCGCGCACCGAGGTTTAGCAGGGAATGAGCTCTTAGCAACGCTGTCAATCAAACCTGTTGCTAACGCTAGCGGGAGCAACCTCAAGGGAAAGAAGCCGTTGCATTGGTCTGTTTGTTAATGTTCATATCTTAATCCTAGGACAAAATAGCCAAATAAAAACACCAGGATTATGTAGCTCGGATCAATACGAACATTTTAAGACCAAAATGATGAGCCTGAGAGCTGCAGCTATGTCCATTTACATAAACAGTCTATGGTGAATAGTCACACATCTAGCAGCAAAGTTGACTAAACATTCTGAACTGAAGTGTCTTTGAGCCATTCTGACAAGGGCAACTGCGGCACACATTTGAATTCCAGTCATGGTATTATATTTAATTCGTTTGCTAAATTACATAAGTATTTCACCATTATTTTTGCCTTATTAAACGTGTTGCTTCACCACCTGTTGCTTAATTCTATCCAGGGTCAGTGTGGTATATTTCATGTTTTCACTGCAAATTAGGAAACCCCACGTCCCCGAGCTGAATAATTTATAGATTTGTTGATCCAATTACCATTTAGATTCTGGGCTGCAGTTCCCCCACAGCGAGCGCAGCCAAATTTCTATCAAATACAAGTGTGTCTCTCATTTACTGACAGGAACACAATTTTGGCAGTGTGGAAAATCCTTGGATGATTTTAAAAAAGGTTGGATGCGCGTCCTAAACAGTGGGTAGTGAATTATAAATGAGAGTTTTAAATAGTTCGCAATCAAGCTGTGTAATTTTAAATCCGACAATATACTGGTGTGTTTTTGTAGTGATAATATTTTGGCATGTTATGAATTACAGAGGTACTAAGGTTTCATAACAGCTGTTGTGGTGAAAGCAGAAGAAAAAACGAATTAAGTGATAATTAACAAACTCTATTTAATTGCTAGAAGAGTAGAAATGCAGTTTTATGAGTTGGACATTGTAAAAAAGGTGTACCAAATCTGTCAGAGTGGCTGCCATTTTGTAAAAATATTAGTATACATTGTATTTTAGTGTCTTAAACACAATACTTTTAATCAAAAGTTGCATTAATTGTTAAAGTTTGTAAACATATGGCAGTTTTTACTTATAATCCACTGAGGTTCATCAGCTTTTCCGTTAATTTATTAAGTATTTTTTTCAGACCAAGGTTTAGTTTGTTTTTTAATACATTTTTTAACTAAACTTTTTAAAATTCCACAAAAATAATAATCATATTTTGGATCCAATAACACCCTAATAACTACAGCTGCTAATGGGGATCCAAATAAATAACAACACCACCAAAAGACCTAAAGGAGCACTGTGTAACTTTTCCGATGGGAGATCCGCCACGCGCTTGTTTCCATGGAGACGTCACTGCTTTGCCTGGAATATGGCGATAAATGTATCTATCTCCAAACCAACACGGAAGGCCAAGTTACAGGTCAAGTCTGAGAAGAGGCAAGCCAGCTTAGTTTAATGCCACACTGTGAAACATTCCAGGCAACGCAATAAGGTGATGGATCCTGACAAGTAAAGTTACACAGTGTAACTTTAAACAGAGACTGAAAACTTTCTGATTCCAAAATACATGATGGCCAAACCAGTTTCCAGGGCTCAAATCTAAACGCCTGTGTAAAAAGGTCAAAGGTCACGCTCGAGTGTCCGTACCTGGATGTAGGCGCCGAGCTGGGGGTAGACTCTGTTCGGGGCGACCACGTGGGACAGCGGGGAGGTGCAGGGGAAGGAGGAGGTGACAGCGTGGCTCACTTCAGGCAAACAGAACACTTTAAAACCAAACTTCTCATAGAGCTTCTGTAACTCTTCATCGGGCTTCTCCTCTCCCTCACTCAGGACGCTGCCCACGATGTAGCGGCACTGGTCTGCAGGCTTCTGAAACACAATGAACACAGATATTTAATGATTCGGTTTGTGACGAATTTATGTTCAGACGAAATAATCACACATCTACTCTTTGAACTGTACTGTATTACACAATTAAATATATATATCTGTTCTTATGTTAATGATACTGGCGTTCAAAATATTCCTACAAAAACATACTAACGGTATAACATTTATTAGAAAGATGGTTTTCAATTCAAATACAATTAATTTGCAACTCTTTTTAAAATCTGAAACGACAAATACCCCCTGTTAAATACCCGGGTACCCGCAGTGGTCCCCATACACCTGCTGGGAAACACTAATCCCAACCACATGTATGGGGCTTAAACAGTTTTAATATTAAGAATGTGTCTTACTCTGGGTATTTTTGTTAATATTGCGCACTCGTATATAGAGATGTAACGATATCCAAGTCTCACAGTACAATATTATCACCATATGCATCTCATAGTAAGATATTTATTGTGATATTTTGCAAAATAGAGGCCTATAGAATTGTAGATAGGTTACTTTTTGCTTTTAAATGACCTTGACAATACTCCCTCTGCCTGTCAGATTATCTCAGTCTTTAACACAGTTTAAGACCAGACTGAAAACCCACCTCTTCTCCCTGGCATTTAACACTAGCTAGACAGGAGATCTTGGTGTTTTATTGTTCTTTGCCTATGCATCGTATAGTCTGTATATTTGTTTTTTGTTGACTGTTACGTGAAGCACTTTGGGGAGCTGACGTAGTTTTTAAATGCGCTATAGAAACAAACTTGAAATACACTGAATACTGTCAGAATCCCAGTTACGATATATGTTATCTGCAATGAAATGGCTCATGGTAGACATAGTTCCCTCTGTTTATTTGCTGTTGCTGTGGTTAAACAAGGCATTTAAGCAAAGGAACTTGTAATTTATTATATATTGTGACAGACCAGGATATTATTGAGACTTTTAAAGATATCACGATATTCAGTTACTGTTACATCCCTGCCCATATGTATAGGTTAAACTATAGGTAAAGAATTGTTGTTTCCTCTCTCCTGGAAAATGTAGGTGATTATATGACCCTTTGGCCAAATTAATGAATCTATGCAGCAAAATGATTTATATTCCAGAAAAAAGTGCCAATAAACTGCTACTATTTAGTCTGATCTTTCTTTCTCCTCTATGAGAAGAATGAAACTTGTCTGTTTAAGTTGATTTGGTGAAATAAATGTATGCAAATTAACTGCAGTTTGACAGACAGAGGAAAATATGAGAGTGTCATATGCAAAATAGACCAATGCCATTTTCAGAATAAACAACCAATTGGACCAAAATGTGTTATAGAAAATCTAATGGAATTTAGATTAGAAAAGCTGAAATTGAGTTAATGTTGGTTAAACACTGGGGAACGTGAATGGGTTTGAACAGACCAGTGATCTGCAGAACTCATCTGCAAAGTTAAAGGTGGGCTGTGGAACTTTTCTAATGAGGGTCAAACACCTGCTTGTCTCCATGGAGTCGCTTTTGAATTGCCTTGTTCAATTAATTACCATAAGATACCTAGGCAAAAATGACAAAAACATGTCTGATTGGATTGGATATAAGAAACTTGCGAATAATATACAGAGGCAAAAAAATTAGGGATGGTCCGATATGGAATTTTTGAGCCAATACTAAGCTTTGACATTGCTCTTCAGATTCTTCCCTGTTATGGAAAATTTACTCTTGTGAGCTTTTTGCCATGTTACTCCTCCAAAATGTACCTGAAGTTGTGTTTTGTTTCATTCACACACATTTGAGTAACCATTTCTACATCTCCAAAGCTCAGAATGCTCTGTTCCACCTTGTGATGTCATGAAGCGGTAGTTTTCACGTTAACAGCTATATTTTACCTTTAGTTCAGTAGAGATCGCAATTCCAGGGCTGCAATTATTCAAATGATACAACAACATTATAACATAGAACAGAGGGCAGCACAAAACAAAATATCGTGTGTCAAATATCAACTATGTTTTCAAAATCAGACCGATATTGGAACCGATATATCTTACAACAAAAAATAAATAAAAAGGAAACATTGCAGAGAACAGAACATGCCCATAGATGAGATTCCTGTTGTATAAATGCGTCTGTACCGATGCCACTGCTGTATTAATTCTCATGTTGACGTCCATTTTGATGTAAACCTTTTGAGACGTCGCTCTTATGATCTGATGTAAGCGAGCGAGGACGAGCCGTCACTGAAGACCACAGCGCAGAGGAGAGAACCGCCAGGCCACACATGTCCACAGACAGAGGAGAACGCTGCTCCGAGATGTGTGAGAATAAAAGATGTAATGATGATGCAATAAGTGTGTTTGATATTTTGGACCTACTGCAGTATTTGTATTTGTATCGTGCCTCTGTTTTCAATGGACACTCTAGACTTGAACAGTTATTTAGCCTGTCACAATAATCACTATATCAACTTGGAGGATGGAGCCAGAGCTGGGCGATATGGTCAAAAAATAAAATGTTTTTTTTTGTATACACTGGACGATTATGATTATATTTGAATCAAGTCAGATCAAGGAATGTTCATCTTTCAAGTGGCAGAAGATTTTGCCATTTTTCAAACTCTCAATTATTAAAAACCCCAATTAATCAAATGAATTAGATGAGATTGCCCAGCCCTAGATGGAACTATATTGTTTGCAGTGAGTATTTATCGTGTGTGCATTTTCTTTACACTGCTGGGAAATCTTTGGTTATTTTTTGGCAATATAAGTTGAATTAATAACTTCTATGACTCATTACAAACACAAACTAAGAGCTTAAGTGTTTCATTCTGCTGTTTATTCATCACAGCTCATGTTTTTTTGTTTGTTTTTTAATACTATTGTAGATTTAGATTTTTTGTGGTTTAAATCTGCTCTTGGGTTATTGTCTCAGTGGCATAAATTAGTTTCAATATCATCATTTATCATCTATATTTACTTCAGCGATATATCGTGCTTCAGTGTGTTACCGTGACAGGCCTAACAGTTGGTCAATCTACTCGTCTTTTAGGTTAGGTTCGTTTATTTCCCATTTTGCCGTGAGCAGGAAACACAAAGCGAGAGAATCATGAGACATTAAAAACAACCACATAAACAAACAATAGACATTCATTACACACGACACATTTTATTGACCAATGACCAATTTATGTTTGTTAAATTAACAATTTTGTGAAGCCCTGCCGCTGTGATTTCAGGCTCCGCAAAAATAAATCCAATCTAATCATTATGTTGTTGCTGGACCAGACTCTTTCCCATGTATTTGTGCAAAAATTTCCCGTGCAGATATATTGTATAAGCAGCTCTTGAGGTCAGAATAGGTCCACTGTGTGCTGTCTGCATCTAAATGTAAAGCGTTTTATCGTCCAATAATCAGGCAGTGCATCATTAGTATGCCAGTTGTAGTTAGCTTTACTGTGATGGCAAAACTCAAGCTGCAAGTTGTGGAAAATGCTTATAAACTCATTAAAGTGAATAATGAGGATGCTCAGAATGCATATGGGTAACTGAGGAATATCTTTAAACCACTGTAAACAGTTTAAAATGAATTAGTTCTGTTTTAAGACAGTACAAATGAGGTACAGCGCCTTTAATAAAGAAGAATCCCTCACCTCAGATGTAGCCCAGCCTTTGCACAGACAGCCTTCTCATACAAGGGCATTAAAGAACAGAACAAGCTCCAGACAGACTGAAACTCTCCTCTGACCTGAGCGACGCTTCTTATAATGTTAGAAAAGTCAACACTGATTTGCATGCAGCAGCTCATATGCACATTTTTGACATATTTCAGTAAACGTGGAAATGTAGAGTGTGATGTTTTGAAATGAAAGAAAAGGGAGTCCATGGTTTGATTGCAAATGGATGAATACTTAATTGTTTGTAACCTACAGATGGGAACTCGCTTTAGCTAAATCTGGTGTCTCTTCTTTTTGTGAGATTAATGTGTTTGCACATGGTCCCTGTTAAAACAAACCAAAAAACTAAACTAAACTGAATACCACATTAGATTTTTGGTTCTAATATTCTCATACTGTCAAGATCCCAGAATGCCTTGTGTTTTGTGCTGTTCTCCCCCTCCCTTCTGTGTCAGAGCCTGGAGCTGGGCGGAGACTCGGGCTCCTCCAATGCACACCTGCACCTGGGGAGGACAAAGGAAGCCAGGAGCTGACACTCGGCGTCAGATCGTCCACGTATCCACAGTGGTACGGCTCTGCTTGGCTCAGTCTCTTGATTTTGCGTTTGCTACTTGTTTCGAAGTTGGATGTTTTTGCTCCTCATCAGATCCTGCTCCCTGGACCTGCTCTGCGTCTCCGACCCAGCACACAACTGGTACGAACCTCACACCCTCTGACCCTGCTCCCCTCGTCTCTGACCCCGCTGTCCACGATCTACTCCTGGACTACTGCAAACAACCCCGCTCTCAACTATCTGATCAATCTACCTTAATTTGCACATTTAAAAACAGTAAATAAACATTGTTAAACTCTTCCCCAAGTTCTGTCTCTTTGGTCCCCCTGTCAGTTGTTACGACACATATTCACTATAGAACAGTAACATTTTAAGTCATCTTTAACTCCAAGAATTACACTGAACAAAAGACTGAAGTAAGGATCGCATGTGTCTCCATTTGGGAAACACTGAGTTTGCACAAGACTTCTGCTTCTTTTCTATATAATCGTCTCGCTTTGGTTCATTATTCATTTCATTCTAATTCACTCACTCTTCAGTCACTCTCATTGAAAAGTGCAGTTGCCATCCTGAGCCCAGCTTCTTAACCAAAAAAAAGTGTCACAAATGAATCCATTACGGTATTACAGTACAGTGCAGCATCTGAAATCCTGTCCTGTCAGATCCATGTGAGCAGCCTGACAGTTGGCTCATGCAAGGGCTGTCACTGTCCGACATGGGAACGCTTTTACCACATCTGTTTAAATAAAGCTTGTGAATTTTGAATGCGAAACCTGCAGAGGCATTGGAAATGGTTAGAGGGGTAACTAGTTCAGTGGAGCCATGTTGGATTGCGCTCCCATAACATCATTCAGGCGTTCGACCATCTATTTGTAATCGACCCTCACTGAGAACCATTGATACTTTTGCAGCTGATGTCATCAACATTCTCTGAGGGTGTGATGCTAACTGGAGGCACTGCCCTGTCTGAACCTCTGTTACTCAAATTAGACTTTATCTTAATCTGTAAAGCATTATGTATGGTTTGATTTGTGTGATTTTTAAAGCCTTTCTTATTCTGTAAAGCACTTTAAATTACTTTATGTACAAATTGTGCTATACAAACAAACTTGCTTCGCTATAATCTTTACATATTGACATCTTTAAAAGTTCATTAATATGTGCTGTCCCTTTACAAGTAAATAAAATAAGAAAAAAGTGAAACAGAACTATGAACAGTCACATTGATCATAGGCTCCTGCAAATGTGTTGCTTAATCCATTTTGCATTTTTTTTCTTGAGTTTTAAAGAGAACTTCATCAGCAGTGTTTGTTGTGTGCATTGTGTTACCATGGTACCTGCTGAACATTCCGTCATAGACATGCATGAAGTATAGCCCACCATGATGTCACTGCAAAGTATCAATAAAGTAAATAAAATCATGGTCGTGGTCACATTTTTATATAGCACTTTTCCACCTTTAAGACACTCAAAGCACTTCACATCAAGGAACCACTCACCCATTCAAGCACACAATCATACACAAGTGTACGCAGACACTAGGGGCGAGGCAGGTTAAGTGTATTGCCCAAGAACAAAATGACACTATTCATTTGTGGGGGCTGGAATTGCACCGCCAACCTGTGGATCACTGGATCTGACAGCTCTAGTAATGATGTTTATGTCAAGAGCGGGATCAGTAGACAAGCACTCAACAACAGATGAAAGGAAGAAAACAGATTAACACTTGACAATGGCCCCCGCTGTTAGTGGTGGGATGTACGAGCCAGAAAGAAAATTTTGTAAATAAATTGCATGTGTTGGAGACAGATGTGGATAGAGCATAGCCAAAAATGCTGAAAGTATGAAAGCATGATTTTTTTGTTTAACTACTCTACTCTTAAACCTAGTGTTGAATACTGTGTGTTACAACATGGAGGTGAACTTGTTTCTCAGTAAGAATGCCACACTTACTTATTTTAAGATGTCTACACTGGAACCTGCTACTTCGGTTACATGATACGGATATTCATCTTTCGGTTGAGGCTTTGTAATACATCTTTTGAATGCAAGTGACATATTCTACCTTCATGTAAACAGTTAACGGTGTGTCCATTTATGACCGTGTATGGACAGTATGGAATTTTTGTTTAAGTCCTTAGAAGACCAACCTTCTATTGATATTACCTTTCTTGGGGTATAAGTATGATGGATGGCTCCCACACACACTTTTCCTTCACAATTACAAAGTAAGCGTAAATAAGAGTATATTTCATGAATTAAAAAAATATTACTCGAGTAGATGTAAAAGTATTCTGCTAGAAAGGTATTCTAAAAAGTACATTGAGTTATGTTTTAAGAAATTGTAACAGTAGGTGAGTCAATTGAGACAGGTAATTAGTGTGAAAAAACGGTAGCTTTTGTTGTGGAGTTCAGTCTGCAGTATGTAAGAGATCCAGTGACAGGTTCAAACACAGCAGTGAAGTGGTGACAGATGATGGGTGAGAGAAAAATAGTTTGACAGACAAGGAAATAGCAAAGTTAATTTAAGGCGCTATACCTGATTTTTACTGACTTAAAGACGTGAAAAACAAACCTGGCTCATTTTTAACAGTTTGCAGCAATCCAAAGTTATTCCGTTTTCGCTTCTATTACGCATTCAGAGCATCCTAATTACTCTCCATTATGAGTTTATAAGCGCTTCTCACAACTTTCAGAGACCAGAGTAGAGTTTTGCCATCACATAGAAAAAGATGAAGTTTAAATCTGTACAAATTGTTGTAACAGTGAAGACGTTTCGCTGCTCATCCAAGCCGCAGCTACAACGATTTGTCCAGTTGACAGATTTAAACTTCGTCTTTTGCTATTTATCAAACCTGGACGACTGAGGGATTACAAAGACATCTTTTGCCATCAACAACAACTAGCATGCTAACACACAGTTCCTGATTACTGTACTGGGACAGGATAGTTTGCTGAGAAAAAACTTTACACCTTTAATACATTAATGCTGCCTCTGGTAGTTAAATGGTGGACTACACACATTAATTCTTCCATGTTAGACAGGAGGTAATAAGTTCCAGTAGATCAGGATATTCAAATTTAAAGTTAAAATTAAAGTGTTGGGATTTTTTTGTATTATTTTTTATTATCTCTATATGAGCATCTTGAAGACTTCACTCTCTTCTTGTAAATCCCACATTACGCAACCCACTTTTACTGTCCATGTTCCCCAGCCTTTAACCCTGCTCTAAGTGACAGGAGAGACAGACAAGTGGTGACAGGACCACTGCTTTTTGTCCCTCCGGAGGTACCGTAATGTCTCTAAAAGTGCTCCCGGTGAATGCATGCAGATGAGGACACGGGAGCGCGCTGTCACTCACTCTCCCACTCACAGCTGTTTGCAGTTTGGAGCTCAGGATTCAGATGGTGCCGTGTGAGATCTGTTCACAAGACGATAACCTGATCTTTAGCGAGTTTAAAGTGAGAGATTCTGTGAACAAAGACGTGTGAAAGGGACATTTTGGTTTTGCTTTTTGAAAAGGGAGCGGTGAAATGGCCAACTGTCAGTGTGGAGTCAAGAAGGACAAAAACTCTCAACAAATATCCACTCACTTGTTATAAAGAACAGTTTTATGCTGTATTTTTAGCTACTGTATTAGAGTATTTTTCTTGTAAAACTGTAAAGTTAGTATTACTTTCAGCGTGTGTGCCTGGTCTGTATAAAAAGTAAAGCTGCATGATATCTATGTTTTGCACTGTGATAACGATATAATATACTTTTTGGCATAATTACTTCAGTTTTTTTAACATTTTGACTTTATTAAATGAAGGCATGCATGGGCATTTTTTAACTCAACAGAGACTGGGAGAAAAATCATAATTAAAATCTGCCTTTTTTGCATTTTACTGCTTTTAGGGTTGTCAAAAGTATCAAAAATGAGATACTAATTGATAGTAAAACTAGTATCGAACCTAGATACTAATTTGAGCAGGTATCGATACTAAAAAAGTCACATTCAAAGGACAGAAATGAACCTTTCTTGAACAGCTTTACAATGATCTTGAGCTGCATCAGAACAAGTATAAGACAAATTAAACTAGTTTACGCCCATGGACCACTGTGGAACCTACCTGGACGACTGAGGGATTACACAGATATAAGACCACATGGCAATATAAAAGAAAGAACTATTATTTTATGTAGAAAATGGCATTCTATTGTCTAAATAAAGAGCTGTTTTTTGGTTTGTTTTTTTTAAATTATCATCGGGGTATCGGAATCTGTATTAAATAACAAGTCTATTCTTCTTCCACTGATGCAACGATTAGTGGTTCAAATCCCACTCTCGACATTAACAGCATTGGTAGAGCAGTCTTTGGTTCCAGCTCCCACAGATTAATGCTGTTGCTGTGTCCTTGGGCAAGACATTAACCCCCTTTGACTCCAGTGTCTGTGTAAAGTGCTTTCAGTGGCTTAGAGGTGGAAAAGCGCTATAGAAATGTGAGCATTTACCATTTATTTCTTAGCATTGAGTTTGAAATTTTAGTATCGTTACAACACTACTACTTTTATTATTAAAAAACATATCTTTTTTGTAAAAAGGAGAACTGTGTGTTGTTCCAGTACATTTATTTTCTTGCAATATTGACTTTTGCATCAGCCAACATTGAAAAAAAAATAAATAAAAAATAAATTGGGCATTCTGACTGAAAAGTACATGCCTTGGAGCAGGAGCAGAAAAAAAAGTCCCTAAACTGAGGTCCCAGTAGAGCTCAACAATCCCACCCACTGCGAAGTCCCCTCTGGTTCCAGAAGTGCATTTTCCATTCATTAGTCAAATATTAAGATTTCAAAAGCATCGCAGAGGCTAACCAGCTATGTGCTAAATAATACCCATCACATAGTTGTTTTAATCCCAAAAAACGTTGAAAATTCGGTGAACTGCTTTAATAACTTCGAGGTTTATAAACTTTCTGACAGACTTTAAATAAAATAACAGGTCTTGTGGTCATTATTTACAGGTAGCTGTTTAGCCCTGAGAAAGCTTTTAAACATTTAATATGATTTTTTATTATTTTTTTGGCCATGGGAAAAGTCAAGGTCAAGACCAGAAGTGACAGCGCCCAGACTATGGAACAGCGCCCTCTGCCTGTCAGATCCTCCAAGTCTAAACACTGTTTAACCTCCAAGAACCTGGCACCCACATTTTGGGCTTTCTAGGCCACAATACATTTTTTTTCTCTCTACAAGATCCTGGTGTCCACATATGAAGTCATTAAACTGTCACTCAGTGGTGACAGAAGAGTACAGTATGACACACTATAGTTTAGAATCAAGATGGACTTTGTTAAAGCCATATGTCTTCCTGCACCTGTTGGCAGCACCTCAAATGAGCCACATTGTTCCAAGAGGCACAAATGTTGTTTCTCATTATCTTTTTACTCTCAAAAGAAATTTTGCTATGTTCAGACACTTAATAAATAGTTTTTGCAAATCATTATTCAAATGTGATTTTATTTTGTTCGATCAAAACCATTAAAAAGTAGAACGAATGTCCTCATATGTGGACATCATTTTTCTCATAATGTAAAAAGATAATTCTTTATTTTCACACTCATCAGGTCCCAGTCAGCAATGCAAGAGCCTGGGCCTTAAGAGGTTAAGACTAGACTTTAACACTAGCTAGATGGGATATCTTGGTGTTTTCTTGTTCTTTTCCTATGTATTGTGTTATCGTGTTTTTAAATGTGATATATAAATAAACTTGACCTGAACTGAACTGAAAAATTAACGGAAAATTTACTTCTGGAAGCGGGGGGTGGGCTGATCCCTGTGGAGCTCCATCCCTAGTCCCATATGTTCAAATGTGTTTAAACAGGGGCCTGTTACTAACAAATAGTGAGTTGTATAGAAAGTGCTTTTTACTATTATGAATGAAATGTCTGGTGGGTTTTAACAAGGGGTGATGGAATAATATTTTGATCGTGGTAAAATACATTTGGCTTTTTAAAGCATTTCTATACAAACTCCAAACTTCTGATGACTTTGGCTCATATCTCTTTTCACAAACTCTTCAAACGGTTCCTACAGTGTGAAACGCAGCATTATTTCTCTGTAGTGGATGTTTGTTAGAAAAAAGAAAAACAAAAAAAAGGCTCAAAACTTTTCAATAGTGGCCATTTCAGCAGCAAAGTCATATTGTGTTGAATGGGCTGTTGTTTTGGTGAGTATGATAACATCTTATTTATAAAGATATAGATAAGGCTAGTGCACTATATCATAGGGAGTGTTTGTGTGCCCTTCAGAGGTCAAGCTGAGCAGAGGAAAAAACATTTACGGTAATTTACTGGGGGGGGGGGTTTACAGCAGTGACAGAAGTAGCGGAAAAAGCATAAATACTAGCATCCAGTATACTATGTTATACTTTTAACCATGTACCTTGCAGTTATATTTTAATGGTTCATGCATGTTTGACAAACCCTGTATTGTTCTGCACTTGAGGCTTGAGTGCTCAGAAAATTCCTGTTTCTACTTACCCCCAATCCTCGCCCACATCCATGTACTGAGGCTGAGATTGTTTGACTCTGGTTAAAAATGTCACATAGCCATTTTCAGCATTAAAAACGTGAAAATGAGAATCTGCTGCTCGTTACAGTGAAAAGCTGTGAAGACGTGGGGCATGTTAAGTCTGAATATGAAGTCAAAAGGATCCGTTTCTATTATCAAGCCATTTTCGCTCAATATTGTGGTTTATAATGAACTAAATGTAAAATGATGAGCTACTTGTTTTATATAGCGTATTTTCTGGACTATAAGTCACAAGTTTTTCATAGTTTGGCCGGGGCTGCGACTTATACTCAGATGCGATTTATATGTGAAATATGTGTTTTTTTCTTCATTATTAAGCATTTGTTGGCTGATGAGACTTATACTCTGGTGCAACTTGTACTCCGGTGCAACTTGTACTCCGGTGCGACTTATAGTGCCGTGCGACTTATACTCTGGTGCGACTTGTACTCTGGTGCAACTTAGTCTCCGGTGCGACTTATACTCTGGTGTTAAATAAAAAAGATGAAAAAAGCATATGTCTTCTTTAAGTGATATGAAAGTAGTGTTGTCACGAGACTCAAATTTCCAACTCGATTTTGATACTAAGGAATAGACTTGATAATCAATACCGATTCAATACCACGATGATAACACAAAACATTCTTTCTTTACACAAAAGAATGTGATTCGCAACATTAAATCATAGTACTTTCCTTTATATTAGCTTGTGGACTAATATCTGTGTAATTCCTCAGTCGTTCAGGTAGGTTACCTCGTGATCCATGGGTGTATACTTGTCTATGTGTCTTAAACTTGTTCTGATACACCTCAAGATCATTCTAAAGCTAATCATTTCTACCCTGTGAATGTGACTTTACTATCGAAGCCTGCTTAAATGAGTATCTAGTTTTAGTCTTGATTAGTATCTGATTTTTGATACTTCTGACAGCCCTATATGGAAGCCCCATTGGAGTTTTAGCATAGTGGCTGTGTGTCAGTGATTGGCAGTGAATGAGTGATTTTGCTGGAGTGTTTCGTGCTGCTGCTGGCTCACAGGGCACAGATGGGAGCCAGACACTGTCGCCTCATGTCCCTCACATCCACACATAATTAGCACATGTAAACTGCACCACCAGACGCCCAGCTCCTGCCCCTCTCCTGCGGCTCTATACTACACAAGCCAATACTGCTATAGGAGTCAACACTAAACATAATGTGCTGAAATGTGGTGTAAAAATATACACTTGACAATGGCGTTCAGAGAGATAGAGAGGTGCTAGACACAGCGAAAAATGTATGTCATACACTGGAGTATGAATGTGTGTGAATGAATGAGTTCCTTGATGTAAAGTGCTTTGAGTGCCATGAAGGTGGAAAAGCGCTACATAAAAATGTTTATCATTACAAACAATACACTTATTAAGTCTTATTTTGTATGCACCTTAAATATCTCAAACATTGACATCTACATATAAACAGAAAACTCAAAAAATTGGTGATAGGTGAACTTCATTCTGTGTCAAGGCAAATTGAGTCTCACTTTAGTTTTAGTACATTTGTTATCAGTCATTTTTCTGAAATGACCCATTTCCAGGAAGTAAAATAAAATACTACATTTGCAATTCCCACTCAAGATGTTGCTCAGTAACTATGCATTTGTGACCAGTCCATGCAGACTCCTGTGGTAAAAGCTGAGTGGAAAAAGATCCTATTACAAATGCTGTACAACAAACTTCCGTTTTTACAGGAATAACATACACTGTAAGTGCACATTACCTTAACAGGAAGTTAAAGTTATCTGTCCCGAATCTGTAACCAATTTTGAAATGTGATAAATCACTGAAGAAGGTAGTAGAATGAAACACTTCAGTAGTTATTTTGTACCTGTAATGAGTCATAGAAGTTATTTATTCAAGCCTGCAAAGCTCAAAACCATGTTTAAAAAAACATGTTTTAAAAAAAAAAAATTCCAATAGCGCAGAGAAGAAGTATCTACGAGATATATATACATATACATATATATATGTATACATACATATACATATATACACACACACATATATATAATATATATATATATATATATATATATATATAATATATATATATTATAATATATATATATATATTATAATATATATATATATATATATATAATATATATATATATATATATATAATATATATATATATATATATATATATATATATATATATATATATATATATATATATATATATATATATATATATATATATATATATATATATATATATATATATATATATATATATATATATATATATATATATATATATATATACATATATACATATATACATATATACACATACATACATACATACACACACACACATATACACAACTGTCCTCCCACATCACCACACATCTCCACTGCACTCTACTAGGATAGATTATACTGCAAAACAAAACAAGTTTGAATTCAGCAGAGTAATTTCTCCTTGACATTGAGATCATTGATGGGTTGCAAGAGAGCACAATTATCCAAATTACTCCAAATTATTTTTTGTTTGTTTTTAAGGTTTAGTTATTAGACTGAGAAAGGTCAGCGAATAGGTTTAAGGTTCAAAGTCACTTTATTGGTATCAACAGGTAAATTTAGTTTGGCCTTTGAGTCAGCCCATTTATTCACACATATACTGTACACATCTTCACCTGGAAAAGTGACAACAGTGTGTCACATAGACATAGTCATATCATAGTGCAGGCTAAAAGAGCTAAAACCCCGGAATCAGCGTTTCAGTTTTATGCAACTAAGACCTGGAACAGTCTTCCTTAAGATGTGAGACAGGCCTCTACTTTGACAATGTTTAAATCCAGGCTCAAAACGGTTCTCTTTATCTGTGCATATGACTGAAAGATTTTAGTTCTGCACTTTCCTCTTTTAATGTTCACTTTATGATGATTATTTATGTTTTAATTTGTTTATGATTTTAATGTCTTTCTTATTCTGTAAAGCACTTTGAATTTCTTTGTGTATGAATTGTACATACAAATAAACCTGCCTTGGCTTACATTAAAAACAAGAGCATGAATATGGCACATGTGCAAAGGGGCATAAAGAAGATAAATATAATAGCATCACCTGTTCAGGGCACTTATGGCTGCTGGAACAAAGCTGCTTTTGGAGCAATTGGTTTTACAGAGGCTGTTTAAACCTGCGTCATGATGGGAGCAGTCAGAACTCATTATTAAGAGGATGGGAGTGGTCTTTTAAAATGTCCTCTGCCAGCCTCCGTACCTGCCTAGAGTAAAGAAATGCAGGATAAAGCTGAGACTCCCCGATCGACTTGCTTGCCCAGTTAACCACCTGATTCAGATGGTTTCTGTTTTTCAGAGACAAGTTACCAAACAATGAAACAAGGCAAAAGGATAAAACAGAGTCAATAAAACAACAATAAAACATGGTTAACCAGGTTTTGTTGTTTATGTGGAAGGACAGCAGTTTCCTTAAGCTAAATTGGGCTCAAAGGGAAGTTTCATATCTATGACAGTTTCAAGATATGTGCCAGTGCTCACAGTCTTAATAGTTTGACCTTTAAAGTTTAAGTTGTTTTAAATAAATTTGATGCAGCTTGAGGGCATCTCGATACTTAATTTTTAATCAAAAACAAACTTTCCGAATCATTTTTAATTAACTGTTCAGTCCCATAAAATATATTCTCTTGATTTTGATTTTAATAACCAATTAGTTATGATTAATTGCTCAACTTTCAGTCATTTTGAACAGTACCGTCCTCAGATTTTCCTGGTTATGTTCTGTCCCAAATTTGGACATAAATTCCTCCATAGACACCGTACAGTTTGCTGTTGACTTACAGATCATAACATTTCCAATATCTGAAGCTCATTAAACCCCAAATATCTCCGATTCCTCTACACACTGTCTCTGTGACTCACTTCTCAAAGGACCGGTTGAAGAGAAACTCATTTCAGATGCAATTATTTTGTGACGGTTCGACGTGACCAAGGCCTCTTTGTGGCGGGGAGGAGGGGGGTTTGACACAGTAAAACACAGACACCCACTGATGGAGGTAATTCTTCATTAGACGCACATAATCTCCCCTCATCTCTGTTCATGCTCACATGCCACTCGGCAAACCACACACTGGAAGACAATAGGCAGGGTATTTCAAACAAAAACCAGAAAACAACACAGCCTATAGGGCGAATACCAGTGTGGATCGAAAAGACTTGATATTCATTTTCTTAAAGCAGGCATATTCTGCAAAATCGACTTTTTCGGAGCTTTTAACTATGGTATAGTTGTTTTCCTATCTACCCTCTCAAAGTTGTTTTTGGAGTGATTCGTGCATGTTTGAGCAATCGCCAACCGCAGTCGCCAACCGCAGTCGCCAACCGCAGTCGCCAACCGCAGTCGCCAACCGCAGATTTTCAAGGCGCCATATTGCTCGTCGATCCCCGTTTTCACCGCCACCTGCTCTGTACTTACTTCGTTCTCCAGTTTTATTTTCTTAATCGGTGAAGACACACGGAAGATTTGACTCAAACATGTGTAAATTATAACATAACATGATTCAGCGGTGTCATAGATTATAACTACAGTTGGTACAAAAAGTATTCAGACCACTTTAAATTTTTCACTCTTTGTTATATTGCAGCCATTTGCTAAAATCATTTAAGTTCATTTTTTTCCCTCATTAAGGTTCACACAGCACCCCATATTGACAGAGAAATCCAAAATTGTTGACATTTTTGCAGAATTATTAAAAAAGAAAAACCTTACGGTCAAAAATGTATCCAGATATGCTGACTGAAATATGTGGCTAACTGATATTTGGATTTTAAAAGAACACTTAGTAGCTTTGCTGGTGGAGACTCTCCCACCTTGTCTCCATAGAGATGATACTGCTTTGCCTGCAATGTTCCACAATATGGCATCTCACCTTTAACCAGGACATCATGAAAAATGGACAAAACCAGGAATAAATCAGGTCTAATGGGACTAGATTCAAGGTTGGACAGTTAAACATGTTGGAACTTACTGAGGTCCATTCTGGGGGTCTTGTTGACTAAATAAATTCTTAGTCGACAAGCCGCGGTGGTGTATCGATTAGTAAACTAAAAGGGAACGCGAGAGTGTGAGAGTAGAAAAAGCTCTCAAAACTATCCAATATCTCTATCTGACAACCCAAACTGCACTTACAAGATGCAATAACTATGCAAATGTGGTGTTCGAACAGTGCATTTAATGGCTTACGTAACTTCCGGCGCGACAAGTGGGGTCCCATTTCATGTAGCTGACGAATGTGGCCGAAAATGTGTCCCGCATTTCCATGGAGATCAATAGTAGCCGAAGCGTGCATCTAAGCACATTTCGCGCACTGCTATATCCCATCATGCACCGTGCCTACGCAAGAAAGAGATGAAAATGGAGTACGCTACGCAATACACATTTAAATATAAGTACTGCTTTTCATCACCTACAACAGTGCTACATGAAACTGTTAAAATTTGAGTAAAGATCTGTATGAGGCGACTCAACCTTAGTGAAGACCTGTTCATTTGGGTTTACAGTGATCGCTGTGTAACTGACCAAACTGTGAGCATATTGTATATTAGTGTAGCTATTGTAATGTTTAATATTTGCCCTTAATTACTTTTGTCTTTAGGAAGCGATGAGCAGACGGCGGAATTTAGGGGTGAGTGGGGAGACGGGCACTTATTCACCGGTGCCATATTCTCTGAAAGTGCACAGACAGCGATTGAAATACACTCCGTGTCCCATTTCGGCACAAAGGCGGCTACACGGAGGAGTACTCTTCGTCGGGCGGGTGCTTTGAATGGTACTTTGAACAGTACATCAAAGGGTATTTCAAACTGTGCTTTTGGCGAATTAGGACACGGCCAGTGTCTACTTAAAGCGCCCATACTTGATTTTTTTGCATGTAATTGAGCAAAATGTGTCTTGCCCCAAAACAGATATATTGTATAAGCAGCTCTTGAGGTTAAAATAAGTCCACTGTGAACTATCTGTGTCTAATTATATAGCACTTTATTTCCCAATAATAATTAATTATAAACTCATTGTGGTGAATAATTACAATGCTCCGAATGAATAAGGTTAGTGAGAAATAATGACGTATTTAACCACACTTGCCGTATTTTTCGGAATAATTGCAATTACACATTTTGCCAGAATAGAGAGGGCGATATGATGGTCATTTCTGAAGTTAATCTGAAGCACTTGATAATAATGAGAGTGCAATATCCTCCAAACCAAAACTACCCACTGCCTCATTAAAACGCAACTTCAAACGCTCCAATCAACAAAATGTGCAGCCAAATGAGACAAGAGCAGGCCATTCAGTTTGAAAGAGTTTGTGAGAGTGACAACAAGGACACGGGGAAGTGTAGCAGAGCTAAAACGTCTTACTTTTTAATATAATGTGCAATTAGTATGTTCTCATGATGGAAGGAGACTTTAATCAGCTAAAACAGTTAACTGAAATAGGATCATAAAGACTTAATGATGAGCATTTACCAAAAACGTTTCAATCTTGTACTGCGAAAAGAGGAGGTTTTGATATTACTCCATCACTGGTTTGAATGATTAGGGTTAAAGAAAATGTACAGTAGTGTATACCCATATGTAATTTGGTTTTATACGGCGCTTTTCCACCAAGGCTCTCAAAAGCACTTTACATCAAGGAACCACTCACCCATTCACACATTGTACACAGATAGTGGGTGCAAGGTGGGTTAAGTGTCTTGCTCAAGGTCAGATCTATGGAGAGCCAAGCCCGCTAACTGTATAAATGCATGTTAGATAAGTTTATTTACACAAAACTGAATCGTGTGAGCTTTAGCCATGTTATAATGATGTTACCTCCTCAAAAACATACCCGAAGTTGTGTTGAGTAATCCTTTGTTATTGTTCTGTCTATATCTCCAAAGCTCAAAATGCTCTGTTCCACCTTGTGATGTCATGTAGTGGTAGTTTTCAAGTTAACAGCCACCTATTACCTTTAGTTCAGTAGAGATTGACAGTTCCAGGGGTGAAGTCATCTGAATGATTCTAGTGAAGGTGTATGGAGTTTAAAAACATAGTGGTGGTGGTACTTCCTGTATTACCACATGACATCACAAGGTGGAACAGAGTGTTTTCCTTTGAGAGAGAAGAACTGAAATATGTATGATTTGTGATTTAAACATATGTGAATGAAAGAACACAAAACACCAGGTATGTTTTTAATGAGGAATATGTTTTTTTTTTCTACTTCATTATCATACAGTTAATATATGTTTAGTGTAGGAGAGCGTCACGGGAGGCTCATTGGAATGCATGATCACTGGCATATTGATTTGCCATAACATTACGACGACAAACAGGTGGACTCAATGATCCCGCTCACACACGCGGAATATTAACTACAATCTGTGGTCACGATCTGAGCATTAATGAGGAGCCTCGGTGTTCTGCCATATGTGGGTCAGACACAGCCAATTATCAACCCAATGTAAAAGACGACAAGAGAGGAAACTCAGACTGATCTGTGTTTAAACATACAGGGCGATATTACAGAGGTCATCGCCGTTATAAACCTGCTTTTGGCACCGGCACTGTCATCGGTACAGATAGTCTAGGAATGTGTATGAATTACGGATGGGATAAGAAATAAAATTATGCACATGAGTGGAAATAGTGTGAATTTTTAATTTAATTTTTTTTTTTATTTGGTAAAGAAATAGGTCAAGTGCAAGTTAAGTTACATTTTTTGAGAAGCTGTTAGAAAAAGTACAAGAGTGATAGCAAAAGTATACAATAAAATGAATAATTGTAATTACTACTTATTTATTACATCAAAATCTCATTCAAATTCATTTTTTTTCTGAAAAGCAATGCAATTAATGTTAGATTCAAAGTAAGTTGTAATATTATTTTTCCAGACCAAGGTTTAGTTTGTTTTCATACCTAAAGACAGTAGAAATAGACAGTTTCGACTGCTCACTAGCACTCTTCCTCAGAGTGGTCACGTGATGTTACTGCGACGCGTCCGGTCAGCTGATTTAAACAGGTTTTGGTTGTCTTCCAACTGGAGACAGGACGACAGCGCCACCCGCAGCCCGACTTCCTCAGGACAGTATCGCAGGTTTGAAAACACCGCCAAAACCTGTTTAAACCAGCTGACCAAACATGTCGCAGTAACATCACGTGACCACTCTGAGGAAGAGCGCTAGTGAGCAATCCAAACTGTTGGATATGGAAAAAAACTAAACGTTGGTCTGAAAAAAGAATCTATTAAAATAAATTAATAGAAAACCAGATAAACCTCACTGGACTAGAGTAAGTTTGCATTTTAATCACATCCAGGTGTATTAACATTTAAGAGAAAAATCTAAACGAACTGCTGAACACAACAGGTCAAGGTAAAGTTGAGTTTTGTACACAATATAACAGGAATTTGTTTGCAGAAGACGTTACGTCAATGAAAAAAATCACTGTTTTTGTCATTTGCTAATTGCGATCCCGATTTGAGTGCGAATCTCAAATTGTCCAGCTTTGTTTGCGTGTCACATGATCCAGGGGCATAAAGAGAGAAGAGAAAAATATTATCAGCTAAACACTGACAGAACTGGGATTTGAATACAAGTTGCATGCAGATTGTGAGGTAAAGAGTTACTATGGTTACTGATTGTCAATTTCCAAACTTCCAAACTCCATATGAATAAATACAATTAAAATAAATAAATCACATAACTAAATATTATCTAAATACTGTAATAAGGAAATGACAATAATTACAATACGAATAATTCATAATTAAAAAAAAAAAAAAAAAAAAAGGAAAAACTGGAAAAAAATATATACTAGTACATGCGTTAAGATAATAGTAAAAAGATGAATAAACGTAAGGAAAAGGTGATGGTGAAAAATAGTATTGGTGGCTTGAAGTAGTGACTTAAAGTGCCATACTGTACTATCACTATTATTTTTCTTTTTTTCATGTATTTGTTTGTTCTTGTTTTATGTTATCTTTTTTAAGCTAAAGAAAAAAAAAAAAACTTTTAGAATCCAAACATGAAAAGCTCTTTGTATGGGGTATGCAAGGCTGTTTTATATCTTTGTCACCATTTTGCTCGTCAGATTATAATCCTGGAGTCGTGTGATCACATTTTAGACCTACACCTAGACCCGTTGCTTCCTTATGCAGTTAGATTTCTTCCCCCTTCACACGGGCCGCCTGCTGCCTCCCTCCAGGCTCCTCTCCAAATTCGACTGGTAATTACGCTCGGCATCATGGGAACTCTGCCGCGTTTAATCATTGGTAAGGAGGGGCTTCCTGTAGCTGTGAGCAGGTTCAGTGCACGGTCTGGTTTGGAGTTAGCATTGTTAGCACGCACACAGTTTCATTAATGCGAAACATGAATGGAGTGCCTCATAGTGGAAAACTCTAGATGAGATTTGTATTTAGATATTGATTGATATTTGATAAATGGCAAAGTGTTAAATGGTCACATTTTTAGATGGCGTTTTTCCACCTTCGAGGCACTCAAAGCTCTTTACATCAAGGAACCACTCACCCATTCGCACACACATTCTTACACCAGTGAAAGCAGACCCCAGGATCCAACAACAGCATTCAGATGTGGGACCTGGAATCGCGCCGTCAACCTGTAAGTCACTGGATCTGACCATGCTACCTATGATGTTTATGTCGAGCGTCAATGTTCAAATCAGTGGACAAACTCTACCAACTGAACTGAACTCCAAACTACTTGTTTTACTGAGAGATTAGCTGTAGACCTCTCTATTAAAAGACCCAAGCTTATCATTAGACAATTAAAAACAATCTTTTTCAATCTTGATTAAAATGTGATTAATTTCATGTCTCTAATTGGGATTTCCCATCATTAATCCTCAGAAAAGATCGTGACTGAAAATGGTCTACAGACGCCAGCTAACAAACCAGCGGGGAAAAAATGTACAGGTTAACAGTGATACAAATGGACACATTACGAGCGTGTGTTTCAAATCTGTATTTTTGTTCAGTAACATAACAAACGCCACATGAACCTGAGTCTGTTAGCTTCTTTCTGTTTTTGGAGGACCAAGTCATTTGTCTGGCGTAGGGCGCAGACTGCCATGCAATAATTTGGCTGACATTATGGAGAAACATTATGGATATCCTGAGAGAACCAGGGCAGCCCATTAATTACCCATAAGCCTATGGGGCAATGAGAGTCAATGAGAGGTTATTTATGGTGTACGCAAAACAAAAATGTAATACACAGGAATAGAGCACTGACAAACTATAAACACTATGTAACTTTTCTGGTGGGGGTCTGCCACCTGCTCGTATCCATGGAGATGTTATTGCTTTGCCTGGAATGTCCTGCAATATGGCATTTAAGTTATCAAGGTATTGCAAAAAATACATTCGTACTGTGAGCAGGGTCCTCTTTCCAAAGAGCTGACCTGAAAGCTGTAACTTGACCTAGGGGGTCAACTGATTGTCACCATGGACTGTGGAACATCTATGTATCGCAGACATGGGCAAACTACGGCCCTGGGGCCACACATGGTCCTCTGGGCTTATTAATCCGGCCCACCAAACGTGACCAAATTATATTGAAATAGGTAAGGGTAAACCTTGTTCAAGGTTTTTCTGCTGTGTTTATTTAACTGAAATTTAATAAATAATTAATTGAATTAATGCATTTGGAAAACAATTTGTGCAATGAGCCTTGCATATTCATACTTTGTTACATGTTACAGGCTAAATCTCTAATGTAACATATATATATCCTGGCACGGCCCTTCTGTCAAATTTTAGAACCCATCGTGGCCCGTGTGTCGAAAAGTTTGCCCACCCCTGATGTATCGCATTACATTTGGTCCACGAGCTTTTGTGCAGGTTGCAGTTGTTGTAGTATGTAAAAATTTAGAATTGATAAAATAACAATAATAGTGAAGATTTGGTAAATGGTCAGTTTTTTTTATATAGCGCTTTTACATCCTCAAATCATTAAAGAACCACTCACCCATTCACACACTGATTCATACACCAGTATGCGCAGACACTGTGGGCAAGGGTGGGTTAAGTGTCTTGCCCAAGGACACAACAACAGCATTCATCTGTGGGAGCTGGAATCGCACTGCCAGCCTGTGAGTCAAAGGATCTGACCTCAACCAATGAGAGCAAGATTTGAACCAGCAACCTTCAGATCGCTCTACCAACTGAGCTACTATCTTGACAACTGTATAACTGAGGTTTAACTCAATTGTCAGCTTTCTCTGTGCCACCTAAACATATTTGATTCACTGACTTTAGTTGGAATTTTATAAACTGCATCTATAAATCCAAACAAATACAATACCTCAGCTATCCTCCCACGTCCTGTTTTGCTGACATATGGCCCTTCTATAGGCTAACACCTTAACACAATCCTACATATTTATACGAATACTTACTCTGCCTAAAAATAGCAGCGGGGAGCATAAAAAAGCCGTCAACATTTTTCACCTGATTGGATCCTGTCTGGAGTCTCATTCGCGGGATTTGCTCACTGTCTATAAATATTAATGGGGTACTTTACTATATAGGCAAACCATGTCCACCATCTTGCATAATATTGGCTTGAAGACCTATGGGAGCAGACTTCAGAGTATTTATTTCTCATTTTATATGTAGTTTAATGTTTGTGGGAGGGAGTCGAGCGGTAACAGAAATGCTAATATAAATTTGGGTGCGCGCGGTGTCTCTGGCTCTGATCTGAAATTCTGATTGATGAATCGAAGCTCAAGGTGAGTCACTCCTCTGCCAATTTACGCCCGCTTCCGATGCAGTTCCACGCACAGCCCGCGCCCTGAACGAAAGAGGACGACGGAGAGAAGGAGAGGAGGGCATGAAGAGAGAGAGACGAGTGGGTATTGGCTATAAAAGAAGAGAAAAGGAAGGAGAGAAAGAGAAGAAAGAACAGAAAGGGACTGAGGGGGAAGAGGGAGGAGAGAGGGAGAAAGAGAGGAGTGAGCGGGGTATATAAAAGAGAAGAGAGGAGAGAGTCGGGGAGCGAAAGGAGGGAAAAGAGGAAGGAAGGGATGGAGAGAAAGAGAGGAGAGAAAGGAGAGAGAGCAAGGCAAGTGGATGGGGGTAAAAAGACAAAAGAGAAGGGGGGCCAAAGGAAGGAAAGACGGAAGGAGAGAAAGAGAAGGTAGAAGGAGAGCAAGGTGAGTGGGTGCAGGGGCGCAGGGGTTTAAAAGGGAAGAAAGGAGAGAGGGGGGGCAAAGGGAGGAGAAACGGGGAAGTAGGGAAGGAGAGAAAGAGAGGGGCGAGAGAGAGGACAGGAGGGAGAAAAAGGGGCAGGACAGATGGGAGAGCAAGGTGGAGAGGAAGAGAGAAGGAGTAAAAGAAAGATAGGAGAGAGGGAAGACAGAGAGCGAGAGAGGAGTGGGCACTGGGCGGAGAAGGGGATGACGAAAGAGAAAGAGGAAATGAGTGCAAGAGAGAGGGGGAGAGAGAAGAGGAGGGAGAGGAGAAGAGAAGAGGAAAACAAGGGAGGGAGGGAAAGAGAGGAAGAAACAGATTAAAACAAGAAGAGAGGAGAGCAGACACATGCAAATTTCAAAATGCTAATTATTCAAGCATAGAGACAATATTCTTTCTTTCTGTGCTATTTGTGATCGAAAATCCAAAATGTGTTTTTTTTTTTTTTTTTAGAGCAAGGTGTTTGTGACGCCTGTGGTGAGCCTAAAGCAAAATTCACAAGGATAATGAAACAAAACTCACAATTCAAAAAGTCGTGAAAACAGAAACTATTTTTCTATTCTGGTAACTTCAAATATTTAAATAAAAACAACACAGGAATGTTTCCCATGAACAGAGGAGATGATCCCCCGTTAGGGCGGGGTGTCATTAAGACGTTTCCCATACGATACCTTGAGACACAGGCCTCGTTTTTCATTCGATATAATCTGATACCATATACTTCATATCGATAGGATATGTAAAAAAAAATATAGGCTTCAGCCCCTTAATGATCCAGCCCATTCAATAAATAAATTAAATAATTAATTAATACATACATAATGGTGCATTTATCTTCCATCTATTGAGGATTCATGAACATAAAATGCATTTTGTTTAGAAGAACACATCAGACTGTGGTACTGGTCATTGCTTATTCATCCAGAGCTCATAAGAGGGACATGTACTTTAACTGCTCTAAAGACTCACAACAACCAAAACAAGATACTAAAAGTCTTTTAAACCACTACCTGTGCAAAGTTCATATGAAATGCAAAAAACAAGTTCCTTTCCTCTAAACTAAAATAAAAAATATCTGTACAGCAGCCCACAGTGACACTGTATCATCAAATGAAAGCTTTACGATATATCAGTATTTGGATACTTTTGCACACCCTGATCATCTCATAGTCACATTTTCATCCACATCTAAAATAGCAATGAATTTGTATTAAAACAAAGGTACACTTTTACCATTACCATTTCAAAAAGTAAGGATTTCCTGTGCCAACAAGTCATGTATAAACACAACAAGTTTTTTAATAGAACTTAAATAGACTTAATAAAACCACTTAAACTATCTGAAGTTATAGTCTCTCTCTGTTCAGTCTGCTGCCTCTCATTCCCCACGGCCCAAACTGCTTAACTCACTCCCAGAGGTTTAGGGGTAATAAGTTATGGCAATTATAGAACGCACATGCACACGCACACACACACACACACACACACACACACACACACACACACACACACACACACACACACACACACACACACACACACACACACACACACACACACACACACACACACACACACACACACACACACACGCACTCACAAATCCATGCATGAATGAACTCACCATCAGACACTTAAGCATTTAACATAAGCAGAAACGCACCACTAATCAGTTCTATAACTTCCCCCTCATTGTCCTGTTTGCATTTTCACGGCCGTCACAACAGTATGAGGCATTATTGGCAGCACAAACTGTAAAACTGTAAAAAAAAAAATAAAAAAAAAAGAAGTGTTAAAAGTAACTAAAATGTAGAGTAACTGTATTCATTACTTTTTTGGTGGCTTTGAGAAAGATTGTTTTGTTTATTTTAAATGCTTACAGTGACATCTAGTGGACAGCGGAGTACAGCAAACATTTTAAATTGCAGGGTACAGGGGAAAAACTTTGATGGTTTTAAATTAAGCTTATAATTTGTAGCGATCCAGCGTTTTCTGTTCCGATATTGATTTCAGTGCTATAGCTTTAACTGACTGTCTGCCGATACCTGATATAAACTGATACGAGGGCAGAGACTGAAAACTGTATTTATTTCCTTTTAACAAAAAATAAAGACTGAACTGATCCAAATGTGTTATGTAGCTGTTGTTCATCTCATCAAGTAAACCACAGAACAGTTTTGTATAAATAAAAGTTCAAACTTTTATGAGACTTTCTGAGCCACCTCCAATCAGAAAATAGTCTTATGACAACGATTTCCAGCCAGGATATTAGAATCGATTATTTGGCCGAAGCTGATATCTGATTCCGCTAATTCAGCAGTGAGGCAGCCGCTGTATTGGATTGTCGTGGTGAAGAAGAAGCTGAGTCGAAAGGCAGAGCTCTCTATTTACTGCTCAATCTACATTCCTACGCTCACCTATGGTCACGAGCTTTGGGTAATGACCGACAAGTCAAGATTGAGGGATTCAATCAGTCAAAATGAGTTTCCTCTGCAGTGTGTTGGGGCGCTCCCGTAGAGATAAGGCGTGGAGCTCGGAGTAGAGCCCCCGGAAGAGCTGGAGGAAGCATATGTGGACAGGGAAGTCTGCTCAGACTGCTGCCTCGGCAACCTGGCCCCAGAAAAAGGGGAAGAAAATGGATGGATGAAACGAAACACAACTCTGTGAATGTTTTTGATGAGGAAACAATATCACAACATAGATCGGAAAATAGTGTAAAGTGGGCCCTTTAAGAACTTTAACTGTACTCATTATATAAAGCTAGTAGAAACTGTTTTAAAGTCTAAATCTACCAAATGTACTGAACTACTTGAAGGGAATTTATAGCTAGGCCGACATGAATTATGTGTAATATGAAAACTGTCAAAGTGGTTAAGGAATCTGAAAGAAGCTGTACATATACACAGAAAGTAAAAAGAAATAAAATTATTTTGTAAACAAGTCTTGCGGTTGTTAAAATGTTCCTATAGAGCAGATTTTATTTGTTATATTGCTTAAGTCTGCACTAGACTATAATCATTAGTAGGTGTCTTATTATGCCTGGTCCTACAGCTGCTACAGGAAGAAAACAAATATTGCATAAGTAAAACTAAATAATCCTCTCTCCAAATCCAAATGTACACAGTAAAGTTACCACGTATACGATCTTTTAATTATTAAGAAACTTTGGTCATTAGTGGTCATGAGGAGCCGGCTCTCAGTGTGTGCTAATGATAGGACTGTGAAAGTACACAGTCAGCAGGAAAGTTTGAACAAGCTCAATTATACTCACCAGAACTTTTCCACAGAGCAGCGCAGTCAGGGATCAGACCACTACAGTAACACTGGACATGCGCGAGTACTGTTCACTTATAGACTTATTAAACTAGTGATGAGTTCAGGAGTTCAACCTTTGAAACACTCGCGAGAAATATAATGGAGCGAGGAATAACAAACTGTATACTGAGGATGTATGAGACAGATGGACAGAGACATAGACAGATATATGAGAGATGTATATGAGAGAGAGAAAGAGGTCGAAAGAGAGACAGAAGAGAGAGAAATGAAAATGAGATGTGTGAGAGAGAGAGGAAGAGATAGAAAGAGAGAGAGAGAAAGAGAGATGTGAGAGAGAGAGGAGAGAAGAGAGAGCTAAGAGATGAGAGAAGAGAGAGAGAGATAAGAAAGAGAGATGTGAGAGAGAGAGAGAAAGAGAGATGTGAGAGAAAGTGAGAAAGAGAGAGATATGAAAGAGAGGTGTGTGTGTGTGTGAGAGAGAGAGAGAAAGAGATAGAAAGAGAGAGAGAGAGAGAGAGAGAGAGAGAGAGAGAGAGAGAGCACTAAGTTATGGTATAGGATATAATGCAGCAGGGAATAACAAGTTCTCACCAAAATGTATATTTAGGATGTATGAGATAGATAGCCAGAGAGAGAGAGAGAGAAAGAGAGAGAGAGAGAGAGAGAGAGAGAGAGAGAGACAGACAGAGACAGAGACAGAGACAGAGACAGAGACAGAGAGATGAGAATGAGAGAGAGATACAAGAGAGATACAGTGAGGCAAATAAGTATTTGAACACCCTGTGATTTTGCAAGTTCTCCCATTAGAAATCATGGAGGGGTCTGAAATGTTCATCTTAGGTGCATGTCACTGTGAGAGACATGCTACATGTTACTGCTGCAAATAAGTATTTGAACATCTGGGAGAAAGTCATGTGGTCAGATGAGACCAAAATAGAACTCGCCATGTTTGGAGGAAGAAGAATGATGAGCACCATCCAAAGAACACCATCCCTACTGTGAAGCATGGGGGTGGTAGCATCATGCTTCGCGGGTATTTTTCTGCACATGGGACAGGACGATTGCACTGTATTAAGGAGAGGATGACCGGGGACATTATTGCAAGATTTTGGGGAACAACCTCCTTCCCTCAGTTAGAGCGTTGAAGATGGGTCGTAGCTGGGTCTTCCAACATGACAATGACCCGAAACACAGACAGGAGAACCAAGGAGTGGCTCCGTAAGAAGCATATCAAGATTCTGGAGCGGCCTAGCCAGTCTCCAGACCTAAACCCAATAGAAAATCTTTGGAGGGAGCTCAAACTCTGTGTTTCTCAGTGACAGCCCAGAAACCTGACTGATCTAGAGAAGATCTGTGAGGAGTGGGCCAAAATCCCTCCTGCAGTGTGTGCAAACCTGGTGAAAAAAAACTACAAGAAACGTTTGACCTCTGTAATTGCAAACAAAGGCTACTGTACCAAATATTAACATTGATTTTCTCAGGTGTTCAAATACTTATTTGCAGCAGTAACATACACATCAATTATTTAAAAAAAAATCATACCATATGATTTCCAGATTTTTTTTAGATTATGTCTCACAGTGACATGCACCTAAGATGAACATTTCAGACCCCTCCATGATTTCTAAGTGGGAGAACTTGCAAAATCACAGGGTGTTCAAATACTCATTGGCCTCACTGTATATGAGAGAGAGAGATATGAAAGAGATATATAAGAGACATACAAGAGAGAGAGAGATGGGAGAGATTTGACAGAGATTTGAGAGAAAGATATGAGAGATATATGAGAGATAGATAGATACTACTAAGATAAACTACTACTTTAGTGACACTTTTTCATTACAGTGTCACAGAAGACATCAATTTTTGTTTTTTTTGTTTTTTTCCAATAGACACCGTTTGTTTGGTCACTGCTTTGCACATTTGGCATTTCGTGACCCTGACTAGACATCTGTTAAGTGAAAACCATAAATGTAAAACGTAGTAGAACATAAAGAACACACACTGATGACAGGGTGTTTGTGAGACAAGAGCAAATAAATGCTGATAGATTCATTAGTAAGACACTAATTAACTAATTCACTGTTGAGCATACAGATATGAACTTACACAATACAATATGCCCACAAATGCGACTTTCAATGATGTTTGAAATGATTTCATTAGGGACATTCAATCTTAAAAAAAACAAACATGTTGTGTGCCAGGTTTTTAGCAAAAAAATCTAGTTTTCTACATGCCCGTGATTCAGAATACACACTTCTTCAAGACTTTAAGAAGGAGTGAGTCTGGTCTCTGGTGAATCTCCCTGTTTTCAAATGGGCTTGATTGACAGGTGGATTAGCCAATCAGGAACACGCATGGTCCGTCCATATCAGAAATATTACGCAAAAAATATTAGGCCGGGCTGAAAAACATGTGGATTTCAGCAAAATCTGAAGTGAGATAAATTAGATTTTATTTGTAAATCATAAGTGACCAATGAGCTTCTGTTTCACATGTGTCATTGGAAAAAAAAAAAAAAAGATCTGATTACACGAACATGTTTGACTGGGCTTGAGACACAACAGAGGACGTGAGAACCAGACTGATATCAATCTATATTTTAAAAAAACAAACAAAAAACAGAGCAAGCAATCATTCTGGATTTACCAGGTAAGTTTTCCACAGCAACAACAGGTGTGATATAAATTAGTTTATCACGATGTCGAATAGTACGCAGATGATGAAAATCCTGTTGTTTTGCTTGTGTGATTTTAGTGCCTTTCTTATTCTGTAAAGCACTTAGAATTACTTTGTGTATGAATTGTGCTATACAAATAAACTTGCCTTCAGTCATACTTCCTTCTTCCTTTTAAATAAAATGTAGGTTACATTAGAAATCTTTTAACTGTTTCCTTATGGCCCAAATACTGCGATGAAAAAAGTTGTTGTGATTCACAGTAAATTTATCTGTATCAATATAAGTAGGTCTTTAGGATTTTGAAGAATGATATTTTGCTACAGGGAAATACTGCGATAAACAATAAAATTAAAACTACTTTATGCCACTGATACAATAACAATAATGCAAGATAATCCCATTAAACCATTTTCCAAGTGTCATAAACTGCAACATATAAGTAACAGAATGAAGCAACAATTAACCACAGAAGTTACTATTTCAATCCTCTACAGCTCAAATCTCATTGTATTACAACAAAAAATACCCCAAATCTCCCCACTTTTACAAAGAAACTGTACACATGATACATTTTGAGCCTCAAAATATATTGTTCCAGCTTTCATATACTGAACGATTAGGCGATATAGTAATTATGGTGACAGGGCTATTTGAAAGCCAGGAATATCAAAAAATTGATTGAAAATGCTACTTAGTCAATTCTCATATCCGCTGAGGTTTTATCTTACACATGACCTTCTGCTTGTACAGCCAATGGAGGTATTAAAATTCCTGTTTAAAAATGTACTTAAAGAGTAAAAAGTAAAAGTATTTTGCACAGATTTTGAGATCTAATAATGCTTCAAATGCAGTGATTTTGATAACTGGTGCTGAATTTTGTTCAACAGAAACGTGAAAATGTTTTTATTTGTATATTTTTGTTTGCTTAACCTACAAATGTGTTAAAAATAAATCCTCAGCCTTTTCAGCAGGTCTCAAACAATAAAAATACTTTCACTTTTCACTCCTGTTAAAAAATGTAGTGGTGTAGAAAGTACAGATACCTGCTCTCAATTGTAGTGACGTAAAAGTAAAAAGTATCCACACAAAGTCTACTTAAGTAAAGTACAGAAAAGTGCAGTACTTTACTACTTTTACTTTGTTACATTCCACCACTGATCATTACAACCATAACACTATTTGTCTCAAGTTTCTGACCCAAGTTAAGATAAGGTATGAATCACACAATTCATACAAAAATAATGTTCTTAGATTTGTGCCAAACAGAAAACTGTAGGAGAAAAACAGTGTTACTAACAAATTGCCTGTGATAGACTAAGACTATCACTAAAACCCGGACATAGTTAACTTCCTTTGTTGACTAAAGCACAGCCCATGACAAACCAGGACAGAATATACTGAGCCACAACCACCATCCTTCCCTTGTGAGAAGAAACACCTGTATTATGGTGACAAAGCAGTTTAACTCCTTGTAATGACGTAACAGTGACACATTCAAAACTGAGGTCACGTTTAAACCAATATTGCTAGTCCTTTTTAGATTATGTCCTGGTTAAGAATTATTTTGCACCTAATTTAACTATTTTACTTTTGGTCTGGTCAATTTCCCTCTGCAATTACTCCAGATTTGTTTTGTTCTGGTTTACTTTTTTTTAATAATTCGGTTAGTCCTGGTTCAGTCCTGGTGTAATCCTGGTATAGTCCAGGTTTAGTCCAGGTGTAGTCCTAGTGAAGTCCTGGTTCAGTCCTGGTTCAGATATGGTGTAGTCCTGGTTTAGTCCTGGTGTAGCCCTGGTGTAGTCCTGGTGTAGTCCTGGTGTAGTCCTGGTGTAGTCCTGGTTTAGTCCTGGTTTAGTCCTGGTTTAGTCCTGGTTAGTCCTGGTGTAGTCCTGGTGTAGTCCTGGTTTAGTCCTGGTTTAGTTCTGGTTTAGTCCTGGTTCAGTCCTGGTTCAGTCCTGGTTCAGATATGGTGTAGTCCTGGTTTAGTCGCGGTGTAGTCGCGGTGTAGTCCTGGTTTAGTCCTGGTGTAGTCCCGGTGTAGTCCCGGTGTAGTCCTGGTGTAGTCCCGGTGTAGTCCTGGTGTAGTCCTGGTTCAGATATGGTGTAGTCCTGGTGTAGTCCCGGTGTAGTCCTGGTTCAGTCCTGGTTCAGTCCTGGTTCAGATATGGTGTAGTCCTGGTGTAGTCCTGGTGTAGTCCTGGTGTAGTCCTGGTCCAGTCCTGGTCCAGTCCTGGTCCAGTCCTGGTCCAGTCCTGGTCCAGTCTTGGTCCAGTCCTGGTTCAGGCTGAATAGGTTTAGTCCACTCCATTCACAGCAGATGATGTGTATGTGTGGAAACAGACGGTGACTCAGTGCAGACACTAAAAAAAATATCAACAGAGCGACGTGGCACAGATCAGCTGACTGCTGACAGGATCCAACTCTTCAAGGTTCAGATTCAGTCTAGACATATGCACAGAGCACAGAAGAGAACATCCTATAATTATAATACAACACTTCTTCCTGACAATTTCAACAAAAATACTTTCCTTAAGACCGAACACATTAGAAAAACATATAAATATGCATAACACTATCTAAGCAATATACTTACACTTTTATTACCTCCATGTAGAAACAATTATTGTGCAATATATATTTTATTAAACTAGATTAACCAAAATAGAACTGCACTGAGGTCATAACAATTACAATAGTTATGAAGGTATTTCCATGGCTATACTTTTGTTCACACTGTTTGTTCATTTTGAAGTTTTAGCACAGCTTAGAAGCTAAAGTGGTCCTTACCAAACTTAGCTCAAGACCTAATAAACAGGTCAAATTCAGAGGATGAATGTCTCCATGAGGATCAATAAAGATTAGGCTACACCAAACTGTATTGTGTTTTGGGTAGATAGAGTAGGGCGAGGCTGGGCTTTTTGGTGATATTATTAGCTTGTAATTGTGTGGTTTTCTGTTTGATGCCACTTTATAATCAAACACACACTTTTCACCCACTCTTCTCATTAGTGAACCTCCCTCTGAGTGAGTAATAGGTGGAATTAACCAATCAGTGACATATGAACTCAGAACTAGTTTTTATTTAGCGCTTTTCCACCCTCAAGGCACTCAAAGCACTGTATATAAAGGAAACATTCACTCATTCAAACACACATTCATACACCGGTGTACTCAGACACTGGGGGCAAGGTGGGCTGAGCATCTTGCCCAAGGACACAGCAACAGCATACATCTGTGGGACCTGGAGTCACATCACCAACCTGTGGGTCAGTGGATCTGACAACTCTACCTAGAGCAAGATTCAAACCGTCAACCTTCAGATCAGAGGACAAACACTCTACCAACTAAGCTGCTGTTATCTCTGAAAGGCAATGTTAAAGATACTAAGTGCACCATACATGAACTGTGATCAGATCTAAATCGTGATCTGACTACACGAAAATCAAGATATAAACCTTTTGGCATATCACCACCCGAATAGAGTGCCATTGCCTGCAACAACCCTAAATGTAAAATACAGTGTGACGACAGTAGTAGGACAGGAAAAGCATGGGGGTGTTATGGTAATCAACAACTTTCAGTGACTAGCCCAAAGTGATATCCTTTTGACTGTTATGTAATCAGAGCCCAAGTCTTACAAGTGCAGACAGTGCTCTATAGCTGCCTGGTGGGACCTTGTAAAATGTGCAAAAACATGATCTGTTCATAACAAGAGAAGAAAAAAATAAAATGAACAAACAGTACCAAACAATACGGACTGAGAATAGCGTATTAAATGACAATGGAGTCTATGACCTTATGCAAACAAGGTTACACTCCCAGACAGTGTGTACAAACTTGAATTTATGGATCAAGTTAGAAGAGGAAGGGCATCTGACTTTAAAAAAAAAAAAAAAAAAAAAAAACTTGACAAGAAATTGATTCAGCTTTGGAATTGGGCTAATTTTATGATATTATGGGGCACTTTTGGGACAGTCATTTTGATACTTTCACTGTGACAATAGAAGATTTGCCTATTTAAAGTAGTTTGTTCAGAACATATTAACTTTTACACAAATTTGTAGCCACAAGCCTTTCAAATGGGTCACGAAGGCTATGTTAACCCCGTATCAACTTTAATTTAGTGCAACAATCAGATTAAACCTTGTGTGTGCAAAACATTTCTACACAAATACCTATAATTATCAGACAAGAAGATCAATTTTGAGCGCATGTCAGCTGATATGACCCTTCTGTGACCTGGTCTTCACTGTTACGCTACACCCGGTTATATAATGGGTCAAATCAAAATACATTCTTGAAAATAAAGAGTAGATTACCTGTTTGGGGTCGTCGTAAAAGATCCCGATGTTGCTCAGCTTGGGTCCGATGCTGCAGGACTCGGTATAGGCTGCTCCACAGTCTTTGTACGGTCCCTCCTTGAATTTGTATGCGATTGTGACATTTTTAATCGGAGGTGGTCCAGTCTTTATCACCACTTCGGACAAAAGCCCCGAGTACAACACAAAAGCCGCAACCGTCAAAATTATGCACACGACAAGGATAAGAATCAGGATTAACAGAATGAAATCCGACATGGTACCGGCTAATAACACCACAACCCGAGAGAAATATAGACTTAAAAGGTCACGTCAACGCAAATATCGTACAAATTTAAGAGGCTAAGTATAATCTAAAGCTGCCAAAGACTGTCACGACGCAGTACGGGACTGTCCAGTTAGCAACGAACCGTTTGTTTACGGTATTTTCCAAACAGTGCATCGCACTTCCTGGATGTACCATTCTGCTCAAAGTGGAGAGGGGTGCAACATTTAATTAGTTTTTTTTCCTAAAGTTAGGTCATTGTAAACCCAAATATGAACATTTTAATACCTTATATTATGTAAGTGTCATGTCACCTCACTGTGTTAATAATTATAAAGATAATGTTGATTTACTATAGAAACTAAGTGAAATGTCACACCCCCGCTCATGAAATGGTTCAGTCCAAATCGCATGCTGTCAAAAATGTAAATGTGTTCTTTTCCTTGTGTGTTACTCAGCTTCATTCTTTCGTTTTAAAAGTTACACCAACATTTTAAGTTTTAGTTTTTTGTAAGAAGTTTATTTTTGACCTCAGTTTTATTTTCTTTGTGATTGGTTTCCCACAATTGACTTAAACAAACATAAAATATATATTTAAAACTGAAAAGAAGACGGTATACATACATATTAATGAACAAAAACAATGTGCAACATTTTGAACATTCATAGTAAAAATTTTCATTAGAAAAAGACAATTATTGCATTCCTTTGTATATTGTGGACTTAACAGTATCATGTGGTAACATATAGAACCACTATTTGTAGTTTAAGAAACTTTAAAATGAGACTTAAAAGTCTTAGAAGTGCGGTTCTTTCAGTCCGAGTCGTCACTCATATTTTTGTCCTCAATGTTTGTCCTCTCAGAATCACTCCCCTGAACCTGAAATTTAAAAGAAAAAATATGAAGAAACTTGCAAGGAACAGAAAACAAAAAAAGGAATGGAAATGTTTGCAATTTCAAACCTCTTTCTTTAGACAATTTCATTACTTGACATTTTAGACTAGTCTTTACTAGAAAAGTTGTCAAGTCCAAGATGTGTTTTATAATCCATTTAAACCAGCTGCCCAAGTTTACAGTTAACAGAAACTAATCATTAGCCACTGACTTTTATCTTATCTGTGCACTGGCCTCCACATTTCCAACAGACTTTTCAACAAACCGAGAAAATACCACACCAGCAGCTATGTGGTGATGTAAGTGTAATCATGTGCAGGATACTAACAAATAAGTAAGTTAGGCATTTAATTGAATATTATGACTATCCTATCTAACTACAGAAACCCAGGTAGTTTCCAATTTTAATGAAGAAAATGCCTGGTTCAAGCAACTATACTGTACCTCGTTATCCGACTGATCTTGATTTTTGGGAGGTTGTTGTTCTTCTTCTTCCTCATCATCGCTTTCTTGAGACTTCTGGGAAAGAATCTCCTCTCCCTGTAACAGATAGTACATATAAAACCAAGACTTAAAGCAAAATTAACCAATTTACCTCTTTATAAGCTTAAGTCTACATTATGTTTAACACACAAACCCTGCATATTTAGACTGTTCCTCTCTCAAACAGAAAACACCCTGTTCCAGCTTTGTAGGGGATTTACAATGTACCTTATTACTCTGATAATAGTCTGAGCCTAATCACAATTTGATGTTCACATTTCTCAATCCATGAGCCAAGTGTTTACATTCTGTTACATTTACATTTTTACAAACTTTAGGATAATGGGTCTCAAACTTTTCACACCAAGTACCGCCAAAGAAAAGATCTGGCTGTCCAAGTACCACTAGATCTAAACCAGGTCTATATTAGAACTATTCCAGATCTTATCTAGGGCTAAGCAGTTCTAGGATTAAAAAAAGTGAATCAAATTAACTCAAAATTAGCCTGAGAACTACCTGAAGGAGCTCGCTTATCACCAGTGATACACGTACCACAGTTTGACAAACACTGCTTTAGGCTACAGTGCAATTTCTCAAACCACCAGATGACACTATTTCAATGCACCAACACAGAGTCAACATATTAAGGTGAATGTTTGACACACATTGAGGGATTATCCACCCATCTCTAGCTTCACTTTACCTTGAGGTTCCTGTTCTTAAGATTGCCCATCCAGAAGGCCTCCTGACAGTTGTTGAGTGTGAGCATGGCTTTCACTCGGTAAACAAACAACTCCAGGCTCTTCTTCAGCGCTGGCACGTGATTGGTCAGATTTGTGTCCTGGTGAATCTATGGAGAAAGAAATTAACAGCTTGTATGGGGCCTGCTGTCCACTGTCCAGGTTAAACCATTCCCAAATCTCCAAAAGCGTCTCCAGTCACGTGCTAATAGCCCTGTCACGATAACAAATTTTGAAGTGCGATATACTGATGAAGAAAATACAGGAGATAAATGTTAATTATTCAAACTACTTTATGCCGCAGACACAATAACCATAAAGCTGTAAAATCCCAGTAAAACCTTTTCTAAATGTACTATATTGTTACAAACATGAGCTGCAATGAATAAATGGCAGGAATTGAACACTACTTAGTACTACTTAGTCTGTATCTATAATGAGTCATAGAAGTTATTTATTCAATCTTCTTCAGCTTAAATCTTATTGCAGTACAGACAATATCTAAAAGTTCCCAGTACATTGTACTAATTTTGTACAAAATTAGTACAATGTTAAATATTGACCCCAAAAAAAATTATTGTTCCATCTATCATTTACTGAACAATAAGTCGATTTAGTAATTATCATGACAGGCCTACATGTGAAGCATAATAACTGGAATTTTATCTCTCTTACTAAAGACTTTGAGTAGATACTATTTTCTATTTCTGAACATTAATGCACGGCTTAGTTGTATTTTTATTGTTTATGTATTTTAGTGATAGTAAACCTGTGACACACTGTGGTTAACCATGGTTGTTTTAAAATGTGCTATATAAATAAATGTGATTGACAGATGAATCACTGACTGAATCATTCAAATGACTTATTCAGACTCGGTTCACTTTCCATTATATAAAATGTTGAGAGACTACATATATATATAAAAAAAACTACCTTAGAGTGTCCACACATGTGATGCAGCTGTCTGGTGCTGAGCTGAAAAGTCTTCAATAAGCTCTGGACATCCTCCTAAAATAGAAACATTTAAAAGACATGTAACCTTTTTTTAAATGTTACGGAGTTTGTGCATTTAAATATTTGTGTAAAAGTGATATCAGGACTGAATCAGGACTGAACCAAGACCAAACTGGGACCGAACCAGGACTAAAACAGGACCGAATCAGGACTAAACCAGGACTAAACCAGGACTGAACATAAAATATTTGTACCTTATGCTTTTTAAAACTGTAGTCAAGAAGTGGCATACACAACTTCAAGAATGACTCCAGGAAAAGACGCCCATACTAAAATGAAATAATAAAAATTACAGAAATACAAGCAATACAATACATCATTCATGTGAAAATCCTCATTTATAATCTTACCTTTAGGCACACATTAAGCACTGGCCTTGAATCAAAAACCTGTAAAACAAGTTATTTTAATAGTGCAAAGAAAAAATAGTTGATATTTGGCATATTTATAAAGTTTTTTTAAAACAAACCTTTACTAAATTGACCAGGATGTGAAAGTCTCTAACAGCCAAATTCCATGTCAACAGCTTCTCACTTTGAACCTGAAAATATAATCGTAAAATTTAAAGAGCGGGTATTTTACTTCTATGAGGTGTTAACTGCTAACACGTAACATATTTAGATCACCATGTTACTGGCTTTTAATGTTTGAAAATGCTATATTCACTGAAAACAAGATATTAATGTTTTATAATTTTCACTTTTGTTTTTGATGCTCTGAGTCTCCCCTCTCTTTGCTCTCTGCGCCAAGTCACTCCTCCTTCACAAAACAATCAGCGTGCATCCCGCTAATGAAACTACTGCACATTGCATCGGGTTTGTGAAGTTGCTGTGTGCAGTTTTGTATCATGATTTTGCATATTTATGGGAAATTGCAGCGTATGAGCATGGTTGACTTAGGCTTGTGCACTGAGTATTGAATCTTACAGCTAACTGTGAGGAAGGCTCGAATAGGGCCTGGGAGACATCTCTAAATTACTGAAATATGTATGGATGACATCTAAAACCTCTTCAGGCATGTTCTTGATGAAGGAAAAACATTACAACATGGTGGAAAGCTAAATCAATTTTACATAATACCCCCACTTTAAAAAAAAATGTGTTCATGGGTTATAAGTGACATTTTGAGGACTTTTTCACATTTAAAGCTATAATGTTTTGTTTTTAAATTGCTATGGCAACAGCCTTATTTTCCATTATTCTGAAACCTGTTTCTATTGCAGCCCAAGTAAAAACTAAACAGAGGAACATCAAGTGGCTCACCTCGGTACTGTCACACATTTTTGCAGCCGGAATCTTCCGAGCTGATTTTTCCAAAACAGCCATTAACACTTTGTAAAACACAAGGAAGGTTTGTCTAAAGGGAAATAAAATGAAATAGCATCAAATATTCAAAATCTAATAATAAGTGTTGTTGTCATTATCCCTCTATGAATATTGATAGTATTGTACAAGTACCTGTGCAGAGTAGGCCAAGAGGCAGAGCTTTCATCTTTGGCTGTGTTTATGAGTTCAGAAAATCCCTCTCCAGCGATTTCCTCCACCGCCTTCAGGACATCATCAACGTGCTCCAAGTATAAGCTGCAACAAATATATTCAGGATATTTAACACTGAATATTCAAAATGCAGCAGAAATTATGGTCTTGAAAAATACCTGAGAAGAGTGTGAAGTGTTTCATTGAATTTGGTTCCTTTCTCTCGCTCTCCTGTGGCTGTGACCCACTCCTGGCTCAGGAACCGACGAGCAAGAGAGGCTGAAAAATATTAAAATATAGTCAAATATAGTTAGATAGAGATAGTGATGTTCTCTTTACTGTTCTGAAAATCTACTTAAATTAGACTCAAATAACAATAAATGGTAATGGTGAAACTTTCAATGGAGGGTCTACCATGTGTCCGTCTCCATGGAGATGTTATTGGAATGTTCCACAGTATGGCTTCAAATAAAGTATCCTCGAACCTTACATTAAAATTATCCCCACAGAGACAAGCAGGTCAAGTTACAGGTCTGACCTGAGGAAAGGAGGCACAGATCACAGTAAAAATGTAGAGAAATTGGGGGTATTAAGCAATAAAACACCTAAGTAAATGCAAGACACATAGATAAGTTTAATGTCATACAGTGGAACATTCAAAGGCAATAACATCTCTATGGAGACAAGCAAGTGGCAGACTAGACTCCCATCAGAAAATTTTCATAACTAAATTCCATGGCATTTGGTTGAGAATCCTTGACATATATGATTAGTAACTTGTAAACCTTTCTCTTTCCTGTAGGTGGCAGCGTGGCCTCCTTTCCCGGACACAGTCGTCAGGAGCTGTATCAGACACAGCGCTATGCTCAGACTCGGAGTCGTGTTCCTGAAGTTCTGCAAATACTCAAAGCTGCATCTAAACCAGGGCAATAGACACATGATATTAGTGTGAAATAGTAACATTACACCTCTTTAGATAATCCTTCAATGTTCCAATTCATCTCTTACTTCACCAGTTGCTCCAGGCTCAGCTCAGTCTCTCTTTCTTTCAGTCTTCCAGCTAAAACTTCTAATGCCTTCTTCAGTGAGCTCCTCTGATCGGGCTGACTGAATCCAGACCTGGGACACACATATAACATATAACATTAATTATAACATATAACATTAATATCAGTGTTAATTTTGAAATTTAAATATAATGATCTCTTAGTGTTTTGAATAAAGTGTTTTTTAGTTTTTTAATTTTAGTCAAATTTTAGTAGATAAAAACATATTTTACTTTAACTACTTAAGTACGCCTATGACTACTACTACTACTACTTACTACTTACTACTACCACCACTACCACTACTACTACCACCACTACTACTACCACTACTACTACTACTACTTAATACTACAAATAAAGGTGAAGCTGCATTTTCTAATCTTCATAATGACTATATTGAAATAGATGGCTTACATTTGAAGTCTTTTGTTCTGTTAGTACTTCTGTTACTACAGTAGAGGGGGCAGTATGGTCTTTACCAGTTTAAAATGGTGTTGAGGATCTGCAGGAGGAGCTGATATGCCTGAGACATGAGGTGATGCTCCTGTGGGTCTGTGGCAGGTCCATCCATGACTCCATTGTTCTCAGAGAGCAGGGTCTAAGGCAAAAACATGCATTTTTTATTTACACACAAATACTATAGGTTTTATCTTTCTTCTCCTTTTCAATTATGCAAAAGACAAAACAAGTTATCTTTGAAATGCTGGAAAAATAACATAACTGAAATTTTAATAAAGTCCACATGCAAGTGATTGATAGCAAATTTCACTATATGAATAGAGACTAACTAAAAAGCAAAAATCTTTTTAAAAAAAAAAGCTGTTCTTAATTAAATTTGAGTCCATGTTTGAAACACATTGCTTATATTGTAGTTTTATCTGCACTTATATTTGATTTTAGATCAGTTCAAGCACCAAGGTAGAATTCTTAATAATAGAGGAGTTTCAATGCATTTTAATACAAAACTGATTGGTATAAGTATTGAATCAATATCGCAATACTTGCCAAAGTATTATTTGGATATATATCAAATCGAAACAAAAAAATCTATTGCATTGCCCATCACTACAATTATCACTTTGAGAACAGTGGAGCTGAATAAGAGAGCAAACTCAAAGAAGATAAAGTCTGCACATTAGTAATAGGCCAATCCATATAAATTCTCATGCAAAAATATCAATAGTTAAAATATCTTCCAAAAAGTTGTGGTTTTTTTTTTTTTTTTTTTATCTGCATATATCTTTTTTTTTTTTTTAGATTAAGTTCAAGCAGAGCAGGAGTAACAATAATAACACCAAGGTAGAATTCTTTATAATAAACAAGTTTCAATGCAATTTAATACAAAACTCCTTGGTATTGCTTATCACTACTACATATACATATATCAAAAGTTTTTCAAAATTTATACCTGAAACAATTACTATTTTTTTTGCTATTACGATTATACTGTGACCTGAATATGCATGATTATGATTCAATTTACCTGGAAGTAGTTATGGCAGTTCTCCAGATGTGAGCAGAGCGCAGGTAACAGCTGGACACAACACGACGCAATGTCTTTGGGGCTCTTTTGTTGAAGATGAGAAAATCCTACACTTTTGTCAACTTTACCCTACAAAACAAACACATTTATATTTATAATAACATAACTGTCTACTGAAGCACAGGTAAATATATATACAAAAATGTGTATCATTAATCACCTTGAGAAAAGGAGCTCTCTTGGCTGGTGAAGCGTGAAGGCTAAACTCCACTTTCTGATGCATGTCCTCCAGCAGAAACACGAGCTCAGAGGGACCCAGTAACACCTCCTCTCTCACCTTTAAATAATAAGTACATGTCGCTAGATTATGAAGTGCTTGCAGCTCATTTCTGCTAACTCCAGTTGGTAGAAATCGTAAATATTAAACATGCTTAACACAAGTTTTGAGGTAAAACTAGCTGGTTTTATTTTTATCATTTCAAGTCTTCTAATTGAATATCTTTGTAAGTTAGTATTCTTTTCGCTTCCTTTAGACAATATTTTGAGGACTTTTTCAAATTTAAAATATATAAATATTTTGTTTTAAATTGCTATGGCAACAGCCTTAATTTTCCATCATTCTGTAACACATGGCTCAATTACAATCTAGTTCTAGCATAAAACTAGCATTTACTGGTTTTATTGTATCTCTTTGTAAGTCTTCTTAATGATAATAGAACATAACCAATAAATTGGTTTAACAAATTATACTTAACTTGTGTTAGGGTTTTACTGTGGGGGAGAAAATACACCTAAGGGGAGCTACATAAATCTCCTCTAATAATGCTTAACACCAGTGGTGGGTGAAGTACTCAATTTTATTACTCAAGTAAAAGTACAGATACAGAGGTACAAAGTTATTAAGTAAAAGTAAAAGGATGACATGAAAAAATCCACTTACCAGTATGTAAAAGTATTTAAGTACCGTTTAAAGCTATATTTTAAGAGTAAAAAGTAAAAGTATTTCAAGTGTCGTTAACTTGTTAAAGTGTAAAAATGTAGTTATTATATATTGATCAAAAACAATTCAATTACACATTTTGGTCAAGAGTAACAATATGAATTTTTTATATTTATTTTAGTTTTTTTAAGTTCAAGCTTCGGCTTTGAGCGCTTTAGTCAGGATCTTACCATGGATATGGTAAAAATAACCCCTAAAATCATATGAAAAGTACTTTTTACTTTTCGATGGAAAAGTAAGTGGTAAGTAGAAAGTGCAGATACCTGCTCTCAAATGTAGAGAAGTAAAAGTAAAAACATACCCACTGTACAGACACCTGTAAATTCTACTTAAGTACAGTACTTTATTACTTGTACTTCATTACCTTCCACCGCAGATTAACACTAATATTAATTTGCAATATTCTTGAACAGATATGGAATACTACTACACCTACTTTGCTGTTTTAATTGTTTAGGTTTGTTTTTTTTTAACTTCAGGACATTTCTAATAAATATATATAATTTTAATACAATTCCAAAAATATAAACCAAAAAATGAATAGTTAAAATACTTAAAGTGCATGTTACCTCTGTGTTCATTCTGGAGTTGAGGTGAGAGCAGGAGATGAGGCCACACTGTAAAACACTGAGCACCTCAAAGTCCAGCTCTCTGAAGTAGGCTCTGTAGGCACCCAGACCTACACCAGGCTTCACCTCCTTCTCCTTCTGCTTCTCCACAGGCTCCTAAACACAGGAACAAACATCTGAACAGTTTAAAAATAAATCTACAACAGTCGTGACTCATGATACTGAAATTTCAATCTTAATTTCAATACAAAGGAAACAACCTGATATTTGATCGATACCAGATTCCATAATGATAATAAATGTGTTTAATAGTTCTGTGTGTTTTATACCTGCAGTGTGCATTTTTCTTTTTTTAACTTTATACGAGAGCGTTCTAAAAGTATTCAGGAAAAGTAATAGTTTTTGTCCTTTTTATATTGATTCTTGTTCAAATGGTGAAGCTTATGTAGTGTGTCTTTGGGTTTTTGTGTATTTTATCATTTATTTGCATTTAAAGCATTAATTTCATTATTGACAAGCCAAAACTGCTGTGTTCCATGCCTGTCCCACCAAAAGGAGGCCCCGGGGAAAACTCAGGACACACCGGAGGGACTATGTCTCTCGTGTGGCCTGGGAACACCTCGGGATACCCCCGGGGGAGCTGGAGGAAGTGTGTGTGGAAAGGGTCTGAGCATCTCATAGGATATCTGTGTCTTGTGTTAGAATAGAAATACATCTATTGATACTTTGCAGCTGATGTCATCAAGATTCCCTGTGGGTGTGACACTAACTGGAGGCACAGCTCTGTTTGCAGCTTTATTAGCTATTAATCAGAACATTATTTTAACTCAGAACTGCAACAAGTGAGATGATTTGTGCTGTTAATCAAGTCTCTCTCAAATAACATTACAGTCACAAGCTAGGTAGCATTACCTAACAGTTTTTCAGTGAGTCACACCGTAACATCATCATGGACGCTCGTATTGATCACATGCTCCTGAAAATGTGTTGTTTAAATCCATGTTTTTAATTTTTTTGAGTTTTCAGACTTAGATCTAATGTGTGCATTATGTCTCCACGGTAACTGATGAACATTCCTCATTAGAGATACATGTAGAACACCCCCAGCATGATGTCAGTGGAAAGTATGAATAGATTATCCATGTCTTGTGTGTTACAAATACACCTATAGAAACGTTTGAATTAAACTAAAAACATGCTGCTGACCTGCTGAGATTCTTCTGCATCATTTGATTCGTTGAGTTGAGAGCTGCTTTGAGGCGGCGTCTTTCCAGGAGCCTTCCTTTTCTTCCCTGTACTCTCTATAATAAATACAGACTGTGATTAGTATTCTTATTAATCAAATAAGAATAAGCTGTTGGTATTTGACACCTTTGGTACTTGACAAACACAAACATTAAGACTGATGACCATAAAAAGACACAATAAGAAAAATAAAATAGACACAAATTAACAATATAAAGGGATGAATAGAAATGATTAAAAATGGGCATAAGATAGATTGTGATGTCAGTGATGTACATAACAGTACAAAGAAAAATGGCAAGAAAAAAATTGACAATTAGACTGAAATTCAAACAAGTGACCAGGGGATAAAAATAAAAGTAACACATTTTTTATTTGAATAGATAATTTTTTTAGACCAAGATTTTATTTGTTCTTATACCTGACAGTTTTGTGTCAAGTCAGCTGAGTTAAACAGGTTTTGGTGCCGTCTTAAGGGTGGAGGCAGGACGACATCTGCAGCTTGACTTCTTTAAGACCCAGAGGTGTGAGAGTGAAAAACCTCCACAGGAAGACAGCACCAAAACCTGTTTACATGAGCTGACTGGTCACGTCATAGCAACATCACGTGATCACTCTGAGGAAGAGTCCAAACTGTCAAGTATGAAAACAAACCAAATCTTGGTCTGAAAGAAAAATCTATTCAAATTATTTAACGGAAGACCAGATGAACCTCATTGGACTAAAAAAGTAACAAAAGTAAAATGGCAGATGAAGTTTGCAATAATAGAAATGTATTTGTAATTACCCTTCTTTCCTTTATTCCCAGCAGTCACAGAATTTGGAACAGCTCCCTCAACACTTTCTCCATCAAAGTTGGCAACAGGTGGGACATAGCCAGGAGTGACTGCATAATAAACGATAATGATTAAAAAGAATTTATTTGCTGAAAAAGTACAAGTCATAAATTATGCAAAATTGACTTGTGTGAACTTTAAGATATGCTATAATGTTGTTACCTCCTCAAAACATACCTGGTGTTGTGTTTGTTTCATTCTTATGAGTAATCCTGCGTTATTAGTCTGTCAACATCTACAAAGCTGTTATGATGTTATGAAGCTGTAGTTTTTTTAAGTTAACAGCTCCTTTTACCTTTTCTTCACAAGAGTTTGGCAATTCCAGAGCTCAAATTATCCAAATGATTCTAGTGAGTTTCCGATTGAGAGAAGAACACAGTCTAAATATGCATGGCTTATGGGTTAAACGTGTGTGAATGAAAAAAAACACAACTCAGGGTAAGTTTCTGATGAGGAAACAACATTATAAAATGTATCACAAAATAGGGTAATACGGGCACTTTAAAGAGAAAAAAAAAAAAAAAGAATAATTTTCCCATTCACCTGCCAAAGCCTTTTCCAGTTGTGTCTGGAGATAAGTGATGTTCTGGAGTCGAGTCATAACTTTCATTTTCATCTCTGCATCTTTTTGTTTACAGAATGCATTCACCACCTTCACCAAGACAAATCAGACATATAATATTAAATCTACATGTTTATAAGCCTGTATTATTGTATGTGAATCTGTAATTACCTCTCTGAACCAGTTGATGGTGTGAAAGAGCAGCGTGCACAAAAACTCCTTCTCGGATTTGGATAAACTTTCTGCTTTGTCGATTACATTCAAGTCCGTCACAATGAGAGGGCAACCTGGGAGGGCAACCTCTTGTGAGCTTTAAGTCATGTTAAAATGTTGCTACCTCCTCAAAAACAGACCTGGAGTTGTGTTTTGTTTCATTCACACATGTTTTAGTAATCCTTTATTATTAGTCTGTCTACATCTCCAAAGCTCAAAATGCTCTGTTCCACCTTGTTATGTCATTTAGTGGTAGTATTCATGTTAACAGCTACCTTTTGCCTTTAGTTTAGTAGAGATTGGCAGTTCCAGGGCTGAAATCGTCCAAATGATACTAGTGATGGTGTAGATCAAAAACACAATAGAGCACTTCCTGTATTACCACATGACATCACAAGGTGAAACAGAGTTTTTCGTTTGAGAGAAGAACTCACCCTAAATATGCAGGTTTGTGTGTTAAACATGTGTGAATGAAACAAAACTCCAGGTTTGTTTTTTGATGCCGAAACAACATTTTAACATAGATCTGAAAACAGCATATTAACGTTTTTAGACATCTGATAAATAATCTATAACCAAAAATAAAAGCATTGATTGATGTTATTAAACGTCTATTTACTAATTTAATTTAATAAATGCAAGTTTTTACTGTGGAGCATTCAAAGCAATTAAGCAATAACATCTCCATGGAGACACTGCCCCACCAGAAAAGTTACATGGTGCATCTTTGATATTACTACATATGAGGTGATTGTTGCTGTCTTGATTTTTTCAGACAGTTAAAGGCAGTTATAATCTCACCCAGAAGAGCATCGATCTCTTCCAGGTCTCCTTTGTGAGTTTTCTCCTCACATAATCTCAGTAAACGGAAAAATGGAGAAAGACACAGCATAGACACTTTCCTACAACATAAAAAAAAAAAACATTACAATTTAATCACCACATATTTGACCTATGACATCTACTGAAATGTGTTGACTAACTTTTCACTTTGCGTTTTTGTTTCTCCCTTGTGCTGTGCCTCTTTGGCCAGCAGGGGGAGTAGGTTTATGGCGATCTGCTCTTGACTGTCATCTTCATCCAAGTTATACATCGAACAAGCAGGAAGAGGAAATGAACTAAAGAAAAAAATACAGTTTACGTCAATTAATAAAAATGCATAATTAGTACTGTAATAATTGTATTTAATGACTTACCCTGATATATTAGGGCTTAAATCCACCACAAAGTCATCCTGGAAGTCATTTAGCACACTCTTTCCAATCATTTCCTGTAATAAAGTAAAAAATAATCAACAAAAAATTAATTAGTATACACAGACTCTGGGGGTAAGGGCGAGTTTAAGAGTCTTGCTCAAGGACACAATGACAACATTCATCTGTGGAAGCTAGAATCACACCGCAAACCTGTGGGTCAGTGAATTTGACCTCTCAACCAATGCCGTTTATGTCAAAAGCAAGAGTCGAAACGCCAACCTTTGAATCAGTGGGTCAACATTACTTTTTTAAGTTCAGCTTGTTTTTAAACCACAGGATCCAAAGCTTCAATACAGTAGCTCAGTAGGTAAACATTTAGCTTGTTGTATTGTCATAAACCTTTAAAAGTAATTATATTACATTTTCAAACTTTTTTTTTTTAATCTGCAGAGGTTAAAGTAGCATTCATAGGTATGACATAAAATTGATTGTGGAATACTCAACAGTTTCAGCTTCTTGTTTATTGACAACATTTTGAGGACTTTTGAAAAGGTATAATTTTGTGTTTGAATTGTTAATTGCCATGTTAATGATGCTAGATTTTCATCATTGTGAAACCCAAGGAACCTCTGGGAATTATTACATAGGGTTAGGTTTATATTTTGATTTTGGGGGGGCACATACCTGCACATGAGGGTCCAGGTTGGCAGTGACAATGAGATTTGCCAGTTCATCAAAATACAGGGCAGCAGCCTCAGGAGAGCTCTCACTACTGGACTGCACCAACTCCAATAAGGTTGTGAGCTACATCCAAAATGCACAAAATATTAAGCATTCCTACAGCAGAATAAATAATAAAGATTTACTGTAATCAGATCTATGTTTTGTGTTACAACATTATCAGAATACTTGTAGACCAGACCGGGATTTGTGTATTTGTACAACAGGCGTGTCACTATCAAATACAGCCTTCAGACTATTTTTGTTGTTTGTCCTGCTGAATTGGCCCAAATTACTAGAAGTACTGGTAATACTTTTTTAGAACTGATCATAGTCTGTATCAACAAGTGGATTAAGACAGTGTGACGTCACCCAATGCGTTTGGCTCCAGTCAAATGAAGCTCATTGAGGCCAGCGGTTACAGGGGTGAATTTGGACTGAGTGATGAACAAGATATCCCAAATATTTATAAGAAATGCTTTGCTCACCTGTCTTTTAGTCTCTTGTGGTAAAGAGCCATTTTGAGTCTCCTTCCCTTTTGATCTGAGACAATATATACAGATGCAAATATTCACATAGTACATTGTAAAATAAAAAAAACAAAAAACATTTTACTCCTTAGAATATTCTTTTTCCAACTCTAACATAATACCAAATTAAAGAACCTATGGCACATTAAAAAGGCAGGAGAAGTTGCTTTGAAAAGTGATTTTTTTTCAACAAACCCTACAATATGTTACCTATAGGCCCCCATGCTGCCAATGATCATGACAGCACCAATGATGCCGATCTTCTTGTACTTGGGCACAGTGCTGGAGAGCTGCTTACGGATCACTATGTGCATGTCGTCCTATGGGAGAGATACAAAGGAATCAAAACACACATTCTGTTTTAACTGAACTACATAATGATTTGGTTGAAGTTATAATACCCTTTATTAGGACACATTTATTATTGTTATACCTGGATGTGGGAGCCTTGCTGTTGTCCAAATGCCAGAGTACTGAGGAGATAGAAGAGTTTACGGATCTGCTGCGAGTTCAGATTGTCCATGTAATCCAGAATACCCTGTAATACCAGATATATAAGATTATAATTCAAATTTCGATCATTTCAAGACTTCAACAGTTTGTACAACAGTATAGTAGTCTATTCTGAAAAATCTTCAGAGCTTTTAACCATGTTACAGCTGCTTCCACGTCTCATTCACCTTCTTGAAGTTGTTTCTGGAGTGATTCGTGTATGTTTGAGCAATCTTTAATCACTTATTTTCAAGATGCCATGTTGCCATGTTTCACCACCAAAAACATATGCCCACTGCTCTGTACTGAGTTCCCCAATTTTATTTTCTTAATCGGTGATTTGGCGGGGCCACATAGTCATTTTGGTACAAATGAAAAAAAAATAAAAATACTGCTACTTGCTAGTGTGATGTGCAGCTATCCATAGGAGGAGGCAACAGCTGCACAGTTCTGTGTTGTGATGAGATTTATGGCGACATCACCTCACATTGGGCATCACAGTTTTCTAAAGTGGAAGTTAACGTACTTGTTTCTTTTATTAAGTTTTTTTAGTTGAATATTTCAATTTAAAATATCCAAATTATAAAATAATGCCCATAAGTGTCATAGATTATAACTATAGAGCAGACACAAGCACAATGGGTCTTCTTTTACAATGTTGGATATCATGTAGTCTTGTCTGTATTGTCATATTTTTACCTTGACAAAAACTGCATAAAGGGCCATGTCTTTTGGGTTTTCAGTGACCAGTCCACAGAGCAGCTCCAGAGCCATGTCCACCTCTCCCCCAACTCCACTGCACACATGGGTCACCAGAGCGCCCACTACCTCCTGGAGCATACAATACACCAAAACAATAAGAGATCAATAAAGGACACAAATGTAAGCATAAGCATATGTGATTTGGGGCAAAAACACTAAACTAAAATTTCTAAGCAAAATGAAAGGCTCAGCTAACTTGTTTCAGACAACTTTTCAACACAAATGACTAGTTACCAGTTACCATGTGGTCATGTGATGACCTCATGACCACATGGTGATGTGGTCATGTGGATAATTAAGATAATTAAAAACTATTCAGGAAGGATTAAGAATTTGTTCTATTTAAGGGGGGCTATTTTCAGTACTTGTTCAAATGAGCGTCTAGTTTTAGAATGTGGGTTAAGATTTTTTGACAACCATAATGTGCTCAAACTTCACCTGTTGGCAGTAGGAGTCAAAGGCAGTGAAGGAGTGTCTGTACATGTGCCCTCCAAAGGGCACCAAGCTGGGGTCATGAGAGCGCAGCAGACCCTGAGCCAGAGCCAAGATAGACGGAAAATACACTCGCATCACCTGTAAACAAAATATAAATAAAAATCTATTAGTGAGTCTTTTTATTATTAACATATTACTTATTTATAAATTAAATTAATCTGTGTTAGAATTAAGGGGGTTAAGTTTGTTTTGATAATACCATTAGTTTTAATTATACCATTGGTTGGAAGACATTTCACACAAAATACCACTCAAATATTTAGTCTTCCAAGTATCACTAGATCTAAACCAAAATCAAATCAGGACAATTCCAGCTCTGATCAGGAGAACTGAGGGATTACTCAAATATAAAGACTAACCCAACGACAGAGGACAGAAATTTGTAACACACTTGCACACACACCACATCAAAATTGGAACTAAACTGTAAATTATCCCTGAGATTCTTTTTATTTTTAATAGAATCTGGTAAATTTAAAGAAAAACTTCATATTAAAATTATATTGGATCAGTAGTAAGTTTTTGATACCAGTTTTGAAGCACAGGGCAAAACACTTCTCCACAGTGACATCAAGTGGTAATGTTTTAGTACTATAAAATGCATAGTTTTCATTAAAAGCCCTGTCATTAGCTTTCAGGATCAAGACTAAAGGCCCCTAGTGAAACACCTGCGAAACAACAGTGGTTCATGAACCATTTAGATGACATGTTTGGCTTCACAAACAACTAAGTCACGTGACAGGCCCTTTGAATTGTGTTTCGAACCACTGCTCCGAAGCACATGTGCCTCAGGCTTCAAAACAGAGCTGAAACGCCTGTTTTATTATTGCTATCACTATCAAACCCAAAGTCCCTGACCTGAGCACAGTCCTTGAACGTCCTCTGCAACAGAATCTCCTGGAAAAGTCCGCTCCTCACTTTGTTCTTCATCACTCGTTCGGCTCCTTTACGACTTTGGTTTGCGTTTGTGGTGTGAAGGATGAACAGGACCAAAAGATCAACTACCTGAAAAAAAATGTAAATAAAAATGTACATGTCAACCTCTGTAAGCATTTGAATACAGTGACTGAAGAAAGAAGAAAGGGTTAGGCTTATAAACATATGAGGTAAGTATATGAGCCAAGTAGTAACTGAACACAATATGCAGGAGGCTAAACTATAATAAATAAAGAAAAGGGGAAAAAAAACTCAATTTTTTTTTTGTCCCATTTAGCCTCACTTATAAGTGTTGGTAAGTGTAGCCAATTTCAGCAATATCAGGTAGAAGTAAAAGCTACCTTATGGTCCTGGGGCTCATCCACTGCCTCAATCGCCTGGTAAAATAAGGGGAAACTGTTAATACATTTAAAAAAATAAAAGGTATTTTAGTTATTTAACCTTAACAAACATGAAAAGACACTACACACCTTGAGCCAAGCCTCTGATATTGTTTTCTGAAATCGCACGGCTGTCTTTATGCCATCCAGAATCAATGTTATACTGTCCAGATTTCCTGGTGCTTTACTATTGGTACTGGTTAAAAGAGAAATACATTTAATGGGCATAAACATACAATAAAACTAGATAAAATGCCAAAAACAACAAAATAACAGGAACAATTTCACAACTTACGCCTGTGTTGCTTTGTTTTTTAATCGGTTTTGAGAATCTTGTAGGACTGAGGGCAGAACACACTGCTCCAACTCCAACTTCTTTCTTAGACTTGACACCACCTGGTACAAAGGTATAAAGATATACTATAAATTTTATTAAACGTAAAGATATTTGTGTTCTTGTTAGCTCAAACCTCCAGAGCATCTGAGGCTGAAACCGAGTGAAGGATAAACTTGACGACCACAGGGAGGTCCTCCAGTTGAACAGCTACCAGAGTGGCCATAACCGCGGTGCGCACCTGAAAAATATAAATCTATTATTTTATCTCTTTCATTTAACACTGCAACAAACTTTGCTTTGACATTTTCCACAAAGTAATGAGCAGATTAAGATGGATTAAACACAGTTATCATATCGCCATATCTGTGTCTTCTTTTCAATAAAGGTCCTTTATTATACAAAATTGGCTCTTGTGCACTTTATTTTCTGGTAATTTCTGGTAATTTTCTGGTAAATTATTATAAATACCTCCGTTATTATGGAGGAGCTGAGGTTAAGACTGGAGAGAGCATCCAGGATGGGAACAGTCAGCTGAGTGTTCTCCTTGAGCAGTGAGCTGTGGAGAAGTGTGTTAATGAAAAACAGGAAACATCCAGCACTAATTAAGACTAATGCAGATAGATGGGGCCTTGTACTTAAGCTCTCGGGCGATGTCGTTGTGCTGCGAGTCCTCCAAAATCTCGGGTAAACTGGTTATAATGTCCCTCTGAACCTCCACCGGGGCAACAGACACAAGTTCCATCAGTTTAGAGGACAACTCCTACAAAAATCAACACAAAATAAAACTAAAGTACTTCACGAGGGGATGATGCTCACACTTCTGAGCTTCTCCCATTTACCATTATAATGTTCGATTTGCGCACTGCTTTACTTATTTTAAGGTTTTATTTGTCAGTTACTGGACTGTTCTGGGGTAGCTCTCCTGGCTTCTCCGAGGTCGTTCCAGCTAGAGTTAGCAACAGGTTTGATTGTCAGCTTTTTAAGTGCCTTAACCCAGTTAAACTAGCAGTTTCTATGATACTCGTGGTCAAAATTCTAAATGTGGAACTCCTTTAACTGCTAGCCTCGATGAGCTTCATTTGGCTGGAGGCGAACGCTATGGGTGATGTCACACTTATTTACTCCGCTTTATACAGCTTATGGTTAAGACTGCTGTTGTTTTTGCTGTTGTTTTTGCTCTTGTTTTGGCGTGGGTCGTGGCCTACAGCAGCTCTAGTGTTCAGAAAATAAACAACCAGAAGAAATTTGGTGTGCTTACTTACACCAGACCACTACAATATAATAGTTATTGCTTTTGTGATATGACAAAGTGCAATTTATTTCAACAAATCATTAAGCCCTAATCTACAATCAGAGACTGGATAAAGAGTTGATATATACAGTCTGTCTACAACCAGAGGTTAATGATAACCTATACTTAAACACGCACCTTGCTGTCCACAACTCTATCGAGCCATTTGAGCTGGTTAATGATCATACGAGGGATGCTCAATCCTCCATCACTTGTTCTGAGGCAAAACAACACATTTTAAAGTGCCTCCATATAACTCATGAATTTATTTCTGAAAACATACCCTTCCAACATAAACTCAGGAACCTTTTCAAGCAGTGTGTTGATTATCAGTGTCTGCAATAGAAATAGAGGTAATGAGAAATGTATACCATTTGTACTGTGAGGATTTCTGACTTAAAGTAAACATGTGTTGTTACCTGCAGCATTTCAACCCCCAAAAGCATTCGAAGTAAACTTTCCTGAAATGAACTGGAATAACTAGAACAAAAGGAATGAAGTTCAAACAGAATTTAGTAAATGATAGGTAATGTTGATGAACATGATTCTTTAAATGTTCATCTTAAATTGAATTTAAATAATGGGTCATACTGGTGTTCCTAATTACTTGTTCTTATTGCCTTAACTCAACAAAATTACCAAAATCATTCATCAACGGGTAATAGGTAATACTGCCACTTAGATGGTTCACAATTATTACTGAAAAAAACTTTATATAAAATGGGGTGCTAATCCAGTGAATCAATTCAAAGAGGTTGAACAGAAAGTGCATCCCTAGTTGACAATAGGCATCCTGCACAGTATAATGTTTACCTGGAGTCGTCCAGCTTTGTCTGAGGGACACAGGGAAGAAGACTGATCTTAAATCGTTCAGCATCTTCAATATGAGCCTCAAGTCCTGTGATAAACTCCTTTACAATCTGGGGGAAAACTGGTTAAATTAAATTAAAATGCACAAGCCAGAGCACAACTCTAAAGTAATACAGGTAATAATTCAAACTGAAAGTTAGATCAACACTTCAAAATTAAGAGTTTTTGGCAAAGTATAATTTTCAATAAGATTTCACCAATGTGAAGACGTGTGTGTAGGTTAAGAGGGAACAATCAAGAAAACTTAATATTTTGCCTAAGGGAGGTCTGAAACATTGCACTGTATATAAACTAAATAAAATTGATTTTTGCAGTGTACAGAATATCTCCTTGTTTTGTGGTATTTTTTTCAATATAAATTCTATCATTATGAAATCATAGCTTCTGAAAAGTCTATATTAACTCACATCAGGAAACTTGGGGCTCTTTTGAAGCTGTTTTTGTATCCTTTTTTGTAAAACAACCTGGTCAACAGCTGAAAGACAACATGCAGTTAAGGCAAAGTAAGTAAGAAATTACAAAATGTAATTTATGTATTGCTAAAATGACCATTACCGATCTCATTGGATTCACCACCATAATTTAGTGTGACACCTGCTTCCCGAAGAAACAGAGCAAAGACGCTTTGACTGGTCTCCTCAGGGGGGTTAGCGATGCTGCGACTCTTCTTCGCCTCTACAAAACATTTTTATAAGACTCAATTTCTTCAATAATATGCCATGCATTCTGCCATTACTTGTAGATGCTATTGATACTCTGCAGCTGATGTCATCAACATTCCCTGAGGCTGTGATGCTAACTGTAGGCACTGTTATGTTTGTAGGGTAGTTATTTAAGTTGAACTTTTATCTGGGCTTTGTTTTAACACAATCTGTCTGAAAAGAGCTTGCTTACTTGGAACTACAACAAGTGAGCTGTTAAATAAGTCTCTCACACCGCCATAGACATACATGATCTATAGAAACATTTTCGTGACTCTGAGCTATGTGCGATTTTAGCTATATTTATTAAGTCTTTGTTAACTTACTGCTAGGAGCTGAAATGCTCGACTCTTTCTTATCCACCGCTGATCGTCGTTTCTTCATCTGTAAAAGGAAATATCAAATAACCAAATGTCAAAAACGTAAAGCCACATACATAACACGCATTTTACTTCAGCCTCATCACAAAACACCGGCCATTTTACACACATAAGAGGAAACACATATTCTAACGTATGTCATGTTATCTTTTAATCATGTCTTTTGCTGTCAAAGTGTTTAAAAGTTATAAAGTAAGACCTACTGTTCACAGACGCTCGTGTTTTGGTTACAAAATGAATTTCCGCGCCAATGTGTATACGTCATCAACAGGAGACAGCCAAAGATATTTACGTAGAGATATAAAAATCATATTAGTTTTGTTGTAATAAACATAAAAAGGGCAGAAAAAAAAGATCATCTGATATTATAGTGAACACATTTTTTTCTATCACATGAAAAGTTACTGTTTACTATTTAGCTACCGCATTTCAACAAAATAATAAAGTATTATGGTTGTTTTCTCGCTCCTCCCATTTGCCTCGTCATTGAGTTATCTTGACGTGTTTCTGATCTTCGGTCTGATCTTGGCTCTTTACCCTCAGTGTCAGGTTCTGTTGTGTTTTATCTCTGCAGAGACGCGCACCTTGTCTTTTTGGGAGGATAAAGTTTCTACAGCAAAATGGCATCGGAATTTTATAACTTTTCGGCCAAGCTCCTGTCGGGGGAAACGCTTAATTTATCGTCGCTTCAGGGCAAAGTTGTCTTGATTGAAAATGTGGCGTCTCTCTGAGGTACGACCGTCAGGGATTATACCCAGATGAACGAGCTTCACGAGCGCTACGCCGCCAAGGGGCTCGTGATCCTGGGCGCTCCCTGCAACCAGTTCGGCCATCAGGTGAGCACTGCACCGGGTTCCTGATAAATGCACGCTGCTATTTGTTAGATTTTACCTCAATTTCACTTAATGATCTGTTTTTATGATTTTCACATAAATTATTTGGTGCATTTTGAATTAAAAGCAAATTAATTGGTGTATATTACTAATACCTGGGAAGGTACATTGGGCTTGCCACATTATAATTTATTTCCTGGTTTAATTAATTATTACAAACAGGTTTTGGGAGAACATAGTGTTTTAACTTCGTTTTATGAGATCACCCCACCTTCCATTCATCCTTACATAAACTCATAAAAGTCTATGGTAGTTGACAACTTTGTATTGAAGTATAAATGAAGGGAGTGGCCTCACTCAATACTTTGGTCAGTGTAATATTTACTGGATATGTTGAAACTTTAGTTAAGGAAGTAAAGAGCCGGTTATTTACAAATGGGGGTGGGTTTCTCAGAAGCATTTGCACAACTCTGATAAAAAGGTGTCTCTGTTATCTTTAAGGTACCAGTATGTATCAACCGCTTTATAGATTTATAAGTCTAATCAAAGTCATCCAGATCTTCACAGGGTCTAATGTGTAAATAAGGTCTTACTCTTAACAACTCATTTATCAAACTGGTTATAAAGCAAGACTATGAATCCATTTATTTGAGTATGTTCATGTTACAAAACTGAGAAATTCAAGCCTATCGCTCTTGATTGGGGACTTGGATGACTGAGAATCTAAACTAGTTATTAAATATTGTTTTCAGACAGTTCTGATCCCAGTCTGGGACTCAAACCCAAAACTTTTTAGTTACTATGGCAACTAAGGCCCAAAGCTGCTTAGTCTAGTCCTAATCCCCCAACTGAAAAAAATAATATAGAAAAGAAAAGATGGTGATACTGTGCAGGATATTACATTTAATAACCTGTTTACAGCTATTTTAAGACCATGAGATTCTTCAGATCAAGGGTTCTTAACTTTTTCAACAATAGTGCTCAATTTTCTCAATGCAAAGTCACCTCGAGCAAGTCACCCCACATTATATTAATTTTGCAGCCCTCAAGCAGGTGCTATCGGCCTTTCTTCTTTTGTTATCAAGAAGCAGTGCTATCAAGATGACATACTTAAATAAATTGTTACATTGTGCATCAACAGTTACCCTTGGCACTGGAGCCCACCAACCCGAATCCCTCGCTTATTGTGTCCTTGCGCAAGACACTTTACCCAATCATGCAATAAAGCATCCAAACAGGAACCACATAAATCTAATGCATTACTACTATGTTTTGTAGGAGAACTGCAAAAATGAAGAAATCCTGTTGTCCTTGAAATACGTCCGCCCGGGGAATGGTTTCGAGCCAAAGTTCCAGCTGATGGAGAAGATGGATGTGAACGGCAAAGACGCAAACCCTTTGTTCGTTTATCTGAGAGAGAAACTACCTACGCCCAGCGATGACACCACCTCCCTCATGGCCGACCCCAAATTCATCATCTGGAGCCCGGTGTGCAGGAACGACATCGCCTGGAACTTCGAGAAATTCCTGATCGGTCCGGATGGGGTCCCCTTTAAACGCTACAGTCGGAGATTCCTGACAAGTGATCTTGAGGGAGATATTAAGAAGCTGCTAAACCAGGCACGCTAGGTTAGGCTAAGCTATTTACATGGAAACCGTCCTAACTTGTGCTCTCAGTGTGGTTAATGTGTTTGTGTCCTGTGTTTTTACTCTATGAAGATGTCCTCTGAAGCCACTTGTGAGGAGGGCGTCTGATCCTATGTAAAATGACAGGCGTTTGCAGATGTAATAGCCGCATAGAAAGTACAGGAGTCATGTAGATGATGAGCAATAAAAGTTTTTTACACAAATTCAAAATGGTGGGGTTTTTTTTTTTGGCTGTGGTTAAAAGATTTCCCAACTCCCATATACTTCTCTTTAGACTATGGCAGACATAGCTACTTCATGGATTTTGTTACTAATTACTAATTATACCACCTTTACGGCATCTATTACATCTACTTTGAATTGTATGAAGAGTTAGAAGAAAAGTAAGAAAAAGTAGCATCCAAGTAGCCCTTAAAAACACAGGTCTAAGTATATATATATTTTTATCACTAGGTAACGTCTACAGTAACATTTTAATCTATGGGAATTTACATTTCAGTGTTGTTATTTCAAATGGCTTTTGACAGTTCAGAGGTGTCAGTATTATCCGTGAAGTAAGACTTAAATTAGGGCCTAGATAAATTATTTATCTGCCAAATATATTTTAATTTTGACATTTCTAAAGTCCTTGCTAAATCTTAACATTTCATAGTATAACTCAGACCTTGGGTAACAGGTCACAGTAACTTCCTGCTGTGAGTAATAAAATTATGAAAGAAGTCTTTATGGTGACAGATTACACAAGGTTTCCTGAAGTCATGGTGATGTTGCAATTCAATGATTCAATGATCGAACTCACTTACATCTTTGTACAGTTAGTGGGTATTTGGTAATACTACAGTTTAGCCACAACCTGGATACGGCTGGTTATAAGTATTACAAATTCAAATAGTTCATTTTTAAGGTTTGTCTCATAGATTTGAATACAAGTGCTGATACATTTGAAGGCCCAAGAGGAAAACAGGATATGAAGTCTAAAAGTCAAATTTCAAACTCGAACATCGAACTCGTAACACTGAAAATAATATAATTCTTTTGGAAGTTAGATCCTCCTTCCGTTATCTGTAATGCTTAAAAACAGTCTATACTTTAATGGTTTGATGCTGGTGTGAAGTACTAGATTTGATTCCATTAGTTTATATTGCTGAGTTGTGACGGGGTAAGTTAAAAGTCACATTAACATGCAGAGTGATGCAGTGAAATATGACCTTTCAGAAGAAGCAGATGGCTTAAGCTAGCTCACAATACTAACAATATAAAGTAAACACATATATAAAGTGCATGAATTGTGATCTAGGAGGCTCTAAGAATTTTATGGAATTATTTTTGGCATATTGTTCACCCACAGATTAAAGGCAGGCATCATAATAATAATAAAAAAAGATAATACCTATAATTAAAATAAGTGTGTTGATATTTGAACTTGTTTAGTGATCCTGGTCCTATTTCACTTTGGTCTTCCTAGTTTTGTAATACTAGGCTAGGTCTTTGTCGCCACTATGGAAATTACAACCGCCCAACTGTCTAGACACGATTACTATTTTCCTGCACCTGCACATCCCAGGTCTATAATTTAAAGCTTTATCATGGAACCTCCTCCACAGCATTCACCGTCCGTCATGAGTAAAGCACCACTTTTATTCTAGTTTATTTTGATTTTCACCCAGTGTGCTTTAAGATATCAAACAACATAGCCATATCAATACAGAAATGCGGTAATGTACAAGACTATAAGAACAAGCCAACCTAGAGTTCTCATCAGGCAGCAAAATATATGCTTTAAAAAAACACATTAAAATGATCTGGAAAAATGTATGATTCAACCCTATAGGGCCGACTCATACAGCTATTATTATAGTCTATATATTTCACCAGAAGCATCAAAATTATATATATCTATGAAGCCATTTTTCAAAAGTGCCTCCTTTCTTTGCAGGAATCAAAGGCCGCGTATGCAAAAAACAATTATTAAAAAAATAAAATAAAGTTGTGGGTTCTAGAGACAGCCCCAAGCAAAGTACTATAAATAAAAAGAACATGGGTAAGTCAAGTCTTTACTATTTAAATTACTTCTTACTGGAAAAATCCAAGTTGGTGTTCCAGGCTAGTTTTTTTTTTTTTTAAAAGGTGCATTATGTAACTTTTCTAGTGGAAGTTCCAACTCTTCTGTATGGAGGTGTTATGACTTTGCCCGGAATGTTCCACAGTATGGCATTAAACCTACCCTTGAAGATGCTAAAGGGGAAAGTTGCAGGTGGATCTATGGAGAGGCGACCTCTGCTAACAGTAAGAATGTAAGTGTTTTTCAAGGTGTTTCTGAGCAATAAAACCACCTGTAATTACATAAATGCAAGATAGAAACGTTTAATGCCATATTGTGGGACATTACAGGCCAGAAAATCCATCATCTCCACGGAGACAGGTGGCCAGTCCCCCACCTGAAAGTTACATAGAGTACTTTTAAAGGCAAGATGTTTTCCTTGGTGAGAATACTGTTAGATTACAGTTTTCAAAGGCTATGCAGGAAGCTAGTGGTCTGTCAGGTTAATAAATATTATGGACAGCTTTGGTTTAACATTTGGCTTGTTTTGTTATTTTTTTTAAGAGGACGATGCACTTGTGAATAGAGTGAAGTAAGGTGTGTCCAGGAAGTAATTCGATTTTTGACTTTATTTTCCTGTAGTTCTTGTTTGGGAAGATTTTTTTGGCTAACTGATCGAGATTACAATTCATCATGTCAATTTTAAGTAAAAATACAATTTACAATTCAGTCTACGCTCGAAAATAACTTAACTTAAATGTAAAGTGCTTTTTTTTTAATCTGGCGGTTCAGACCATTTGAATAGGTTCATGAATTTGAATGAAAGAAAATTAAGGATCGCACTGGTGTTTGGTTTCTTCTAACAATAATCGTGACATCCTTCATCACTAAACGTTCACTCTTTGTATCTAGAACAGCAAGATATCCAAACAATAATGGGTCGGTCAGTCAGCTGCTGGGTCATGTGATGTAGCAGCCAGCGTCTGATCTACCAACCACAAAAACAAAGCTGGAAGATTGCATTTGAAAAAAACACTTGGAATTATTAGCTAGTGGTTGGGGTGCATGGTAGGGTTTAAGTCCTGGTTTAGTTCTTGTTTAGGCTCAGTTCACTGACTTAATCTTAAATCAACACCACACATTAGTCCTGTTGCAATCCCGTTTTGGTTTTGTGTGTCTACTTGCTTCAAAACAGCCATTCAAAATACCTTTACTTCCTGGATACACCTTGGATTACTTCATAGCAGAGACTGACTAAACTTGAGTTCAATTATACACAAACTCACTATTGCATTGAGGAAGTCTCTTGGTTGCCATTCAAGGCTTCAGATTTCAGCAAATGAGACAAAAACCAAACCATGGGGAAGGTGGATTTAATAATGCAAAGTCTATGATGTCCATTATTCTCACTAGAGTAGCTTTGAGTGTGCGTACAAGTCTCTATTTGCCATAATATTTTCAGTGCCACTCGTCCCATTCGGGGCAGTTAAGTTAGTTTGTGTCCATGTTGTCATCCGTTGACTCCGAGGCGCCCCCTAGTGATGCGCTGGGCTGTGGTTTGGGGGAGTCCTCCTCGTCTCTGCGCTGATAAAAGAGCACATAGGCCGCTTTTGTCTGAGAGAGAAGAGACATGGATACAGTTACTATATAACAATAAGGCATCTGGCAGTCATTGGATAAAGCACAATGTTTATTCTATTGGGATAAGACATGTTAAACACAAGACTGCGTCTATGAGAACAAGACAGGATTTTGACATTTACACCAAATACATTTTGCAGTTCACAATTCTGGCCTCACTATTTTTTTTTCTTTTTGCCCAAGCCAAATGTAATCTCACGGGACAATTTTCCATTTGTGGACAATCTTGTGGTAATTGTACCTTATGTCATCTTGTTGGTATAGTATATAGTATATATAGTATAGTAATAGTATATATACTACTACATGAAATTGAGAATAATAGGATGATTTCAGCCATGTTTGCTTGTGTTTTGCACTAAAAGGCTCTGTGCACAGTAACACCTGGCAACGTCACTGTTAGCATCACTACTTCCTGCCCAACTTTATCTGAGTCACAGCAAAATGAACAATTAAAGATAAGGCAGCGGACAGGGAGCTGCAGGTGGATGTCACTGTGTAATTTTTAACATAATGTAACATGTTTTTAACATGTTGTAAAAACATGTTGTAACATGTTAAAAACTACACGAATGAAATGAATAATTCACCAGAAGACAGTTCTATGTTTAAAAAGAGAGATTAACTAATTTTGGGGCATCATTAAATCAACACCACAAACTGAAGTATTCTACATATAAAAATAACTGGGAAGTCTTTATTTTAATGAATTTGAATTTTAATAGGTTCTTTATTTTATGTTTTCCAATTTTAATAAAAATGTCTGTTAGCTTTGATACACATTGAGCCAGCTAGCATGCTGCTGTGCAGGGCCTATTGCTCTGGTTCACTGTTTTTCTGACATTAGGTGTGTCCAAATTAAAATGGCTACATGTTTGATAGTAAATAAAAAGAGAATGACTCTAGTGTCACTGAAGGAAAATGAAGGACACCCATTTTTGTAGCATAAGGAAAAAAAATGCAAATTGAGAATATTTGCTTTGTCCTCACATAACATATTTGCATTTTGAAAGTGAATATTTAATGTAACTTTGCTAGTGGAGGGTGCGCCACATGTTTGTCTTTATTGAGATGTTATTGCTTTACCAGGTGATGAAACCTCCAACAAAAGTTACATAGTGTATCTTTAATGTACTGGTTACGATGCAAGATTTATTAGACTTTGGTCAAAATACACTGGCGAAGTTTGTTTTTGTTTTTTAATTGATCCTAATCATTTACTCTTCAAATTGTTTATAAACTGTTTTTTTTGTAAATTACCAACAAAATGTGACTAAACCCAGAACAATATGTGCCCAACAGGTGAGGACATGTTCAGTACTCGCCCCCGCAGCACAGTCTATAAAGAATAAAACCTCACCACAATCTGGTCCTCTGAGGCTGACGAAACGCTGCTGTCGTCAAAATAATACCACTTCCCATCCATCTTGTTCTTGCCATACGCCGTATCTGTTTGAAGATCAACAGACGTCAACAAAAACCACAACACACAGGGAAACCAACTCTACAGGAACAAGAGGTTAAAATGTAAATTTACACAACAATGTCCTGTTTGACTAAGCATCAGAGTCACACCAAACTGAAGAGTCAAGTTAAAATGTTATCAGCAAAGACTAAATAAAGTGCTATTCTACTACTAATTAGTTAGAGTTGGGGAAGTCCTTTGTTAGTGGGAATATTCTACAAAATTTACTTTGACCATGTTATAATGGTTTCGCCTCATCAAGAACACAATCAAAGTTGTAACTTGAGTGATTCGTGAATGCCTGGGTAATCTATATATAGTCTACTGACTTGTATTTCAGGTGTCAAAATTCCTGTTTTCAACTACCCCTCATACACACCTGTTTATATCAAGTCATTTTAGGTCAATACTGTGGTTAAAAATGAATAACCAGGAATGGAAATAATATCAGGATATGATATAGCATATTTTGAGAAAAGAATGGAAAAAGAGAGAAACAAAATTCTTGCAAATGCAGATAGACCCCTCCTGACTTACAGTGCCCCCCTCCCATGCCGCCGTAGTGGTTGGATACTGCGATGAGGTCATAGATGTAGGGTCCAGCTTTTGGGTCACACACAAACTCCGACATGTTCAAGTCCCTGAGAGAGAAAAGACATTTAATATGGACAGTTACAGTGAAAACATTCACTTCCTATATCAAGAAATCAATTCCTCATGTCAGGGCTAATCAAAACACTGTTATTTTAGGCCACTGTCAGTGGGCCAAGTTCCTCAAAAGACATACTTTGCTTATTTCCTGTTTAATACTCTTTTTAACTATTGAATACACACTTCAACAGGCAATGAAGGAATATACAACAATTTATTTAAACATTAATGCACCAAGTCAGTCACATTAAAATAGCTTTAAGCTAATCCACGTATTTCCTATGGAAAATGCTATTCTTTTGGAAGAATGTGGCGTTTTAGGTTGGTTTCACACACGTTAATGGCTCTGTGGACAGACCCCAGTGCGCACTAGATTTAGTTGTGTTTACTTTCCTGTTGGGTCACTCTTGTTCACATACACCGCGCATCAAACACTGCACCATGAGTCACTGAGAGGCCATTAGCTGATCAACAAACTTATTGCCATGACAACACGCTTCAAGCAGACTGTGCCCCGAGAATATGCACACGTTCGCTTTCCTGGTGCTATATACGAATGTGGTGGTCTTTTCTTTCACCTATGCCTAAAAACACTGACGGCTATGAGACGCACTGGTGACGGAGAAAAAGCTTTGTGAATGACACACAGACAGACCCAAGGTCACCAGAGCAGACAGAGGCCTTTCTGATTCAAATTAATGTGAGCCAGCTATCAAGAATCCCATCTGATTAGTCAAATGGACTTTGGGGACCGTACTTCATTTGGGCAGTGCATTGAATATGACAGTATTAACCTGATGGGGAAGTCCACCACGGTGTCGAGCTTGTCCCTCCAGCAGCGGTTATAGGAGAAACGCTTCAGATGAACCACGAGGATCCGGGGCAGAGACCAAAGGTCAAACTTCTTTGTGGCCTGTTGGTGCTTCTTACATGTGGGACAATACCTGAGATAAAGACACGTTTTTCAAACCTGTATGTGCAAATACATATGTTTAAGAGAAATAAAAGCCTCTGTGACAGTTAGCTGTGCCATCCCTATTTGCAGTGGTACTTCAGTAAAGGTACCACATGTGGTGTGGTACGTGGGTTTGCCCTTTGTTTTTTGTTTTGTTCATGCCCCAGTGATTGTTGTGTAAAAGTCCCACTTGACTATCCTCTCCTCTGGGATGCAAAGATTCAGTGAAGAGCAGCCAGAGGCACAAGCAGCCGCTTGTGTAACTTGTGACCAACTTTGCAGTAACCCCACCTATTCTGGTATAGTTTTCATTCTGTTTTACATTGACTTAAAGGCCATGTAACTGTCTTTTATAGTCTTAAAAAACGTTTGCAGCAGTCCTAAGTTAATCCTCCCGTGTTCGCAGCACAAAATTTGTTTTTTTTTACCCCAAGAGCTGATGTTACAATATAAACTCAGATATTTTGTTGTATAATTTTGTTTTCTTGCTGGTTACCATGGGTCGTGTTCCCCGAGCGTCTCCATGGTGGTGAACAGTTCGATACATTCTCTCAGAGCCACAGTGGCCTTCTTCTTCTGGGGCTGCAGCATGCTCTCGTGCTTCTCATAGGCCTATCCATTTAAATATTTACACAAAGATAAACAGACTTACACAAATAAAATATGAACAAACTGCATAGGTTATGGAGGTTACTGCTCTGACCTCAGCCTCCTGTTCGTCGTAGCACTGTTTTTTGGATTCAGTGTCCCAGTCAATAGCCACCGTGGAATGTGCTGCAAGAGAATACAAATTACATACTATCAAATATTCTGGGCCAGTTATCAGGGTTATTCCTGAGAGCTGAAGTTAATAAGAAGGAGACTCAAGGTTAAGATTTCATCCTAGGTTTTGGGGACTATAGTACCTGTAGTTTGGGTTAAATATTAATTATAAAATATCTACTGCAAATACAATTTTTCAATAGACTTCAATAGACATACAAATATTACAATTTTGAAGGCATGATTTTCAAAACCTAAAAACTTTGGCTAAATAGTTTTTTTTATAACTTTGAGGTTTATAAACTTTCAGATAAATGATTTGCCTTATGGTCATTGGCTTATTAGTCTCCTCAAGTTTCCCAAAAGCTCTCTCAGATCTTCAAAAAACCCTCAAAGCCAAAGATTAGAAACATTGTCACATTCATCATATCATTAGGTAGGAGGGAGGTTACGTTTAACCAATTCTATAACATCTCTATAAGAAGACGGCTTAAGTATTAAACTACTACATTATTGTGCATATCTTAGAAAGTATTAGAAATTATTGAGGTTGCAGTCGACTACAGAAATTCTTGATCGACTAAAGACAGGTCCTGCCAATCCATTAGTCGACTAAAAAAAGGAAGTGGCAAATAGACCTGTCACCATAATCACTATATTTACTTATCGTTCAATACATGAAAGCTGGAACAATATACTTTGGGGCTCAATATTTATGTGCATATTTTTGTTGCAGTGGTAGGGAGGTTTCTGGTATTTTTTTTTTGTAATACGGTGAGGGATGAAAAAGTAACTTCCAGGAATAATTATTGGTTCTTTCTGCTATTTCTTTGCTGTATCTCGGGCTTTTTAATGATACTGTATTTTTTAAAAAGTTTATTAGAATTATCCTGTTTTATTGTTATTGTCTCATATTGTCTCTGCCATAAAGTAGTTTCAATATTATTGTTTATCATGATATTCTGTAGCGTACGTGCTTTAAAATCTGTTATCATGACAGTTTTGAGAGCTTTTTCCACTAGGCCTATCATGTATTTCTGTGTATCGGACCCTAATTTGCACTCACAAGACTACCACAGGAGTTGATGACAGATTAAACTTGTAAACTTGAAACTTGTGAAAAAACAAACAAACATTAAGCTAACTCACAAATTTCCACATATTTTCATGTAACTCACGGTTGAGTTTGAGTAGGTTCCCATCACAGGGCAGCGGGCTGATGTTGGCCGTTCCATATGAGTTGACGATGCTGAAAGTGAAGAGCTTTGCTGGTGACGAAGAGTTTGTTTTTTCCGCTTTTGTCCCATTCTCCAGTTCGGACGCCTCCTCCTCTTCCTCAGACTGCCCATGGTCTGGCTCAGGGCTCTGCTGGTGGTCCATGGCCTCCTCCTCACCTGAATCAACCAAAACTTTAAATTAAGGACTCCAAGAATGCTACCCAAAATGAAGAGTATTACGTTTTTAAAATGGTTCTACACATTCTAAAATTGATTTCAACCTTATTTACCATAATATGTCTTTGTTCAAAATATATTAAAGTGTTGTTTAAAATAACCAAATAATATATAGAAAATATTAGGCTATACTCTGTTAAGGGTGCAAGCTTTTAACTGGTATCAGTGCGGCTGTTCTTTATTTATTTATTCTTTAACCTTTATTGAACCAGGAAAGTCCTATTGAGAGTAGAGGCTCTCTTTTTCAAGGGAGTCCCAGTCTTCTAGCCATTTCCTGTATTCTGGATTTTTAGCTTCAGACTTTTTTCTAATATTTAATAATAAATAGATTTAATGGAGGCTTCTCAGCTCTCAACAGTAAAGAGAAAATGTACTGCATGAACAAGTGCACTAAGCAGTTGAATCCTGGACTCCTCACCGTCGTACATGCCGTTGGTCTCGGTGCAGGGGGCAGAGTGGTTGGTGCCATTACTGGAGCTGGCACTACAGGAAGCTCCATCAGAGAGGGGACTGCCACAGCCACTGGCTCCGGGGTTTGGACCAGGGCTCATACCAGAGTCCAGACCAGGACTCAGACCAGAGTCCAGACCAGGATCCACTGCAGACGAGGAGCACTCCGGGGCCTGGCTGCTGCTGCTCAGAGTGGCTGAGGCTGAGGCTCTGCTCTCAGCACTGGCACTCTGCACTGGCTTCACATACCGGCTGCAAAAAACATAAATATACTATTACAAAATCAAAGATTGCAGGTCTATTGCACAAAAATGCATGGTCTATAATTTCCCATGCATCTCACAATAGATCATTATGTAAATTGTAAAGAACCTTTATAGTCAACTTATTATAGTCAAGTTCTACCAGGTCCATTTAAAGAAGTCAAATAATAAGGTATGTAAAACTAGACAAAATAGTTAACACATTTCATAGACTTCTATAAAATGTGGGTAAATGCACCAATAACAAAAGCTTAATGTTATATGTTTTTAACTTTCAATGGAATCATGCCACCTCCAGAAAGTTTAAAGTTACACCGAAACGACTATAACCTGGTTAAAAGCTCTGAAAAGTTGAGTAGTGGCAGTAGGCAGCCATACCCGATCCTCTCCATGATCCTGTGGTAGAGTAGATCAGCGCTGAGGTTGTGTCGGGGCACGGTGAGGAGCAGAGGCTGTCCGAACAACATGGTGCTGGAAGAGCCACTGGACTGTTTCGAGTGACGCTCCCTGAAATACACCGGCAGGTTCATGTGCTCACTGTCCTCCTCCTGCACCTCATATCTGCAAGAAAGGGTTAATACAACATTATGAACTATACTGACACATGAATATTAATATATATTTTTGCACGTATTTCTGCTTTGGAGAATTGTACAATAAGGCTGCATTACTTCAGGGGTAAAATCAAATTAGGATTTTTCTGACAAGTATTGTGATTGCCACTATATAACTCTTCAATATATGTTTCAAAAGTAGGATTCTGTACAGAGTGCACATTGTAAACAACTCCATGAGCATTATCATTTGAGAGATGAACTAATAAACTAATATAAGAATCCTGTAATTTTAAGAATGTGTGAATAGAGATCTCAACTACAGGAGGGAGCAAAACAAGTTACAAACAAAACCTTTACATAAAACACTATAGAGAGTTACAATTCTTGTCTGTATTGTTATATTTACTTTTGCAGAATTGTACAGTTAAACTTATATTTGCTGCTTTATAATGCATTATATTGTTCCAGTGCATTCATTCTTTGCATTTTTTAGAGCAAGTTCTACTACCATCTACTCTCAGCTAAGCAACTAACTTATCCAGACTATAACTTAATTTAATCAATTCAACCAACTAATGCACCTTATGTGAAAGGCATGGCATTTTCTAAACAAGTTTAAGGCATTTTAATCATCAGCATTACTCACACAAAGATGTCATCCTTCTCCATTATTTGGTTGAGCCCATCATCTCGTCTGTAGATTTTATGGAACCTATGATTGTAAACGTCTGCCACCACCATCTGCACAGACAGAACTTAGTGTTACAATTCATGCGGCTCAGCTTCCTGTCAGAACAAACTATTATGTCAAGGGTCCACACTTTTCACCATTCTGAAATCCATGGATAGCTGAGGTAACTTTGTCAAAATAATGCCTGCATTTCATAATAAACAAATGCTCACATTTTCAGGAGGGAAGCCACAGAGTTTGGACAAGGCGCTGCACAGGTCTGCCACAGTGCCCAGTTTGGGGACTATCACACGATACTGAAAAGGGAAATGAACAACTGTAAGAGAACATGGTACATGGTGCATGAGCTAAAATGTGCCTAGGTTGGAGAAGTTTAAAAAATTAAGTTGTCCTTGGTTGTATACTGGTTTATATCTATTACTGTAAAAAATAATAAAACAAAGTTGATTTTAAAAAAAAGAAGTAAAACTGTCAACAAAACACACTCTCATATAAAATTTTTAAAAAGTATACATCTATGTTATAATGTTTCTTCATCACAAACATACCTGGAGTTGTATTTTGTTTCATTCACACAAAACACAAATGTTGGATATTTACGCTAGGATTTAGGATATTTTTATGCTGGATATTTAAATACTTAACCTTGTGGTGTCATATGGTAATACAAGAAGTGCTTCACTGTCTTTTTAAATTCCATACACTTGAAAACTACCAATACATGACATCTCAAGGTGGAACAGAGTGTTTTAAGCTTTGGAGATGTAGACGGATTAATAATACAATGAGGATTACTCAAACATGTGTGAATGAAACACATGCAACTTTGGGTATGTTTTTGATGAGGAAACAACATTAGAACATGACTTAAAGCTCACAAGAATCCATTTCGTGTAGTATGGGACCATTAAGCAGTTGACTGATGATACAAACACAAAATAATGTTTATTTTGCATGACTACCAGAATATATTCAAGACTAAAGGAGTAAATCATAACTCCCCATTCACTGCATGGGTCTCACCTGTGTGGGTCTGGACTGGGGGTCGGAGCGCACCAGGAAGATCTCCATGGTGCGGTCCTTCTTCATGGGCAGAGGCAGCGTGAGGTAGCAGAAGGGGTCAAAGGTCACCGACACCTTGGAGCACTCGGGACACACCAGCGTGGATTTGAACAGGCCGTGGAAAATGTCTACGATTATGGAGTCATTCCGCAACCGGTGGTTAGTCCAGGCTTCCTTAGCAACAATCTGTTAAACAAAATGTAGAAGTAAAGCACACAAAACACCATCCCTTTGTGTCCTCTGTAAATTTATGAATGTATTTTTTGTTAAGGGTAAAGGTAGCTCTTATACCCATTTTGAATAAAAACATTTTGTGTATACGCAAAGCTCATATTTCTGAATATCTCTCAGCCAAAACAAAAACTTTATGTCCAGACACAAGTTTGTTCTGGTTTGCTGCCATCTAATGTTGAAGAAACTTGCAGCATTTGAAAAGATCGAGTTTTCCCCATTTATAATAAAAACAGCTGGGTATGAATAAACGATTTCAGAAAACATTGTTTGCATACCAAGAGGTAGGACTGCCACAAATGATTATTTTAGTAGTCGACTAGTCAACGATTATTTCTATTATACACAGAATTTTTTTAATCTAAATTTTGAACCAAGTCATGATTGAAATATGGCAACTGCATGCTTCTTGATGGACACTATTTACAAATGGGGTATTGTTGAGGAAAATCTTTTGACATTTTGATTTAATAATGCTATTGCTATAAAAGGTATTTTGGCCTATATTTTAATTTAAGGGTCTACAGTATCCAATTAATGATTATTTTAATAGTTGACTAGTCACAGTTATTCAAATTAATCCCTGCAACCCTACCAAGAGGAAGCACTAGCTAGTTCCCATACTGTAACAATAATGTAGTTGTGTATAATGTATAGTAGGACCTCATCGGGGCGTCCTTCCGCGTCTCTCAGGGCCAGGTAGGGCTTCTTCTTGACTCTGTTCAGATCTTCATGGAGCCCATCCAGAAGAAACGCCAGCAGCTCCTGTGAGTCCTGCTGCTGGTACCCTGAAAACTGAGGGGCAAACCGGCCAACCTGGGTCTGGAGAGAAAAATCAATGGATGTCTTCAATATATGCTCATAGGCTTTTTCCTGGTATGTAGAGATATGGCTTAACCATTATATAGGTAGTGTATAAACCGAGAAACAACTGAAACAACTGGTTCATAGATTTCCTGTTCAAAATTGCAGAACTAATTTTCTGCTCCTGGCCCTGCCTTCTTCAGAGAGGCACTTCACTGTAGCAAACAGCAATTTTTTATTTGTAGTGTTTTTATCTAGGGTATGGTTGGTTATGGTCTGTTAATGGTAACAGACAGTTGAACAGGTCATCCCAAAAATAGTCCAAAAGCAGAGCAGAAACTAGTAAGAGGTTGAAACCACTTAAAGCAGTCAAGCCAGTTTCAACCAAAAAAAATGCCTGTAAAATTTAAACGGTGTCACGTCATCTTCCATCAGAACATTCCCACTATGGTTTTGTTTTTTGGAGAAGGGGCATTTTACTTCTGTAATGCATTAACTGCACACACATAACACACACACACAATTTAAATCACCGTTACCTTTTATGACTTTGAAAATGCTATATTCCCCGAAGTCACTCCCCTTCAGAGCGTTATCACAACACAATCTGTGTGCAACCCGCTATGAAACTACTGCACGTTTCATCAGGTTTGTCAAGTTGCTGTGTACAGTTTTGTATTATGTTTTGTATATTCATGGACAATAGTCGTGTGGGAGCATGGAATGGAATCTTACAGCTAACCATAAGGAGGGTTCAAATCGGAGAGATCGCTAAAATACTCAAACATGTATGGTTGACAACTAAAACCTTTTCAAGCATGCTTTTGAGAAGGAAACAACGTTATAACATGGTATAAACAAAACAAACAAAAACGATTATACATAATAACCCCTTTTTAATGCAATAGTATGGACAATTAGTGTTTAGCTGCAGAACAAATTAACTTACTTTGAAAGTCCGTGGAGCAACATAACTGCTCCGACTAAGCCACATCTGCTTCACTAAATCAGCATAAGCCTCTGCAATCTCGCCTCTCATTCCAAGAGGGTTCTCCCGGTTAATCTCTGCCTCGTACTGGTCAGTCAGGAAGTATTCTGTGAGTGGGGATGCATTGCTCAGGCACTGGAGGGGGGAAAAAAATAACATTTATTTAAAAGCTATGGCAGCAAGAGACAGAAATAAAGCCACAGTGACAGTGTCGTATGTTGACTTCAGCTCTGGTTTATTTTATGATAAAACTGGTTTGTTTACAAATTCTTCTGTATCTTTGATTTTAGAAGTAATTTATGAAAATAATAACTAAGACAATACTGTTGTTAAACAAAAATGGCCCATGAATATTTGTTGAAAAATACTTTTTATATGATCTAATGTTCTCTGATCTTCAGTCAGCATTTTTCTGTCCTAATCTGGTCAAATTTTGTGAACAATGGAATGCACAATAGAGATAATGGTTTCACAGGTTAACAAATCCTAAATATAATACAGTGGTTCCTCGCTATAATGCGGTTCACCTTTCGCGGCCTCGCTGTTTCACTGATTTTTTTAGTGCAATTTTGCATGCTTTTTTTTTTTTTTTTTACAGCGCATGAACGTTCATCGTGTTCTGCGTCCTGATTGGCTAAGGGACTGTAGACCATTGTTACTCAGTCTCCTCCGTGCTGTGTCTCCTGTACAGTACAGAATGCATTCAGCTTGACAAATTTACATAAATGTTCGATCACTAGCAGTGTGACTCTGAAGTGCTGAATCGTTTGCTGACAGCGATGACATTTATGGCTGCGAGGGGCAGGATAATGCAGAGCTCAGGCCATCGACGAGTACTTTTCACATATTACCAAGCTCATTTAATGCCAGCAAGGGCTGGTTGACAAATTTCAGAAACGCCTTGGACTTAAAAGTGTTTCTGTGCATCTGTGGATACCGCTGGAGCAGAGGCGCACGTGAAAAACACATCATCGAGGAAGGGGGATATAAGACTGAACAAGTTTTTAATATTGATGAACTTTGAGAGTGTTTAAACAAGAGAGAAATGTGAGAAAATGTTAATGCCTGTGTGAGAAAAGTGTATCAAGTGTGTAGTGAGGGACTTTTACTGCCCTAAAACATATCGAATTGTAAAAAGTAAAGCTGACTACTTTGCAGATTTCGCCTACTGCGGGTTATTTTTAGAATGTAACCCCCCTGATAAATGAGGGAACACTGTAGCTGATTAGTTGACTACAAAAAATAAGACTGGTTGAATTTACTGTACTTTTTTGTGCATTTTAATTCCATGCAATTTTGTGATAAAATGCTTTTCAAACAGTTATACCACTGTACTGTAATATGGTGCTGCCCTACTAAGTACCTGATGTGTTTATATTTACCTGCAGTGCTGAGTTCATAAAGCACGTATTACCCAGATTACTGAGGCCACAGAGGCCGGGCTGGGACTGCGAGTCTCTGTAGTTATAAGAGGAACTGTATGAACTGTAGCCTCCCAATCTGTGGACAAAGCAGTTCACTTATGAGATTTTGCTTTCACCACGCAAGGCCATAAATCCTTCGGTCTTAAAAGTCCTGCCTGTTGCCAGAGGAGGCGCTGTTGTTGAGTGTGTATCCAGTACTGCTGCTGCTACTGCTGCTGTCCCCATTGGTGACTGTGGACGAGGCACTGGCAGAGGAGCTGGAGGAGAGCTTTGGAGAGGTAGTGAAGTTCCTGGATGCTGTTGTACTTGATCTAGTGATGAAAAACAAAAACAAAATTAGTCGTAGTAGAATAGTAGAACGCTTTTTGCAGAAATAATAATTTTTTTTAAAAAAAAGCTTACTTCGGATGAGATGCTTGTCGAGGCCATGTGCCATCCTCATTCATGCGCTCAATTACAAGAACCTGTAAGAACAAAATAAGATTAATACAGCAACAGTCAATTAGGATTTGGTCCCAATAAAAGTCTAGTATGTTCATAACTACAATATGCTGCCAGAAATATTTATATATTTTATCACCACGCAACAGTTAGAAGAAGTACACGTGTAATACAGCAGTAATATTCATATCATTTGTATTGAACAATAAGAAAACTTGACCATTCAATCGTTTGTGAAATGCCATAAAAATAAAACATATCAGACAAAATGTAAATGGAAGTTGAGTGGTGTTCCTCCACCTGTCCCTGGAAGAGCCCTGCGTCTTGTACGGTGCTGTCCGGCTTGTTCAGCTGCTCGTACGTGTTACTCATGTATTTGTTCCACAGCCGCGTCTCCTTCTCTGAAGGGATATTAAAAAGCGTCCTCATCTCCTTCTCTATAGTATCTGTAAACAGAGGTGATATTTAGAAAACAGGAACATTCATTTAGAGTTAGAAATAAACAAACAGTCCATACCTATAGTATCAGCTTTACTGAAATGTCGTGTGACGACATTCTCCATATTGTCGTTCTCACATAAGTTTAGTTCCAGCAGATAAACTTCCACTTTACAATGTTTGACAAACATGCCATGTTCAACCACCTGCGGACAGACAAAATGTAACAGTGATGGAAAGCTGGAGATGTCTTGTTTTTGAAAGAGATCTGAGTTTTCTTTTACCTTTCTAACGATGGGTCTCTGGCCCTCGAGACAGCCATACCAGCTGACCAGTTTGTTCCAGGCCTCAGTGGGTACAAGAACATAGTCCAGCTCATCGATAAGGTGCTCCTTCAGGGCCTGAGTTTCCTGGTCTAAAACATAACACATAGGTTTTAGGTTTGGATTAACTTTTTTTACTCCCAACAAAACTTTGTGGTCTTTGTAAATATTAATACATTTTACCTGAGAACAACCCAGAGTTATCAATAGGTCCTGGATAGAGGCTGGGTTCTCCGACATTGTACATGTCCCAGCTGTCAAACCCAACATACTTCTTCCATTGTTTGAACCACCGGCTGTCGATAAGATACCTAAAACAGAAATATTACTAAGAAAATATCCCAATGTCCTTTATCCCAGTTACTGTGCTACAATAAAATGCACAGGGAAGAGAATTCTCCACAGCCAGCAGCACTTTCCAAAACAAATCCCATATATAGTTACAGCAAACTGGCCCAACTTAATCCGATCGCAGGCAGAATCTTATTTAGTTAATGAGCTTGGTTTCATAGAATTACACATTAAATCATGTGTTTATGGAATTCTGGAAAACTGGGCAGACGGAATTTGTATTGTCATAGTGAAAAAAAATAAAGTTTATAAGTTATTTATTACTATTCATGTGTAATGGCTGAACGCAGCGTAAAATGTGTGTTATTGTTGACTTGGTACTACGCATCAACTGCCTTTTCTCACGAGCTTTCTAAGATTAAACATTTAACATTTGTGCACAATGTACACTGAGGGCAGAGCTAATACAGTCCAAACACTAATTTAGTTTGACAATTACAAACCTTTGGTCTGCGTTTTGAAAAACTATGTAAGCCACATCCGTTGATTTGACAACCAGCAATTCATTCAGCGACGTTAAAATAAAACTTAAGGTTTTTTTTTGTGCCAGTTCCTGATAGTAGTACCGATTTACAAGAAACCGGTTTGACTATCAAGATCTTACTGGGCCTGCACTATCAATCAAGTATCAACCATATCACCCTGTGCCAGCTAACTTGACATTATAAAGGCCTAGCAAGTAAACCTTATAACGTTAAAGCAATGGAACTCCAATGAAGGCAGATGAAGAGTAACGCTTATCTCATATGTTAAAGGTACACTCCATTTGAGATTAAGCAACCATTTAAGCAGAAATGAAAGTGAAATGTAATGCTACTAGCCTGCTATCTGCTGATACATTAGCTTGCCAACTATCAGTAGCATAACACCACCCGATGCCAATCCAAAACGGTAGTTAGCATGCTAGCATTTCCTGTTTGATACAACTTAGCTCGCCGGCTAATGCTAACTGAAACACTGAGCTAATGATAGTATTTAAGACCCGTACCATTCGTCGCCTTTCCGCAGGGTGGTTTTTAAAAGTGACCCGATAGTCTGTTTTTGGTTTTCAGGAGAAGGCGATGGGGCTTGGGCAGCTACCGGCTCCGTGTCCGAGTCCGCCGCGCTGCCCGCCTCAGGTCCGCCTCCCTCGGCCATCGTGCAGCGAATGTGCCGGTGCCGGGAGCGCGCACAGGAAATAGACGCACCGGGGTCTGTGAGGCGGAGGCGCGCACGGTCGCAGTCACAAAAACACAAAATTTAATGAATAAAAGGTAATCATTATGTTTATTATATGTTTTACAGGCCAAGAAAAGCAAACTGGATACGTTGTTAACACAGTCGCAATTTAATAATCTGATAACAAACTTGTATGCGCACACCTGCTCCTGTTTGTAATGTTTTATATGGACTTGTGTACAGTACTTGTTTGTTTTGTTTTGTGTTAGTGCTTTTATTTTATTTTAAACAGGGCGCCTATGAAAAAGAGAGCCCAAGTGCTCTCATTGGGTTCCCCTGTGCAAATAAAGATAGATAGATAAATAAATAAATAAATACATACATACATACATACATACATACATACATACATACATACACACACACACACACACACACACACACATACATACATACATACATACATACATACATACATACATACATACATACATACATACATACATACATACATACATACACATACACATACATACACACACACACATACACACACATACATACATACATGCATGCATACATACATACATGCATACATACATACATACATACATACATACATACATACATACATACATACATACATACATACATACATACATACATGCATACATACATACATACATACATACATACATACATACATACATACATACATACATACACACATACACTCATACATACATACATATATACATATATACATAAAGATAGAAAGACAAAATGAATGAATAAATAAATACATGCATGCATGCATACACACACACACACACACACACACACACACACATACATACATACATACATACATACATAAATAAAGAAAGACATGAATAAATAAATACATGCATACATGCATACACACACACACACACACACACACACACACACATACATACATACATACACATACATACATACATGCATACACACATACATACATACATACATGCATGCATACATACACACACACACACACACACACACACACACATACATACATACATGCATACATACATACATACATACATACATACATACATACATACATACACATACATACATACATACATACATACATACACATACATACATACATACATACATACATACATACATACACACACATACACTCATACATACATAAATATATACATAAAGATAGAAAGACAAAATGAATGAATAAATAAATACATGCATGCATGCATACACACACACACACACACACACACACACACACACACACATACATACATACATACATACATACATACATACATAAAGAAAGAAAGACAAAATGAATAAATAAATACATGCATGCATGCATACACACACACACACACACACACACATACATACATACATACATACATACATACATACATACATACACACACATACACACATATATGCATGCATGCATACATACATACATACATACATACATACATACATACATACATACATACATACATACATACATACATACACACATACATACATACATACATACATACATACATACATACATACATACATACACACATACATGCATGCATGCATGCATACATACATACATACATACATACATACATATATATATACGTAAAGAAAGAAAGAAAAAATGAATAAATACATACATACATACATACATACATACATACATACATACATACATACATACACACATACATATTTAAAGGTGCACTGTTTATATCATTTTTGTTTTTGTAATGTTTCACTTTGCTTGTCTCCATGGAGTGTTTAGAGTGATAAGTTTGGCAAGGCAGGTTTATTTGTATAGCACAAGTAATTCAAAGTGCTTTACAGAATAAGAAAGACATTAAAGTCACAATACAACAAATCAAAACATTAAAAAATCATCATGAAATTAACATTAGAAGGGAGAGTTTGTGTGCCATATTTTATGCTGTCACCGACGTTTATGTCTTCATTTATTAATTTACAGGTGTTTTTCTTGCTTAAAACCTGCATTCCTACTGTGGCCTGATGGTGTCACTTGCTTGTCTCCACAGAGATGTGCTGTTTCATCTGTTCTTGGTTGTTTTATTATTTTCCCTTGAAAGCACTCACATCTCACAACCCATTTTAGTTTTATACTTACAACTTTTTTAACAACTTGGGTTACAACAGTATACGCAAAAACTGTAGCAACACAGTCATACTAGATGAAAGCTGTCTGAGCAGGACTGTGTGACTGTCTACAATCAGGGAGAAATAAGGAACTGCAATTAAGTACTATAAATAGGCCTGACCGTGCTTGTAATTACATAATTAATACTGCAAGTTAAAATTATCGAGTGAACAAAGAATGCTGAGTGTTATATTATATTGCCTCATCATTCAATACATGATAGATGGAACAGTACTTTTTAAGGGTCATTACTTATTGTGGGAACATTTCTCTTATTTTTTGTACTATGATAAGATTTGAGCTGTAGTGTTGAATTATAAACTTCTGAGTCATTATAGATACAAACTAATTACAGAGAGTTGCATTCTGCTATTTATTTTTTACAGTTAAGATTTTTTAACCATATGGTACATTAAGAGTACTGTTGAATAATTCTGCTTTATGGTTTGGCTTCAGTATTGTTTATCATTTATATTTACTTCCCAAATGTGTTATCATGACATGCCTGTTGTAATGAAATAAACCTTAAACTTAATCCAGGAATAGAAACTACATACAAATACAATTATCAGTGAAAAATTGAGAATTGAGTTAATGATTTTGTTGTGCATGGTTAAGCTTTTACCAGATGAAGAAATCCAGAGATGGCCTCCCAGTTACCATCACAAAGTCGACTTAGTACTTATACGTGACTTGTTATTGACAGAAATACAATAAATCAACACAGACTTGTCCAAACAGGCTTTTTATACATTACAAAACAAAAAGATACATTATAAAATGAATCATCTACACAAATCAAACTTTAGTATTTCAGCAGATCTCAATGTATAATCAAGCATAGCATTTCTTCAATTCTAGAGTTAATAAGTACATTTAAATTAGCAAAATGCAGTGTTGTTAAATAAGGTTGTCTTTTCTGTAAATAAGAATGAAATAAAGTGTGGCAAAATGTTTGTAACATGGGAAAGCAAAATCACTAGATCACTATCAGCAAAACCAATATGAATGCTTATAAACAAAAGCCCATGAGATGCTGCCCAGTCTGATAAAGCAGAAAATTATGGAACACTACAATAAAAGCTAGTGTGTTTTCTCCATCTAGGAAAAATATAAAAAAGGAATGGAAAATGTTTGAAAATGTTTGGGCTATTTAAAGGAATGTAAACGTTGCATAACATTAAGGAATCTGGCCCATTTCTGTTCTTAACCAATCCCTGTGACAAGCAGATGTGAAGGCTTCAGATGTTTAGAAGATACCGGTGGGTAACTCTTTGCTGAACATGCCATCAAAGTCCAGCTCTCTGCTCATGAGGTCGTCCTCCACACTCTCTAGCGCCCACTGGTGGTCTGTCAGCTCTAGTGCCTCCCACTCGGCCTAGAGGGGCAACAATGAGAAATACTTATTCATTTGCCCTTATGAGTTGTGGTAAATTGGGATTGTGATATTTAAGTATATGAACAACATGAAAACTAAAGTAATGGACCACTGAATGTTGTTGTTGTGAGGCAAGAGTGAGGTCACTACCAATACTGCAGTAATATATATTAATATTTGCTCTTGTGGATCTCTAAAGTTTGTCTAAGTCTGTAACTATCATAATAGTACTATATATACACACCACTTCATCGTTGAAATGTTAAAGCTTAACAAAATCATACCTTAAATGCCTTATTTGTATCTGCTGGCATTGCCATAGCTGCACCACTCATTTGCTCCTGCATAATCCTGGACTGATCGGCACCTGTGAACAGTCAATACAATAGAATACAATTAAAAAAGATGCTGCGTTAATAAGTTTTTGCTTTTAGTTGTTGCTACAAGCCACAATCTGCCTCCAGCATCAGCTTCAGCTTCACATTCGATCAACTCCATGTGCTCTTTCACTACATTCATTTTATTGGTCTTTTTCTTGGCATCCTGCATCACTATGTGTATAATATTATAATACAATATTTTATTTTAGTTATCACTTACCATTGTCCTGTCCAAGTATTAATGAGTACATGCTTCTTAGTCCAAAGACATTAAGGAAGTACCATGATGCTGAGCTTACCCTAAACAGGAAGACAATTAAACATTGATTTAGATAATAATGGCAATGCATATGACATATATTATTGATAAGTATACCAGGAAGCATCCAAGGAGAGCAGCTCTATTCCTTGTTGTAGCATAGGTTTAAAGCGCAATGTGAGGGGGAATGGAACCTTGGCTGAAAAAAATAAAGACAGTTAATCCAAAATAGATAAATCTTGCAATACTTAGGAATACACAGGGATACTCCAAGATTCCTACTTGTTACAAATCCAGAAAAGGTCCAGTTTATCCACCCTCCAATGAGAATCATGGGAAGCACATTGGTCACATTTCCTTTCATCATGTCTGTCAACATACTTGGATCTGAAGAGAAGTAAAAAACACTCTTCATTTGAACAAAAATATAACATAAGAATTAGGTTAAAGTACATTCAAATCAGCTACATACCTGTCATTGGAGACGGTGGAACCACTTTTCTTTTGGTCTTCTTGAAAAACCCATCTTCTTGATTGTTGAAATAGAACTTCCTCATCAAAAATGACTGGAAAAACAATTTAAAATGTTTTACAACTTTCATCTATTGATTCATTCACAACTATTACTATTGGCTGTTGAAATGAAACTAAGCCTATGTGTACTGTAAATAACTACCTGCTTTGGAATATATTTCCCATTCTCCCTCAGGATTCTGCTGCGAATGAGCACCTGGCTGAAATTGGAAAAGAAATTAAAACATCGAGCCATTAGTTTTTAATGTTTTTGTTCTGATTTCTGATACAAACCTGTCAGACACTTGCTCTAGGGTGAGCTTTTTGTCGCTCTGAAGAAGAATTGATACATAATGCCGGATGACCCCCACTAGAAATGTGATGAAGACAATGGGCAGCACCACCCATAGTCGTATGTTGGAGTCAAGCAGCAACTCTGGTTCAGCCATAGAACTTACTGACTAAAAACACACAATATGATGAGAAAATTGAGCAAACTATGGTTACTATGGTTCTCTTGAGTCAACGAATGGGCATTGAGCTAGTTAGCCACAACCTTTAAATTTACACTTTTGCAAAATCCATGTATTATTATCTCAATAAACACTAGCAACATCATATCCGCACTAATGCAGTTCACGAAAGGCTTATTAAAACCCTAAAACATGACATTAAAATACAAATGCTAGCCCTAACGTTAGCATCATGCTACCTTTTTCCTGGTAGGTCACTGTCGGGAGATGGTGAGATGGCGAGGAGTAACGAGATGAAATTTACAGCCTGGGGAAAGATATCTCAACCATTTAATGTTTATAGGACTGTTCTGGTTTTCTTTTCGATGCCATAGATTGCTGTATCTTTGTAATCTACGCTGTAATAACTCAATGGAGAAGCAGGTTGTTGGAGCTCTTCAGTCGCATCTCTCCCATTGATGTGTAGTGCCCCCTAGTGGTGATGTGAGAGAAGTGTCCAGTTTTGCTATTTTTCTTTTTTAATATTTCAAAATTGTTACTTTTTCAGTGTCTCTGTAACGTCTGGTCCATTTATAACGTTATGCCTTCTAAATGTATATGGTTTAATTCGATTATATTCTCCAAATAACGTATGTCAATGTAATGACAAAATTCACCGCTAGATGTCAGGCGTCAGTTTGCTGTCTCTGCTGTAGGAAGACGCTTTTCCGGTGTCCGAGAGGGAAAGCAGCGCCAAATGTCCGATTAGCGAAACATCGAGCGATTTTAGCACATAGTATATGCATAACTGTAAGTAAAACGTCAACATTACGAGCATTTTTATCACATGGGTTCTATCTAAATGTTGAATCTAATGATAGTGGTGGATTGCTCCTTTAGTTGTTGCAGACTCGTTTTAACAGACATGTCCTAGAAACAGTCATCACGCCCTTGTTTTTTACTCGTATCTCAGTTTACTTTATTTGTGTTTTATTTGCAGATTGTTTATACAAGCTGCGTAATGGGAGGTGATAAAAGGTAAGAATGTGAGGATGTGAAGTGTGCTCGTACTGTTTATGCTTTGCTTTGAAGAAATAAAGGAGGGCACATTATCATAAAGACATTCAGTTCGTGTGCTTGTGGGTAATAATAGTCCTAATGAAATAATTATTAACTGAATGAATACCATGACAGCCATGAAACATTTTAGAAGCCACTTATGTGCAATGTAATATAGATTGCCTCACTGGTATATTAGTAGTTACTTGAGCACTTTTTGACTTGGAAAACTGGTTAAACTGTTACTGAACAATAAAAAATAGATTTTAAAAAAACATTTCCTGGATCCTATACTCCCAGAGATGGAGAGAAAAATGAATTTCATTGCAGAAATTTGGGGACCAAATGAAGTGATTTTGATCCCTTGTTCCTTGCCTATGTTGTAGACTCAGTCGAGGTGAACGCAGCGGGAGGTACGGTTCAGACGGCCACAGAGATGATGATGACTACCACGATCGAAGAAACCGAGACGAAGATCGAGATTATGATCATCGATGGAGTGAGGAGAGGCACAGGGATCGATATGATGATTACAGTCCAGAGGTACAAAGAACTAAACAAGAATAACATGTTTGTCTTTAAAGGTTCATTCTGTCTACCATCTCCTTGTCTCCATGGAGATGGAAATATTTTTGCCTGGAATGTTCCACAGTATGGTATTAAACATATCCCTCTGGGATCTATTCAATTAAAGGTGTCCTTACAAATCTGACTGGCCATTGTTACTTTTTCATCTCATGTATTTATTTATTTGTATCAGGACAGGGCATCTGTTTGTCTCCATGGATTAGTTTAGTCTGCCATTCTGTGGAACATTACAGGCAAAGCAATGCAATCTCCATAGAGACAAACAGGTGGCAGACCCAACATTAGAAAAGTTACAAAGTGCACTTAATAATTGAAGCCCAAAAGAATAAATTATGCACAATTTTATTTGACAGAGGGGACGAAAACGTCGCCACAGTAACGACTCCGATGATGAGTATGATATGGACTATCCAGATCAGGACGGAAGGATGGAGTCAGATGAAGAAAGCAAGACCATAATGCTCCGGGGCCTGTCGCTTCATGTGACCGAAGATGATGTACGTGCATCCACTCGCAATGCACAGTGGACAGCATAGACCGCAATGGAAGCCTTACTCTATGAGGGTTTTAATATCCGCTCACTTCAGAATTGGCCTGAAGATAGTCATCAGCTGTATTAAAAGTTATACATTCTATATATTCATCAAACATAAAGTACCGGTATGCTATAATACTAAGCTTAAGAGCCAAATGTACATGTGAAAGAGACTCAAAGCAAAAACATAAAGTGACAGTGCATGATATGGTCCAGCAGCCTGCTTTAAGATAGACTAAATTTAGTTTTAACCCACATGTCAAATCATTTTCATTACAATGCTGAGTAGAGGCATATTTATAATTATGCATAGATATACACACACAGTTGTTTTATTAATTCAAAACTGTAATCCAAGTTAAGTTAACTTGATGTCATTTTACAGATTCGCACAGCTCTGGAACAACTGCCTGGACCACAGCCAGTAGATATCCGCCTGATGAAGAAACGCACAGGTAAATATTAACAGGTTTACAGGGCTCTCTGTCCCTCTACACTCTCTTATCTCTACAATAACAAAAAAAAGCCTTTTATATCAGCCATCAGCGGACTACACATTGGGTTTGTTGGTATGGAGAGGTAATCTTGATCCCATTGCTTTACACAGAAGAGATCACCTCCCCCTTTTTTGTCTTTAAGCTACATCCCTGCCACTGTACAAGCCGATTGTGAGTTTACATGTTGCACCAAGGCATTCTCACTAACACACCTCCCATCTATATCTGAATGCTGTCTCTAGGTATAAGCCGAGGTTTCGCCTTCGTGGAGTTTTATCACTTGCAAGATTCAACCCGATGGATGGAGACCAATCAGGTTGCCTCAACAATCACCAAGTTTAGACTTTATTCTTGGCGATTACAGACCCAGTTTATTGACTTTTCATAAGACACTGTTGCACGAAATATAATCAACCCATTTAGGTCTACAGTGTAAAATCATGCTACAATTTGCTAGGGCTGTAGTCGTTTCATTGAATATTTGGCCGATTGTGTCGATTAACAATATATATTAGATAGATTATAAGAATTTATATCAGAAATGAGTGAGTTCCCTGTTTTTTGGGGGGTGACTGGACAGTTAAATCTGCCATTTCACTCATGAAGATGCTGTTTACTAGTACATGTCATTGATTTATACACAGTAGCTTTTTGTGCAAGATTCATAATAATTTTGAGAGCTTTTGCCACCTCCCTTTAGTCAATAAATCAATTCACAGGGCATCTCTATAGTAGACCAAGAAATTCTCTAGTCGTCTACAGCCCTAGTACTATTTGCTTGATAAAATGAGTCTTTTGAGCCAAACTACAGCTTACTACAATAGGCACGTTTCGTTACACTGAAAAGACCTCATAGCCCCTCTGCACACTTGCTCCGGCTCAGTTACTGGGATATGCACTTCTCCATGTAACATGCAATGAGCTGGCAGCACTCCGGTCCCAAACACTGATTTATTATTATTTTTTGATGATTTGATTATGTTTGGCACACATGCGCTGCCCTCTCTGAAGCCCTGTCTCTACTTCTGTCCCCCTCTGACCCCAAAGAGAGTCTAGCCACTCTTTCCTGTTCCGGCTGTGCTCACTCATGTGGTGGGGCACTGTTTTCAGCTGTGCAGAAATAACTCGAGTTTTGAATTTTTACAGAACAAGTTGGTGATCCAAGGGAAAAGCATTGCTGTGCACTATAGCAACAGAAGACAGAAAGCAGAGAACTGGCTTTGTAATTCAGTAAGTGCATATCTTATCCTCTGTTAAAGGTGCACATTTAATAGTGTAAAATATAATTTGAATCAAATATTATAATGACTGTTTGTTATAATATAGTTACAATGTAATTTTGTTATGTTTTTGCAGTGTGGCCTTTATAATTTCCGGAAAAGACAAAAGTGCTTCAGATGTGGAGCTGCTCAAGCAGGAGACTTGAGTCAATGGAACAATGGAGACAGTGAGTGGCACTATTTATAGTTTATACTTGTACCCTGTTTGCCAGTGTATTGCAAGCTTTTAATTCTTAAAGAAAATGAACTAGCAAAATAATTGATGGGACATGTATTTTAAAATAATTGGTTATCTGCAGTTTGCCAATTCTACAACAAAAATGTATTTCACGGCTGCACAGTTTTAGGGGAAAAACTCAATATAGAACATTGTAAACAACTCGAGGAGCATTAACATTTGAGAGAAGATTAAAAATGAACTTAGAAACCTATAAAATGAAGGTAAAATCAGCTTACTATTTAAAACAAATGATATTTTGTTCATTACAAGGACATCCCGTTATCTAAACATTTGCACCTACTCACATTCTGATAAGATTGTGATGTGCCGTCATTGTTTTTGTCACAGCGATCATCTTGAGGAACATTGCACCCGACTCCTCTGTTGATGGTATTTTGTCCTTACTGTCTCCATTTGTGAATCTGAACGCTGGACACATCCGCCTCATCAAAGACAAGCAGACTGGACAGAACAGAGGCTTTGCTTTTGTCCAGCTTTCCTCTCCACTGGTATTGTATATTTGATTTTTATGTTTTATAATCGTCAAACTGCATTGTGATCGTACATGTGCTGAATTAGTGTCTTTATTTTAATAACAGGAGGCGTCACAGCTTCTCACCATGCTTCAGGGTCTTCAGCCTCCTCTGAAGCTCGATGGAAAAACCATTGGTGTGGATTATGCCAAGAGTGCCAGAAAGTGAGTCGCTGTATTAAATAAATCTTAATATTATGTTAACCAATCATATTAAACCTTTAGTTATTTTACAATGTTTGGTGCTGGTAATAAGCATTTGAGCTCTCATCTTGTCTTCGCTACAAGGCATATCTTTGCAGTTGTGTTTAGCCTAGGTCAAATTAGTTTTTTTGCTCTTTGATGGCAACAATAGCCCTGTCACGAAAAAAAAAAAACGATAAAAAGCACAATGTATTGATGATGATATTGATTTTAAAATGTACAATATAAAAAAAAGGCATGACCTGCAACAAATAAATGGCAGACTGAAAAAATAATTAGCCATATAAATTATTCATTCAAACTTCAACTCAAATTGTATGTTAGAACACCTAAAATAACAAAAAACTCATTATTGTAAAGAAAATGTATGTCTGATAAATACTGACCCAAAAATATATTGTTCCGGCCATCACATGAACAATAAGTCGAGAGTCATTATTGTGTTGGGCCTAAACAACAATGTTACTTTGTTTAAGCAGAACGTACGGCTGACTCATTATTACCTGATACAGGTCTAGTGTTCTAAAGTACTTTAAAAATGCTAAATCATGTTTAATATAGGCCCTTTAAAAATACACAAAGTAACTTTTCTAGAGGGGGGTCCACCACCTGCTTGTCCACATGGAGATGTTATTGATTTCCCACTGTACAAAAAGATGTCTGTGTAATCCCTGTTGATTCATGGTAAAAGCAGTTCTGTCAACTGGAGGTAGGAGTGAGATGTTTCACTGCTCTATTCTTCAGAGATTGCTGGTGGACACTAATCTGTCTGAAGGGAGGAGCTAACTACACTGAAACTGGCATATTGTTTACAGTTTCTGTATGTAGGGTAGGTCTATTGAGCTACACTAAGTGTGCACTGAGTCATACTTGGCATATTCATTCAGCTCTTAATGGATGCTTTCACACCTATTGGCATCCTGGCTAGCTCTGTTGTTCTCTTTGTTTCCTTTGTACGAAAAGTTACATTTCATTTACTTTTCTGTGGGTAATGAGCTCATATTTCATTCATTAAATACTTCACATCTGTGCCAGAATTACATAGAGTTGTGTCTGTTGGGTACAGTAGAGTCATATTAACTGGACATCTGTGTTTTCTAGGGACTCTGCTCTGGCCGATGGGATTCGGGCCAACGCTCTCTCTGTCGCCAGCACAGCCATCGCAGCGGCTCAGTGGTCCTCCAGCCAGGTCCAAAGTCTTATGCACTGAACTGGTGTCAATTTGTGTTTAGACTTGGAGTGTAAAATGCCTCAATAATCTCAGTACTATGGGTGCAGGCCCTCAGTCAATCAAAATTGTCATTAGTTGACTAATAATTTTATTTAGATTATAGGAATTTATATGCACAACAGCAGAAGGGAGAAATTAGTCAGTTGGCTGAAGATATGGTATTTTTTGCTCTTTATATGTAGAAAGGCAGATTAAATTTGTGATTCACTATATATAAATACATTGTTTCCTAGTACTTTTTTTCGCATAAATATTTGTTTTCGTTTAATTTCCCATGCAGGTGTAGTCTTGTGAGTGCAGTTTGAGGTATAGAGATACGCAATAGTTTTGAAAGCTTTTGCTACACCTCCTTTTTAGTCAACTAATTAATCATCAGGACATGTCTTTAGTAAACCAAGAATTTTGTTGACTACAGCCCTACATGCTATTAATCTTGCTACTGTTGTCTATGTGTCCGTATGTACCCTATCGAGCTAATGACAAGAATGCATGAACACTAGTTACTTTACGATAACACCGATGTATGAGTGTAATTTGTTGTGTTCGTGTTTGAACTGTGTAATTAATTAGACTCATTTTGTGTTGTAGTTGAAGCAAGCCGCCGCAGCAGCTGCAAATTCTGCCTTTGTGACAGCTCCAGAGGCCTATGCCCAACAGGTAAGACATCAAAAACTGAAGGAAGTGCAAATATTAAAATGTTAGTTGTACAATATTGTATTTGTTTTCTCACAGGTGCAGAGTTATCAGCTGCCTGAAGGCCTGGCTCCTGTTGGAGATGGTTTACTCGGAGGTACTGGGGGCTTTACAGGATCTACATGTTGAGTTCTTTGCTTAAACCTTTAATGATTGTTTGGTTTTAAATGTTGTCTGTTTATAGCTGCTCCAGGACTAATGCCTCCAGGTGTGGTCCTGTCACATGCAGCTCAGATCTATCAGCCTGTTGTGATGACTCAGCCTCCCATGCAGGTAAACAATAGTAAATGTTTTAATTTATTCATAATATACGGTTCTGGTGTTAGGAAACATGAACCAAATTTCTTCTGGATTTTTATTTTCTGAACACAAGAGCTATCGTAGGGCGTAACCCACGCCAAAACAAGAGCAAAACAACTGCAGTCTCAACTCACTAGAGCCAGTGTCCAAACCAGACTAGTAGCTGACAAATAGAAGAAACTATAGATAAATATAGATAAACTTGTCGGCATAGCAACGAAGTGTCACATACAAAATCAGTTCTACTAACAACACAAAGTTACAAGAACAACAGAAGGTGTCAACTCTGAACTAAACGCAAAATGTCAGATCATTACAATACTATACATGATACATTGAGGACTGTTTTTCACTGAGAAGACATTGTATTTTGTTTGAAATTGTTAATTGTTACAGCAAGTCCTAAAAAATATTGTTCTGAAAGCCATGGATAGTTGTTTATCCATGGCTTTACAGTTGGATTGTCTATGGTCACAAGTGATACTGACGGACTCTCGAAGTGATGGTATAGAGTTGGTATCAGCCTATCAAGCATTTTTAAAATTTTGTTTTAAATGTACATTACAGTTGGTGAATCCAGCTGATGCTGCACAAGCTGCTCTCACTGCGTCACTGCCAGTATCTTCTAATCCAACAACAACAGTTATGGCCAACACTTCAGGTAAAAGGAACCATGGAAACACATGCACACACCTTTTTATATTTGAGGGTAAACAGTGGCTATGATGAAGTCGTATTTTTAATGTACATTTATCTGATTTCTGGAACTAATCAGATGATTGAAATATTATTTAAACATTGGCTGCAGTTGCATGTGCACTCTATCTCATTATTATCATCAGATTATTTTTGTTGTTGTAAGACTTTAAATTACATCTGATTTCTTCCTGATTGTTCACATCAGAGCAGGGAAAATTATGGAAAAAAGGGCAAACTGGCAAAGACAAATTTTTAAATAACTTGACCTTAAACAAGTTTTTAAAATGTATTGTACTTTGTCTTCTAAATACACAGATACTCAGATAATCAAGAACACCTGGTGACACATGTCAGTTATATATTATTTATATATAAATATTGGGTTATCTGATCATTCTACTTAAGAGTTGTTGTTTATGTGACATCTAATAAAAACAAAATATTATGCAAATATTGTTTCCACAGCAGCTAAACTACTTTTCTTGTTTGTTCGTAGCCACAGTTGTCCCAGACACCTCCTCTTATCAGTACGACGAATCATCGGGTTACTACTACGACGCTCAGACTGGGCTCTACTATGACCCCAACAGCCAGGTATCATCCAACTTCATAGACCCTTAAAAAAAACACTGTCATTAGAATGTTCCCGGAATGAATGGGACTGGAGGCAAAATTAAAGTGATTGTTTACATATTTTCACTGGTTAAGTAGTATCTCATCTAAGTTGCCTCCATTACAGAATTTTGAATGTGTTTGTTTAAACAGTTACAAAAGAGTCAGTAGATTTATAAACATAATAAATAAATAATTCACATCATAATTTTTAACGATGTGTTTCTTTTTGTCTAACAGTATTACTATAACTCGGAGACACAGCAGTATCTGTACTGGGACAGTGAGAAACAGATTTACGTCCCCGCTCCAGGATCAGAGACGAGCACAGAGGAGACGCCCACAACAAACGCCTCAAACTCAGCCTCAACTAAAGAGCCAAAAGAGAAGAAGGACAAGCCCAAAAGCAAGTCTGCGCAACAGGTAGCACACATCAGAACATTTAAAGTGGCACTATGTAACTTTTCCGGTGAAGGACGATCTTTTTTCCCATCGAGATTAAAGTTGTTAACAGTATCAAAATTCAGATAACTTTTTCAGAAACTAGATACTTATTTGAACAAGTATCGTTACAGAAAAAGTCTCATGAATGGGACAAAATTAGATTTTTTACTGAACAGTTTTGAAATAGTTTTGAATAGCTCAAAGTCAGTTAAACAAAAAAGATGGCTAAAGATAAATAAAGTATTATTATTTTAAGTTGAAATGTAACTATTGCCTAAAAATAGTGTTTTCTTAGTAGTATATCAAATAGTTAGACTTTTTAGTATTGTGACAACACCAATGGAGAAGTTGTTGTTGTTTTTCCTGGAATGTTCCACAGAATGACATAAAACGTGTGACAGGTGACTGTGTTGGCAACAAAAACATCTGTAATGGAATCAATGAAAGATGGAGAAGTACATTGTGGAACTTTCCAGGCAAGAAATAACATTTTCATGAGACCGTCAGATGACAGACCCTCCAACAGAAAAGTTGCACAGTGTACCCCTAATCTTGTTGTGTAATCTTGCTTTATTTCATATTTATGCTTGTTATAAATTGCGTGTTAGATTGCAAAGGACATGGAACGTTGGGCCAAAACTCTAAACAGACAGAAGGAAAACAACAAGAACAGTTCAGGAGCATCCAGAGAGGAGGAGAGGAAGGAGTCTGCCTCTGCTGACGCCGGGTTCTACCTCTTTGAGAAGAAGGTAAATTAAAGGCTCCATTATTGGAAAGTTTTGTTTAATTTTTTTTTGTCAGAAAACAAAGATTTTTGCTTGTTCTTTCAGCAAATGGGAGGAATTGAAATACCATCTTCCATGACTGAACCACTGAGGACTCAAGAGCAAGAGCCCGCTGCCAAGGTTTGTTATGATGTTTTGTGATTTTCATAAGTAATAATTTACTGACAATTTTCTGTCGTTTGTAAAGTTGTAAACATAAAAAAAACTAAACTGCACATCAGGAAATAAGTTGTCCTGCTGTAAAAATGTGTTAATTGCCAAATGATTTATGCTGACTGCTTACTTTCTGACATATGTTATATACATTCTAGACAATGTACTAGTAATTTACGGCATTCAAATTTATTATTTATATTTATTACAACCTACGTATATTTTCTGGTGCAGTGTTTGCCACATCGTCTCTATGGAGATGTTATTGCTTTACCAGGAATTTTCATCAATATGGCATTAAACCAGCTCCAAGGAGAAAAGCAGGTGGCACTACCAGGCCAGGAGAGACCCCTGCTAGGTGTGCAATAAAAATAATTGCATAATAGATGTGTTAAATGTAATATGGTGGAAAATTCCAGGTAGCTAATAACTTCACAATGGGGAGCAACCATAAAAGTTTATAGGGCAACTTTAAAATAGTATGTGCTCAATAAAAAAAAAAAAAAAAAAAAAAAAAAAAACATTATCTAAGAGCTGCCTTTTTCATGCCTTTTATTCGTGGCTTCCTGTCTGCTGTGGCATGACAATGACTAAATTGTCCCTCCATAACTTGGCCTCCACCTACTTCTCTGAGCTCCTCCACCACACCAGGGGGGACAGGGCCTTCTCTGCTGCTGCCGCCCCTACTCTCTGGAACTTCCTGCCCAAACACATCAGAGACTCATCCACACTCACCATCTTCAAAACAGCCCTGAAAACTCACCTGTTCAAATCTGCCTCAAAAACGTTGTCTCCTTTTTATCTGTTATCTATCTGTCTTTCATTTTTGTTTTGTCTGTGTTGAATTGTGTGAAGCGTCTTTGAGTGTCATGAAAAGCACTATACAAGTTCTATGTATTATTACTGTCGTTGTCATCAGGGTGTTTTGGTGGCATCGTACAGCGGGGACAGTGACCCGGAGGAGGCACTAGCCGACGAAGAAGCTAAAACCACAGACTGGTCAAAGAAGGTTTGTCTTTTGTGCCGGAGACAGTTCCCCACAAAAGACGCATTACTCAGGCACCAGCAGCTCTCTGACCTCCACAAGGTGAGACTACAGGGGAGGCGGCATCGCCATCTGCTAACACTGTGGGCAGAATACATGAATATGTGAGAATCATAATAATGAGAGGGTAATGAGGTTTTTTTCTGTTGTAGCAAAATTTGGAAATTCAGAAGAGAACCAGACTGTCTGAAGCTGAACTGGAGGAGCTTGAGAGAAGAGAAGCAGAGGTACAAGTCAAAATGCAAATGCCTGTCAATATACAAACTGTTTTTGATCTATTTCAATAAGTTAAATAAATCCAATGCAACTTTACTTCAGGAAAGTACTACTTTTTAAATTGAGATCAAGATTAATTTCTCAATCCTCAGTTTAAATTAGAAGGTCAGAAACATTAAATCCCATCTTAATCCTTGGGTTTGAACTGTAGACCATAGGAGATGTGGCTCAGTACATTTTGTAGCAGCATTCCAACTAATGCACTTTCTAATCTGGTTTGTGAGTGTCTGGACTTTACAAAGTGAACAAATGTGTGTGTTTATGCGCAGCTGAAATACAGGGACCGAGCTGCAGAGAGGAGAGAGAAGTACGGAGTCCCTGAACCTCCAGCTCCAAAAAAGAAATTCAAGAAGCACCAACCGGCCGCCACAGTGTGAGTGTTAAACTTGTATATTGTAGAATAGAATAGAATTCATTTGTTGATCATTTAAAGTTCGATCTATTTGTGAGTACATCAGAGTTGTATGTTCATGGGCTCCAGTGGCATTTTGCTAGTCTAGCCAATTCTAACTTTTCATCATTCAACCCATGGATACACTGATGGACAATTGTTACAGTGCTCAAAAGCAACAGTGATTACAGTAGTAATAGTATTTCCTACCTTCCCCAAAGTATCAACGTTGTTAGTGCTAATTTTGTTTTTGTATTGACATCAGTAAAAATTATTAATTATCTAATTTATTTTATATCTGTTGCTAAGCTTGGTGTTTTGGATTAATCTATTTTATTGCTGATATTTGACCATTCTTTTCAGCAGCACATTATTGATTAAAAATGAACATGGATTATTATTTTGAATACCATGTTGACTTTTTACCTTAGGAGCTACGAACAGCCCACTAAAGACGGACTAACCAGTGACAACATTGGGAACAAAATGCTGCAAGCGATGGGCTGGCAAGAGGGCAAAGGCCTGGGACGACATCAACAGGGAATCACCACTCCCATCGCTGTAAGTGCACATGCCAAAGTAAATGATCAAATGGAAGTTTAAGAAAGTGTGATCGTACACCTTTGTTTATGCAACAATGTACGATATCAACTCAAATCACACCAAAGCTTTTTTTTATTGTACAGTGCCAGTAATTTGTTTATTTTTAATTTGATTTATCTTTATTTATAAAGTGAGACCCAGTGAGAGCACTTTTCATGGGCACCCTGTTCAAAATACAGAAAAATACAAACAAAAACAAGTATACAAGTCCATATAAAATATTACAAACAGGAGCAGGTGTGAGTATGAAAGTTTGTTACCAGATTAATTGTGTTTGTGGCACTAAAGTATCCAATTTTACTTGTCCTTGAAATATATAAAATGTGTGAAGCAAATCAGCTGAAAGCCCTTTTTACCCGTCCCAGTTCTGTTCTGAATACCGCGTGTTCAACCGCAGTAAAAGTCCTGTTAGCAGAGGCACATCCTAATCTAAAGCAATTGAGCCATTACATTACTGCAGGCGACGGTATCTCAGGTGGTAGAGCGGTCAGATCCACTGATCCATTGGTTGGCGATGCTTTTCCAGCTCCCACAGATGAATGAATGCTGTCATTGTGTCCTTTGGCAAGACACTTAACCCATCTCACCCTCAGTATCTGCCTACATTCTCTCAACCCCAAGGTCGGAGATCGAGTCCAGCTCGGACCAAGTTCTGTCGTTGTGTCCTTAGGCAAGACACTTCACCCACATTGCCTAGTATGAAAGTGGTGTGTGTGTGAATGATCGGTGGTGGTCGATGGTGCAAACTGGCAGCCTCGCTTCCGTCAGTCTACCCCAGGGCAGCTGTGGCTACAATAGTAGTTTACCATCACCAAGTGTGGAGTGAACGAATAATGACTTCAGTGTAGCGCTTTGAGAGGCTTTGTTAAAAGCGCATTACAAGTGTAAGGCATTATTATTATTACATTGGTGTGTGAATGTGTGTGAGTGGGTGAGTGGTTTCTTGATGTAAAGTGCTTTCAGAGCCGTGAAGGTGGAAATGTGTTATATAAAGTGACCTTTGACCATGACTATTTACTACAACCTCAATGAGACGGTCTCAATCATGAAAAAGTGGACACTATACAATATTTTGTTTAATGTAATGCTCTAAAACCAGAATGCATTTTAACTCATAGATTTTATTTTGTAGTTTGAGTATTTTCAAGTAGCCAGAGTCACCAATTTGCTGTTTTATGTCTGACCACAAAGTTAGATAGAAGAGAACTTTATAGTACTTGTCAAGGTAACTCTTGACTCACAATCAAATGCAGATGGCAAGATTTATACAAAGCAATTGGAAGTCTGTCCTTGGGGAAGCCTGGTCCAGTCTGCCTAGTTTTTATAACCATTCTTTTGTTTTCCTCCTTAGGCTTCATTAAGGACCAAAGGCACGGGTTTGGGTGTGAAAGGATCTGCGTATGAACTGTCTGCTTCAGACACATATAAGGATGCCGTCCGAAAAGCCATGTTTGCCAGATACACTGAGCTGGAGTGAAACAACAAACTGATTTATATTTAAAGTGGAGGGGCCAAGATGAATTTTTACTGTGAATATCCTGTATTTCTATTCTGTATATAACATATTGTGTATGAAGGTCATATCATTTGATTCATCATGTTTTTGTGCATTACTTTATTTGTCAATTAATGATTAAACTGTGGACATCAATACTGTGTCAATAGTATACTTTTTAAATTTTCCAGTTGGTTTAAAATGCTTTTTTTTCTTAAAGAGGTTGAATTTTATCTTATATCTTCAGTCATTTGCGACCTACATTTTACTCTTTATACTGCACACTTGTTTCATAATGCAGTATTTTCTTTGCCTCGTCCGCCTTCATTTCCTGTTTCCTAAAGGCTGAATGGTGGACATGTTTTGTTCGCTGCTATCTCCCTACAAATGATGTATTCAGACATATTTCAAATCATTGAAGCTAAATACAGATGGGAGAATCCAGAATATCCGGTTATCAACAATCATTATTCAGGTCAGAATAATTTTGTAAGAACTAAAAAATAACAATTCTAACTTTTTTTTTTTAGAAGTAAAGTGATGTTTCAGTTAAATCTATTGTAGAGTAGAGCTGCCAGTTTTGATCATTTTAGCAATCAATGAGTTAGACAATTATTTCTTTTGCATATTTGGTTTAGTTTATTTTACTTAAGTTGGATAGAGTCCTCTGGGACTGAGGGGACACTGGTACTAGACACAAAAAAAATATGGTCACTGAAGGATTCTAGATGGAGAATATTAACAAATAAAGTCTTATTTTGTAGCTATGAAAGTATGGAGTTTTATATTTTAGTTTTATAATTTTTGTTAGTATCACTTCACTCTTGACGCTAAGGCATGGTCAACAACGTATTATTTAACATCGATTTTTTTTTTATTTTTTTTTACCATTATTACCCACTCAATTGCAAGACTTCTACTTCCCTGTGTTGCTCTTATACATGTATTAACAAACGGCAGAGGATAATCCTGGAACAGTCCCGACTGAGTGACTGTGGCTTCCATAGTCAGTTGATTAAAATCAGGAGTCCTGTTGGGACACTGGAGATGCCCGATCATTTTACACTGGATCGACTTACCCCAATCTGTGTCAGTTGACTAAGCTTTTTATATAACACAGAGAATCCACAGCTCTGATAAATCTGCACTCTGCACCACATGTCACATATGTACGTACTGTTGAAGGGGTGGGCACAGGAAGAAGTGAACTACTCAGAAAATACTTTGAGATTCTGGAAGCAACAACATCCTTGGACTAAAACTAAAACTACAGGATTTGGTTTAGGTTAAATGTAGACTACATAACTTTTCTGGGGGAGGACATGCCACCTGCTTGTCTCCATGGAGACGTACTTGCTTTGCCTGGAATGAATCCATCTAAAATTCATTACAGATGGTTTTAGTCATTGGTTTCAGCTTCCTGTTATATGTGACCAGGGCCGGCCCTAGCTTTCAGGGGGCCCCCCCAACAGCGGATGCCTCCTGGCCTCCTCAGCTATTGGTGATTCACATTTGACAACATCATGCCTCTGCTCTCATCACCTCGACCGGTTGTATTTGTATTTATATGACCAACATCAGACTGAAAACATCCAGATTGTCACAACTACCACAGTCACAAGAACAGCAGACAAAAGGGGGTCAAGATTTTTTAAATTTTAGACATTTTTTCCTTGTTTCTGGTGGATTTTAATGTGTTCCAATTGGCGACAGTGAGCTTACATTAACATTATAAAGGGTCTTTGTTCCGGTGTAAACACATAGCTGCCCTCACCTCATTTTGCTACTATAGATATAAAACAAATGTAATTGTTTTATAGGGATTTGGGCTGGTGCAAACACATAAGCCCTGTGTCCAATAAAACTTGATGTATTATATTATTTATAATATAAATGTATGGGCTTTTGGGGGCCCCCGTGGTGGCCTCGGGGCCCTAGGCTGGACCAGCCCTGTATGTGACATTTAGAGGACTTTTCCCCCTATTCAAAAGATACAGTATTTTGTTTCAAATTGTTAATCGCTATGGGAAAAAATTTTCATTTTAAATCTTTGAGCTTCCCCTCTGATCTGACTGTTAACTAGTAAGCCTGGCGGTGTCACCTTTTTATCTCTGCGCAACTGGATGAGTTTAATGCCAAACTACATTCCAGACAAAGCAATAAGAGACATAGAAGCAGGTAGCACATCCTCCACCTGAAAAGTTACACTGTGCACAATGGAACAAGCAATTACAGCATCTTTGTACAAAAAGATGAACAGCAGACTAATTCCACTCTTTGTAAACACAGAAGTATCCCATGTGAAGCATTCATTTTGTGCAGTTTTCAGCACGTTGTCAGTGACAGCCACCTGCAGCTCCCTGTCCACTGCTTGATCTTTAAATATTTATTAATTGGGGCTAATTTTAGTGCAACTCACAGAGATATAATTGAACAGGAAGCAGTGACGCTAACACTGAGGTTGCCAGTCATTGTTGTGCACAGAGCCTATTGGCACAGCTCGGGGATCCCGGAAAGTCTCCATGTTTATTTTTGTAACTGGTTAGTATGTGATGCTTATATATCTAAGAACAGCCCCTGTGTAGTCAGGTGCTTTGACCCGCGGCTCACAGTCTCCAGTGTTGCAGTATTTTTGTTCCTTTACTCCAGGATTCAAAAAACAACATCCCAAAGAAAATCTGCAGTTAAACTCTCTTCCTACAGTGGTAATAAACTGGTCTAGAGCAGAGAAGTCCTTTAAGTCTGTGTACAGCTCTTGGGAAAAACTATGTAATAAGTGAACACTCATTTCAGAGGAATGTTGTGGCTTAATATAATGAAATGGTATTAACGTTTTGGGCTTTTAATCACCTTTTATTTAATATTATGTGGTCAAAGAGTTCACTCATTTCAGCCTATATTATGTAAGAACATGCAGTTATTGCTCAAGTATGAGGCGCACATGCATTTATTTCAATAGCACAGTGAAATATAGATCCAAAAATCATGCTCTCCTTGGCGGATTTGCAGAAAATTGGTAAAAAGGTCACATTTTTACAGAGCGCTTTTCCACCTCCAAGGCACTCAAAAGCGCTTTACATCAAGGAACCACTCACCCATTCACACCCCAGTGTACGCAGACCCCGGGGGCGAGGTGGGTTAAGTGTCTTGCCCAAGGACACAAGGACAGTATTCTTCAGTGGGAGCTGGAATCTCACTCGCAACATGTGGGTCAGTGGTTCTAACTGCTACCAACTGAGAATGGGACAAATACCAAACTTTTTTTCATATTATGCCAGAGAACTCAATGGGAACAAGAACCTACAGAGCTACGGTGTGCAGCTAGTCCAATTTTAATCAAATTCAAGATTCAATCAGAACATTAAACCGTCAGTGATATGCTTGGATGTTTTTAATCATCAGGTCCACAGCCAAGCTTCTGTTTGCTTGTGGTTTGGAGCGGAATTCAGATTTTGGAGGAAGAAACTTGACAATTTTTTGCACTGATTAAAAGTCAGCTTGTGAAATGAATACTGAAGTCCATTTTTATTTGCTTACATATATACACAGTTTTTTTGATGACATCTCCCAGAGCTAACTCACAATATAATCCTCGCTAGATGCCCTTTGACCTCTATCCTGTCCTCCTCTATACTGGACCTGACCCCTCCTTCAGTGCACGGCTCCCACAGAGAGGAATAATGCTGGTCTTTATCTTTCCCCTGCAGAGCCTGTCTTTGAGTCTGTCTTTGAGCTGTGTGTACTTACAGTCCTGGACCCCTTTGATGGGACAGAGGAGGGAGGGGGGGACAGAGAAGGCAGACCCCAGCAGACACTTTGTGAGTCAAACTTTCTCAGATGATTGAAGTGAAGAGAGAAAACAAACCTTGGCTCTTGTAGTGACAGATGTGTCCCCGTGCGTGCTTATCTCTTAACTCCCTGTTGGAGCTGAGTGAAGGTGATGTATTGGAACATTTTCAGGGCAAAGGTTTGGTTTTGCTGTGCGTTTTTGGGGGGAATTTCAGTGGAGATGCTACTCATTTTTTGCCTGGCAAATCCAAAATAATATCTCTCTATTTTTTTCATACAGTTTGATATCAGTCTGGTCCCCATGTCCTGCGTTGCATCTTGAACCCGGTCAAACGTGATCATGCAATCAGATCAGTTTTTTTCAGTGACCCATGTGAAACGCAGGAGCTCATTGGTAATTTTTGATTTAGAAATAAAATCAAATTTATCTCACCTCAGATTAACAGAGTGTGGTGCTTCCCTCATTGATTCTGCAGAAATCCACAATGTTTTTCATTCCCCTGTGATATTTTTTCATTTATTTTTTCTGATATGGATGGACCCTGTGTGTCCCTGATTGGCAAAAGTATTGAAGTGTGTTTTCTGGTTCTCAGTCAAGCTTATTTATTGGATATTCTCATTCAAATGTGGGATATATTCAGTAGTAGAAGAAGTATTCAATTGTGTTACTAAAGTAAAACTACAGATACCAGAGGAAAATAATACTCAAGCAGAAGTAAAAATATACTGAAAGAATCTACTTAAGTAAAAGTGTTATCTTTAAAGAGTACAAAGTCAAAGTATTTCGCACAGATTTTTAAATCTAATAAATCTTCAAATATACCAATTTTGAAGATTTGTGAGGGAAGGATGGAGCATGAGACTGACAGGCGGATCGGTGCAGCGTCTGCAGTGATGCGGTCGCTGTATCGGGCTGTTTTGGTAAAGAAGGAGCTGAGTCGAAAGGCAAAGCTCTCGATTTACCGGTCAATCTACGTTCCTACCCTCACCTATGATCATGAGCTCTGGGTAATGACGGAAGGACAAGATCGCGGATACACGCGGTCGAAATGAGTTTCCTCCGCAGGATGGCTGGGCCCTCCCTTAGAGACAGACTGAGGAGCTCAGTCACATGGGAGGAGCTCGGAGTAGAGCTATTCTACTCCACATCGAGAGGAGCCAGCTGAGGTGGCTCTGCTCAGGATGCCTCCTGGAGGCATCCTGAGCAGAGGCACTTGCTCTGCCTCTACCTGAAGTAGAAGCAAAAGCTCTCCATTTTAAAATTTACTTAAGTAAAGTACAGATACCTAAAATTTGTTCTTAAGTACAGTCCACCCCTGGATATACAGTACACAAAATAAAATTCTATGATTGTAAAATGTCCATCACTATGATTGTATGACCTGATACAATTATAGTGATGTACATTTTACAATCATCAGGTTTCATGGATCCAAAAGGATGCTGAAACATTTGGCACCAGAGTTAAAAAAAAAAAAAAAATGAGAAAGAGTTTGGGAAGGACCATGTTGATATTTTTTTTTTTTTTTATTTCACCAGATTCTTGTGTGTAATATTTGTTTCTCTTGTCTGAAAATAGACCAAAGTTGTGTGTGATAAGGAGAGCTATTGGAGCCTTTTCAAACTGTGCTTTGTTACTATTAATGAAAGACACTGTCGAATCAAAGCAGGGAGACTGTAAACTGTTTATACTGAATGGATCAGACAGTGACCCAGTTTTATACTTAAAAGGTAAAACACTTAACTGGCCTTAACCCTGTGTTAAAGTAGCTTATCTCACCTGATGACTGGATGGATCACTCAATCTAAAGTACTTTTGGATATCTTGAAAGGGTCATTTAAATCCAAGGCTACTACATACTACAAATTACATCATTTTAACCAATTAACGGTTCAGTATGGAACTTTTCTGGGGGCAGGTCATCTATTTCCAAGGAGTAATTATCTAAATGATTCTAATGAAGATTTAGCGAAGATTTAGTGAAGATTTGCGGAGTTTATTGTATTACTACATGACATCACAAGATGGAACAAAGTGCTTTCTGTTTCAGCCGAAATATGCGTGTTTGTGATGAGGAAACAACATTACAATATCGATGAGAAAACAGCATAATATGGACTTTTTAAACAATCTGTTTTACTTGTACTACTTGCCTAGTTTTGCTTGACCTTTGCCCTTATTTCTCTCCCCTATAGTCATTGTCTCTGGACCCGTGTTAGCTGGCATTCTTCACTTGTTTGGATGAAGCCGTTCTGCCCTGCACATTCAGAGATGTTCCCTGTGTGGTGACACCTCCACAGTGACGCACGGGAACGGCTCGTAACACCTCGAGGCGTCTACAGCCACAGCTCTGGACATAACTGATGTTCACACAGCAGGAGGCCTCAGTCTGCCACAGCTCATAAACATGTGCAGGTTTTGTGTATTTCTCATTATGATTTAGTTTGGTGGGGTAGTTTGGGTCTGGTTGGTGTTGTCATTAACTTGGTATTAGTTTAATCCTAATTATTCTGCAAGTTTTGGCCCGGTTGCCTGGTTACTGTAATGGAATTAGGCAAAGCAAGGCAAGAGTGCTTTACAGAATAAGAAAGACTTTAAAATCACAATTCAAACAAATCAAACCATAAATAATCATTGTAAAATTAATATTAAAAGAGAAAAATGCAGAATAAAAAACATTCAAAATAATAGTAAAATTATAAAGTAAACCAACATTTTAAAACTAGAAAAAATTAGGCAAGATTATTAGTAAAATTTGAAATATAATTGTTATGTTTGAGTGAAATTTGTAGTAATATGAACTTTAATGTTCAGGCCTGGTACAGTATAAATGTGTTGATTTACTGAACACCATTAGTTCAAGGTGGCTGAAGCTCCCACCGTACTCAGTCACTAACCTAACCTACCGTTTATAGCAATCTCTACAGTTTTTGAAGTACTGCAGTTGACCAACAGCAAATTTTTCATATCTGTAAAACTGGACCTGAAACTGGACATGATCGAAAAATACACAGGCAGTGTTACAGTTTTAAATTGTTAATTGCTATGGCAACAGTGCAAGTCTTAAACTGGACCCCGAGGAGATCAAAAGATGCACTGCACTAAGGGGGATCCAGAGTAAAATGTCATTTACGAATTTATAAATGTTTATTGCAATATTTCCTCTGTCTTCCTCTCTTAAAGGGCCCATATTACACTATTCTCTCATCTATGTTATAATGTTGTTTCCTCATCACAAACATATCTGGAGTTGTGTTTCGTTTCATTCACGCATGTTTAACACAGAAACCCTGCACATTTAAGCTGAGTTGTTCTCTCAAACAGAAAACAGTCTGTTCCACCTTGTGATGTCATGTGGTAATACAGGAAGTGCTCCACTGTGTTTTTAAACTCCACACACCTTGCCATCACTTTTCACTAAAAACTTTACTGTCCTATTAGAAAAATACAAATAAGATTTAGAACGAGGGAAAGAACTCCCCTTGTCAGTGACAGGAAGGGTCCATATAATTAAAATGGTAATACTGCCAAAATTCATATACCTGTTTCAAAATATCCCTGTGTTTATTAGGAAATCATTCATTAAATCATTTGACAAACTTTTAACCCCCTTCATTTGGAAAGGTGGATCACACAGAATAAAAAAGCTGCTCTTCAAATGCAAAAGAAAAGGGCTGGGCTCGCACTTCCCAATTTTCTCTACTATTACTAGGCATGTAACATACAACAAATTCTTCACTGGGTCCATCTTGACAACACCAATCAACCTGAATCTTGGGTGTCCATTTAGGCTCACTTGTAAGTGCCTCTGCCTCTTCCATTGTACTATCAAACTCAATTGTCAGTCAAACCATCAAAAAATGGACACAGTTTAGAAAGCATTTTGCTTTAAAAATACATCTATTTATGCCCCTGTCTGCAGAAATCATAATTTTCCTCCTGCCCCTTTAGATGACACTTATCGAACTTGGCACATGAAGGGTATTGAATCTATATGTAATGTATTCTCTGAGGGCCAATTCCTTTCCTTCCCTGATCTGAGTGAGGCATTTCAGTTACCACAATCAGATTTCTTTCGATATCTACAAGTTAAGAACTTTGTACAAAAGAACTTCCTCTCTGCCAAATGATACTTTATTAGACAGCATTCTCTCACTTTCCCCAGCTAAAAAGAAGTCCATTTCCACTCTGTACAACTTAATTAAACATTCGTCCATCCCCACTTGAGGAAATTAAAAGGCAGTGGGAGACTGACTCGGGTCTTACATTGAGTGATGAGATGTGGGGGGCCTCTCTTAAACATGGATACATGGATCCTCGATCTGCGCGCAGCATGGTCTTATACAGCTGAAAGTGGTTTTAAGAGCTCATCTTACCAATGCAATATTGGCGGACATGTATCCTAACACAGATCCGTCCTGCCCTCGCTGTAGAGGGCAGCCAGCAGATCACATACATATGGTCTGGTCCGGTCCTAAACTTGCCCCCTTCTGGTCTGATATTTTTGAAGCATACACAAAGATTTTTGGCAAGGCCGTTTGCTCTAACCCTTTAAGTGCTGTATTTGGGATTGCTCTGTATCAAGCAATGCACGGGATGTGATGTCTTTTACTTCACTCATTGCAGGAAGAGTCATTCTACTTAATTGGAAACAACAATCCCCACCTACTTTTGTTAGATGGATAAGAGATGTTGTGTATTTTTTAAAACTGGAAAAAATTAGATACATGTTAAAGAGAACCACACAGCATTTTTTAGAGACCTGGACTCTTTCTTTTTAATTATTTTGAGGGACTGCAAACACCTCTCAATGAAGGGAACACTGACTGATTTGACCTTTTTTTAATTATTATTTTAATTTTGTATTAGTGCTATTATTAATATTGTTAGTGTTTATTTAATTTATTTATGCATTTACTTTCAATACTGTATATTTCATCCTTACGACTGTAAATCTCCTGCTAGGGGTACGTCTTGCTGGTCAGATGTACTTGAACATTGTATTGGAACATTATTGTGCAGATAGACAATAAATAAAAAAAACAACAAAAAAAAACCAAACCTCTACACACCTTCATTTGAATCATTTGGATAATTTCTGCCCTGAAATGACCAATCCCTAGTGTAATAAAGGTAAAAGGTAGCTGTTAACATGAATACTACCACTTCATGACATCACATGGTGGAACAGAGCATTTTGAGCTTTGGAGATGTAGACAGACAAATAATAAAGTGTTACTCAAACATGTGCGAATGAAACGAAACACAACTCCAGGTATGTTTTTGGGGAGGTAACAACATTATAACACGGCTTAAAGCTCACAAGAGTCAATTTTGCGTAATATAGGACCTTTAAGTCTCACCTCTTCATATTTACATTTGTTCCAGGACCACCCTTGCAGACCCTCCCTGTTGTGAATTATCTCACAGTACTGTGCCGGTGATAAATGCTCTTAGATGTTGGACTTAATTGAATTTGATTGGAGTTAACTTTGGTCCGAGCTCAGCAGAACAAACTGAATGTGTTTAGTGGTGTGTGAGGAGATCGCTGCTGCACATTTATCCTCATTACTGACAGAGGGCTTCACACACAAGAGCACTCTGTGAAACACTCAGGACACAAGGTAAATCTCATAGTACAGAAGTTATGTTTTTAATTTTGTATTATTAGGATTCAAATCAAATCACTTGCCACGGTTAAAGGTGCACTATGTAACTTTGTGTGTGTGTGCGTGGGAGAAGTGGTGATCTGCTGCTTGCTTGTCTCCATGGAGATGTTATTTCTTTGCCTAGCAGTGGTTCACCAACTTTTCACAACAAGTACCACCAGATCTAAACCCAAAAGGACCCCATGTACTAATAAAGACACATACCGCAGTTTGAAAAAACACTGGCCTATAGAATGTTCCACAATATGGCATTAAAAGTCCTATATTATGCAAAATTGACTCTTGTGAGCTTTAAGCCATGTTATAATGTTGTTGCCTACTCAAAATCATAACTGGAGTTGTTTAATTTCATCCACACATGAGAGTAATCCTTTATTATTTGTCTACATCTCCAAAGTCAAAATGCTCGTTTCCACCTTATGATGTCATGAAGTGGTAGTTTTCAAGTTAACAGCTACCTTTTACTTTTTGTTTAGTAGAAATCGGCAATTCCACGGCTGAAATTATCTAACTGATTCTAGTGAAAGTGTATGGAGATCAAAAATACAGTGGAGCACTTCCTGTATTACCACATGACATCACAAGGTGGAACAAGGTGTTTTCTGTTTCAGAGACAAACTCAGTCTAAATATGCAGAGATCGTGTGTGGAACATGTGTGAATGAAACAAAACAAAACTCCAGATATGTTTTTAATAAGGAAATAATAATAATAAGGGATCAGAATATGAGCTCCTTAAACGCTCTTGCATTTATTTCGATTTCATGTATTTATATTGTGTATTTATATTGCCAGAAATGTTACATAGTACACCTTTATAGTTAAGGTATATAGTCTTCATTGAAGACATAAAATATATGAAATAAGATATGTGGAATTATCTAGCAAAGTGGTTGAAATGAGACAGGGTGAGGAGCTCAGTCACATGGCGGGAGCTCGGAGTAGAGTCGCTGCTCCTCCATGTGCTCTGGGCACATCCCACCGGGAGGAGGCCCCAGAGAAGACTCAGGACACGCCAGAGGGACTATGTCTCTCAGCTGGCCTGGGAACGCCTTTGGGTCCCACCGGAGTAGCTGGAGGAAATGTCTGGGGTGAGGGAAGTCTGGAAGTCCCTGCTTAGACTGCTGCACCGCAACCCGCAAAAGTAGAAGAAGATAGATGGATGTAGCAACAAAAAAAGTAAAGAACTAAATATTTTGTATATTTTATATTCAAATTCTGGAAGTAGCCACCCTTTGTTTTGTCAAAAAATATTTTGTAGAGTTATTTAACTTTTTTCTTTACTACATAATCCCATGTATCTTGCTTCACATATGTAATTGATTTCTGTATGCACCTAAAATGTAGAAAGTGGTAAAACCAATGAAAAAATAACATTGAATGCGATGGTGTCCAGACTTTTGATTGGTAGTGTAGTTAGTGTAGTACTCCATAATGGTGAATTTGAAGTATAGTGCCCTTTTTAAAACACTCTTCTATATATTCACTCTCTTTGTCCTAAATCTTTTGTGCTCTGCAGTTAGCCTGGCCTCCCACTGTCCCAGACCTCCTTGTTGTTGCCTAAATCCACTCACAGCTCCTTGGAAAATCTCTGTTGATACTTCTACAGTTTTGTCTTTATTACAGTTTATTAACTTCAGCTGTAACCACAGGCAGTGTTTTTAAGGTATTACCATGGAGAAACACGGGATTAGGGGCCTAGAGAAGTTGGTCTGTTGTCAGTTGGATGCGTTGTCAGAATAAAATGTGCAGCTTTATTTCTGAACTTTAATAAACATAATAAAAGACAATGTCAACATCATGGCTTACACACTGTATCAACTCAAGTGAAGGGGAGGGCAAAAATACACTGTATATGTAAATGTATAAATAAAGGTGCACAATGTAACGTTTCTGGCTGGGGTTTCACCACTTGGTCGTCTCCATAGATATATTACTACTTTCACTGGAATGTTCCACAGTATGACATTAAGCATATCCATCTAGCATGTATTTTTCATGCTGGTGTTTGGTGTTTTATTGCATAGAATACCTAGAAAAACACATCTACTGGTCTGAATGGAGACTGCTCAAGGTCACAGTATTCTGCACCTTGAATTATTGATGTTTTTGATGTTTGCTGCTATATTTTAATGTTTTAGGACACTCATATACACTTGGGAAGACAGTAGCTCAGCTGGTAGAGTGTTTGTGTGATCTGAAATTTGGCGATTCGACCTACAGGTTGGCGCCGCAATTCCAGCCACCACTGCTGTTGACTGCTGTTGTTGTGTCATTGGACAAGACACTTAACCCATTTTGCCTCCAGTGTCTGCGTACACTGTTGTATAAATGTGTGTGTGAATGGGTGAGTGGTTCCTTGACGTAAAGCGCTTTGAGTGCCTTGAAGGTGGAAAATGCTATATAAAAATTTGACCATTTACAATATAATTTACATTGCATTATTAATTTAATCCAGAATTGGCGCTAGCTACTTTATATTTATCTCATATTTGTGTTGAAATCATGATCTAAAGCTACAGTGTAAAGGAGTAGTGATCCTTCTTCTCCCCTGATGGTAAGTTCATTCGTGAAAACCGCTGGACCCTTGTTTCTATGGTAACCTCTGTCTTCTCACCATACTCTCCATATGCTTCTACCATAACTCCGACACAAGGTGAACAATTACAGAACAAATGATCATACACGTTAATGAATAGACAGCTGGAGAATTATTTTGATCTTGATCTTTTGAGCGAAATGACTTGAAGGAACCACAAGAATCCCCATTAATTATGTAGATGTTGACCTCGAGACATTACATAAGCCATCCCCAGAGCTTAACGAAACAGTAAGATGCAACGTTAATGACCAAGCAAGCCTATTCTTTTTAATTAGTTGGAATTAGCTACGTTAATGGCTATTTTGATGTCACCCCACAGAATTAAAGTCACATCATGCAATTTTTGGGGGCAATGAAAAGTCTCACAATTAATGCACATTTGCCTTTAAAGGTCCTGTATTACACACAATGGACTCTTGTGTTTTAAGTCATGTTAGAATGTTGTCACATCCTCAAAAATATACCTGGACTTGTGTTTTGTTTCATTCACACATGTTTGAGTAATCCTTTATTATTAGTCTGTCTACATCTCCAAAGCTCAAAATGCTCTGTTCCACCTTGTGATGTCATGTAGTGGTAGCCTTAAAGTTAACAGCTACATTTTACATTGTACCATGGGTGAGGCATTATAAGTAAATTTTACTTCAGCCTAAACCCTTTCAGTCATGATGTAAATGTTGAATTATGTTTGATAAATGTTGAATAATGTTTGTATTTTGAATGTAATGACCGAATAAAATATCTATCTACCTTAAGTTCAGTAGAGATCGGCAATTCCAGGGCTGAAATTATCCATATTATCCCAATGATTCTGAAGGTCTATGGCAGACATGTCAGACTCAGGCCCGTGGGCCAAATTTGGCCCTTGATATAAATATATTTGGCCTGCAAGATCATATCAAATATGTATTACAGCTGGCCCGCTGACCACTGTGCCAGTATAGTGCATGCACCTCTAATACTATGAATCCCAGAATGCTTTGCAAATGTGTTGGCTCTGGCCCCCACCACTTCTGTTGACACTCATTAGCATCTGCTACCCGTCGTCTCACTCAAATTTAATCCACCCTTCTTAAAAATAGGCAGATGTTGTTGTTAAAATTTTCAGTAAATGTTTAGTTTGGCCCACGACTTAGTCACAGTTTTTAATTTTGTCCCTCTGTGAATTTGAGTTTGACACCCCTGGTCTATGGAGTTTAAAAATACAGTGGAGCACTTCCTGTATTACCACATGACATCACAAGGTGGAACAGAGTATTTTACATTTGAGAATAGTACGCAGCCAAAATATGCAGGGTCTTTGTGTTAAACGTGTGAATGAAACAAAACACAACTCCAGGTCTGTTTTTGATGAGGAAAAAACATTATAACATAGAACAGAAAATAGTGTAATACAGGACTTTTAACTAAACACGCATGAAATCGACTCATCAGGCCCGTGAATATTTGTGAAAAGAATATAATGATACACAGGCTTACCACCGTTGAATAAACTGAAGTAAATTGGATAATGAATTCAAGTGCAACATAACAGCCCCCATGAGAGCGATCCCCAGCACTTGAGCATTACCTCATCAGGCGCCCTCTTCACTCCCAGGACAAATTTACTGCTCCAATTTAAATGTATTCAGAATCCTCCCTTTAATGTGGACTTCAACTGTGTAATAATATGATGACATTAAATAAACAATTCATTTATATCAGAGCTATTCAACTTTAATTTCAGGAGGGCTACATGAGCAGTGTGAAAATTTCTCTGTGCTGGTTAAATTATTTGCAAATGAGGCTACTGCAGGTCTGACTGTGTAGCACTTCACTTAAAGCTGTCTTCTTTAATCTTTCACTTTTCTCTTGTGGGAGCATATTTCCCACATTTATTCAGGCAACTAACTGGTTCATTTTTTCAGCCAGATGCCTTACAGCTACAACTTCCTTCTAGCCTGGAAAGGGCACTGGGACACCGGCTACACGGGTAAGGCCAGATCTTTAACAGTAATAAATAATCTTAAGGTTTTGTTTATAACCATTTCATTATAAGCTATGCGTGGGTTTCCAAATTACTAAAAATCCTTATCCTCTGAATGATGCTATCTGTGCCACATGATTTATTCCTGTTTTAAACTATTTTTGACAACTTTTGCGTATTCCAAAGACATATTTTAATCATTTTAATTGCTATGGCAACCGTCCCAAATTTTCACCACTTTATATAGCTAGGAAAGCAGACATACAGGACTACTTACATAACGTTAAAGGAGGAACAAAACTTCATTTGTTCTATACTGAGTTTTTGTTGTACAGTTTTTTTTTGTGAACAATCTACAACTTAATTCAAAAAGTAAAAGATATCTTATTTTTACTCAGCATTGCTTTTGTCTACAACTTAATTTATGCACAGTTAAGATATTAGGACTGCTGCCAAAATATTCTATCTTATGAATGGTGAAAAGTCCTCAAAATGTCGCCAATAACATGAAGCTGCTATCATCCATGAATAGATGAATGAAATCAGTAAAAATATAAGATAATAGTTGTAACTCTTGTGTCAGATATAGGGCTTATGAGAGGTTGGCTTTCATGAATAAAAAAAAATAATAAAATAAATACATAAATAAATAAATAAATAAATAAATAAATAAATAAATAAAATAATAATAATAATAATAATAATAATAATAATAATAATAATAATAATATAATAATAATAATAATAATAATAATAATAGGCCTATTAAGATTCTGTTTATAACTATTGCTTCATTATTTGTCTGAGGTTGTATATGAAGGGGTCAAATGCAGAAGACAAATGTATGAAACCAACACAAACCTACACCACAGGACCATATATTCATAGATCCAGCTGTAGTCACCAGGCTACATGTTGCTAGTGCAGACATATTTGGAGAACCTTGACGCTGCCCTTAAAATAAGCCATAATATTTAAAAAGCAGAGTGTGTCATGTGCTTAAATAGGGAAAGCTAACACCCCCGTTTTGCGTCAGTGTTCCTGGATGTAGGCCTAAAGGTGAACCGATGCAGGTGTGTGTGCGTGTGTGCTTGTGTCCTCGCGGGGGGGAACGTGATCTTGTGGAAAGACGAGAGAAGAGAAGAAGAGACGCTGCTCGGAGCCTCGTGACATCCCCTCGCGCGCCCGTCCGCTGATGACCTAGAAAGGAGGGCGCGTGCCTACGTCGACTCTACACTGCACGTGCGTAAGCGACGGCGCGCGAGCACAGAGCCTGAATGTTTACGTTGCCGCTTACGTTTTCACAAAGAACCCCACACAATGGATCGATTTCAAGGGTGAAAAATAGTTTAACAATCCACGTGATGTGTATTTTTATATCCAATAGTGATCCGTATACGCGCATTTTTTTTATTCTAAGTGATGGAAATAAACGCACAGTTAACCATCCCCCATAAATAAGCATCTTTGGCTGTTTTTGGTTAATACAGCGCCCTCGTCCCTTGTGCACTTGACCTTTTAACCGTGTGACCAAAGCACAAACTGCAAACTGGCGCATGTCATTTACAAACCCTCGTCCCAAATAAAAAAAAAACGGCGGACGCACGAGGAGGAAAGAAAGAAAGGAGGAGAGAATAGGAGAGAGGAGAGAGAGGAGAGGAGGGGGCAGGCTGTGGATGAGACTGGCTACACACAACACAATTGAAAAGCTCTGCACGCGGTAGGCGGACCTTGAGTACTTTTTCACATCCCACTTTTTGAAGCAAGATTTACTGGGGGGAAAACACATGACAGGGACGCACTTGGAAGGTTCACGTAGCGGGACACAGCGACGTAAAACGCAGCGCACGAGAGGCACAAGCGGTGTGGAGAAATTTGCTTCACTTCTTCTCTGGTGGTGAGTGAGTTTTTTTCTATCAATGGCGCGCTCCGTTCTGTCGCGCAATGTCATATGCTCCTCGTGCATGCTTTAAACTTACCCCAGCTGCACAGAATTCCCGTAATCTTCCCCAAAAATCGACGCGAATACAAAGCAAGCCACGATTCTTCCATATGCCCATGCACTAAATGTTAATAACTCTTGCGTCAGATGGATGCGCGGAGCTTGGCTGACATGGTGCACCTGACCCTCGGGGAAGAAGCGTGTGGTGCTGGCATTATTATTTAATCTACAAAAGCGAACTTCTGCACGCGTACGATAGAAAGTGGCTCACCTTTTGCCTAGATTTGTATTCCTCCCTGGGTTAACACGGAGCTTTACAGGAGACAACGTCCTTTCTGACCCTTTCTGGCTTTTTTGTGGATCATCTTGAGATTGTAGCGTGGACTTGAAATGGTCTGCTGAGCCCCGTCGTAAACATTGAACCAGTCTACTACTATTGATTTTTAATTATGTCTCTACCCGTTGAAATATATGGGAATGGACCTATAGGCTGTGTTATGTAATAAAGACTCACATTGTGCTTATACTGTACATACATACTTTTTATACTGACACGCTACTTTGCAGACATGGCTTATTTATAGAAACCAATCACTATTAAGTAGTATTAATATGTGCAGCAGCTTATTAATTATGAACCATTAAAAAAATATTATGACATCAGAAGAGTACAGTAGACATATTGTGCCATGATACAAACAGGAGCTGGCGGAGTCGGTAGAGTGTTTGTCCACTGATCCGAAGGTTAAAGGTGCGATTCCTGCTCTCGAGATAAACATTATTGGTTGAGCGGTCAGATCTGCTGATCCACAGGTTGGCGACTGGTGCGATTCCAGCTGACACAGATGAATGCTGGTTGCTGTGTCATTGGGCAAGACACTTAATCCACCTCAGTCCGAATGTCTGCGTGCACTGGTGTATGAATGTGTGTGCAAATGGGGGAGTGGTTCCTTGATATAAAGTGCTCTGAGTGCCTTGAATGTGGAAAAGTGCTATATTAAGATGTGACCATTTACTATTTACAGATTTTATTAGGGTGTAATGTGTGTAATGTGGACTGTGACCAGAACTGACCAGCTGTAGTTAAACTGTTGGTTGGGTTTAGGTCAGCAGGTCAATAATACAGTTGGTCGTTAACAGCTTATTGAACAGTTGAGCTCAGTAGGTTGGCAGTGGCACGCTATAGTTGTGTCAAGTTTGCAGCATTAAACGTAAATAGTGAAAGATTATAAGCAAGAATAGGATTATCAAGTATTGGGATTAACCAATACATGACATACAGTAGCCTATAGTTGGTTAAAGGATAGTTTTTGGAGTCTGTTTTGATTTGCTGTTTGTGTCACATGATTTATTCCTGTTCTGAATGATTTTGGCAAATTTTGCACATTCAAAAGACATAATATTTTGGTTTGAGTTACTGTTAATTGCTTTGGCAACCATCCCATCACCCCTTTATATAGCTGGGATAGCAGACATACAGGACTACTTACATAATGTCAAAGGGGGAACAATGCATCATCTGTTCTAGGCTGAATTTGAGAGAGCGTTTTGGTGTACAGTTTGTTTTTTTTAGTTAACAGCCTACAACTTGATTGAAAAAGCAAAAGATATCTTATTGTTACTGCGTACAATTTCATTCTTGCACAGTTAAGTGAGAGCCTGGCTTCTGGACTTGACAGATGGAGACTCAAACCTGATGTAACTACTCTGTGTCTGCCTCCAAAACCCAGGTGCATTGTTGGAGCTGTAGTCTGATTGGTGTCTGTGACTTTTTTTTTAGGCTCTATTGTTTCATTAGAATGAGAGTTCGTGCACGCGCTTGTTCGTCACACAGAAATGATAATTAAAATGGCCTTCCCCGTGGTTTAGACAGAGTAATTAAAAATGTATTGAGCTTGTCTGTTGAGATAAAAGCGTTTGTTGTAAAATAATGGTAGACATTTGTAGCTATTTGAATGAGGATTTGATCATGTCTCTTTGATTGTGAAGAGGTCAAGATGCTAGAACTATGAAAAAAAAGAAACACTTTGGGGTGGCTGTAGCTCAACTGATAGAGCTGCCCACTGACCAAAAGGTTGGTGATTTGATCCATATTCTCATCACTGCATGTTGTAGGTAGTGATTGATCAATATGTTTTTTTTCTTGGGCGATGCAGATACTGATTGTTTAGAATCCAGAGCAACCGATAGCTGATCAGCTCTGCCGATATTTTTGGGCCGATATTTGTCATTAGAATGATTTTGTAAGAATAAGTTTAATGACCAGATAGTTATTCTTTTGTGTTGAAAATTGTCTTCTATATTGAGTCATTTTAGTATTGTTACCTCATCTAAACATACCTGAAGTTGTGTTTTCTTTCATTCACGCATGTTTGTGTAACCCTTTATTATCAGAATAGATTATTAGATTGCTATATCTGAAAATGCTCTCTGTGCCACCTTGTGATGTCATGAAAGGGTCGCTTTTAAGTCAGCAGCTACCATTTACCTTATGTTTAGTGGAGATGGGCAATTCCAGGGCTGAAATCATCCAAGTGATTCTAGTGAAGGTGCATGGAGTTTAAAAACACAGTGGAGCCTGTATTACCACATGACATCACAAGGTGGAATGGAGTGTTTTCTGTCTGAAAGAAGAGCTCAGCCTAAATATGCAGGATTTGTGTGTTAAACATGTGTGAATGAAACAAAACACAACTCCAGGTCTGTTTGTGATGAGAAACAACATTATAACAGATCAGAAAATAGTGTAATATGGGCTCTTTAAGTGACCCCCCTTTACTAAAGACATCAATGGCTTTGAATCATAACAACTATAATGTCCCAACGTGTCCTGTCCTACTTTTACTATTTGTTGTGGTGCTTTGAAATGTATTATTGTCACTTGTTCTTTTGGTCCACAAACACAGATCCAGCCTCGTGGGACTTCGATCCGCCTCTGAAGAACAAAACCAAAACATGAAGAGATGTTTGATTATTTAACTGTGAGGATTTCCTACTAAGAAACGCCCAATTGTATTTTTTATATCACGTCAGCCAAGTAGGGCTCTAGCTTGTGACTGGATATCAAAAATCTGAAGTTGTTAGCAAAATCTGCCGTGGCTGTGTAAAAGATGCATTCACCATTTATTTTAAAACAAGACAAGTTTATTTGTATAGCACAATTCACACGCAAAGGAATTAAAAGTGCTTTACAGAATAAGAAAGACATTAAAATCACAATACAAACAAATCAAAACATAAATAATCATCATAAAATTAATATTAAGAGCTACAGAACTGTTTTTGAGTCTTAAACATTGTCAAAGTAGAAGCCTGTCTCACATCTTCAGGAAAACTGTTCCAGGTTTTAGCTGCATAAAACTGAAACACTGATTCCCCATGTTTAGTCCTGACTCTGGGCACCAGCAGGAGGCCGGTGGAACAACCCCGTAAACTTCTGGGTCACTGCTGGTAAAAACAACCTCAAAAATTACATATAACAGGAAGCTAAAACCTGTGGATATGGTCAAAGATGTCCTCACATAGATGAAAGATTATAATATGTGTTGCTATTGCTGCTTATAGAGAAATGTGTTAAAACGAGGGTTGTCAAAAGTATCAAAAATCTGATACTAATTAATATTAAAACTATTACCAAAACTGGATGCTCATTAAATTACTCATTCATGATTACAACTCAGTCATTAGAATGACTTTAAGACCACATTATGTCATAAAGAAGTTTAATATTTTGAATTGATAAAAGAAGCATTTTTGTATTTTATCCATTTCACAATTGTGGTATTGGTGTTAAGTATTTAGACTATTCCGCAGTATTGAAATGAAGCTTGTATTATCGTAGCATTGTGACGACTAAAATACAAAATACAAAGATGCCATTACTTTGAAAGCCAAGAGGTTATTAGACCTAAGAGCCTTTTATTTTGAAAGAGTGCTGTTACTGCTAATGCCAGGGCGATTACAGCCTTTCAGGTTGAACTCACAGGCACTACTCTCCGCAGATCTGATCAGTGGAGTAAATAGAAGGTGTCTGATGCAGCTATTTGAACACTGGAATTGGTTATCCTCAAAAGTAGGTTTGGATTTAATGAGAAAAGGACAGAAGAGGCTGTAAATAGCAGCTTGTTGAAATGGCATTTGTCTGAGAGGAAGAGGTGGCCTAGAAATACATTTTTAGTGTGGTATAAAAGTCCATAACTATATCCTCAGTAGCGTGCACTTCATCTAGGGCTAAGGTCCAGATTTATTTATTTATTTTATACAATATAAAAAGACATCAACAGCGTGGTAAAGTTAAACATGCAAGAAATGAACGAAAAGGAGCAAAAAGACATGTAATCTTGTTATCTACCCCCCTTTCCGGACCACTGATCAGTACTTTAAAACATTTCAATACATTTCATTTATATCACAAACACTAATTCATTACAAACAGATATCTGCACTTTGAGCTAGCTGGACGAATTTATCTTTTGTGCATGTTCTGGGTTTTGGTTTACAACACATTTTTGTAATTTCAATTTTTTTGTATTATAGATGATTTACTGGATTTTCTTGCACATCTTCAAAACACCATTCACAACATTATCAATATTTCAATAATCTCCCACCCCTAGAACTAAAGCTGGCTGCTTGATCCATACTAATAATGGTGTGTGTGAATGACTGGCTGATATTGAGATTTTTCAGTGCTTTGGTTTATGATTTAAACTGCAATCCTGGCCAATCCTGATGATCCGAGCCTTTTGGAGGTTAAGAGTAAGGTACCTGTCCCTGTATGGAAATTTGTCCTCTGCATTTGCTCCTTCCTTTCAGGTTTGGTCAGGTCACTACCTAACATAATTGATTCTCTCTAAACTCTCTGTCAATTCACCTTAAACACGCTGTAGTCTGATCCAACATGGCCCCTGCCCCCGATCCCTGAGCCGGAGCTGTAACTTTTCTCATTATCTGCCCCGCTCAGTATTGTGTTGGGGCAGTTCTTGGTTTTGTGAGGGATTTGACGCGTAAGCTGTGCATTGATCTGCTTACACTCTCATAGTGGATTGGGATTTGGGCCTTAACGATGCAGAAACATGTGACCGCGGTGCAGCATCCAACATGGCCGACAGTGAGGTGTACTTCCAGAGACTGTGAATAAAGATGCACTACGTCATTTTTCTGGAGTGTCCGCCACCTGTTGTTTCCATGGAGATGTCATTGCTTCACCTGGAACAGTGGCAATAAACTCATCTATCTCCATGGAGACAAGGATGCAACTGGAGTTATAGGTTACATCTGTGGAGAGGCCACTCACAGTAAAAGTACTTGTTATTCCCTGGTATTTTTGAGCAATTAAAACACCTTCATTGCTCAAAAATAAATTAATGAATGAAGTCAAGTTAAGTTTGATGCTATTCTGTGAAACATTTTAGGCAAAGCAATAGTATTTCCATGAGCCCTTCCACAACAAAAGTTACAGTGCCCTTAGCATAATGTATTAATGCTCTTGCACACTGGGAATGGCTGTTTTAGAATATAAGAATTTGAGAGCAGTTTTGGATGTGTAAACAGCTTCAGTTTATGTCTTAATATTTTGAACAGATTTTTCAGATGTTAATTGCAGAGCCCAGATGCCAATGTATTATAAATAACTATTGACCTTTTAGCTATGAAGGCACTGCACTGTCAGATAACAACAGCTTCCCCAACAGCTTCTATAGAGGCCTTTACTCAATGCCTCAATTAATCGGACAATAGAGTATGTCAATATCATTATTCTCTTGGCATTATAAAGGACAATATGGAGAACCGTAGACTGAAAAAAATGAATGTATCATTTTACAGATAATTGTAAAAATATTTGTAATTGTGTGAACTCATATGATCTTGTAGTCTTAAGGTCAGACACCTGGGGCTTTGTTCATAAAGTGTCCTTACAAGATAAGGTCAGAAATCTGAGTGTATTTGAGTATGGTAATTTTGTCGTGATCATTAGAGGAGAATAAGGATTTGTGCTTGTGCACGTTTGTCCTCGTGCACGCTCATCCTCGTGCACCAGAGTGCACGGGCATTGGCTGAAGCTGATGTTTGACGATCCTTGTGGCATCACTGTGTCCTCTCATGAAATGATCTTTGGACACACTTCTGACCCTCTCCAACAGCTGATCTACAGAGGAAGCAAGCCACCAAAAGACGATCAAAGTCCTACTGCGGTCACACGCACGGCACCACTGACCCCTCCCTCCTCATTCACATACTGTGCCTCTGTGTTCACCTCTTTTCTCTTAAACCTGTGGGCCTCCTTGTGTGTGTGGCTACAGCATGGCTGAAGCTAAACACATCCACGTATTCCCCATGTCCCCTCCACACACACGCTCTGAGCTCCTCATTCTTTGCCCCCATGTGTCAATGAAATCCGCTCATTATTGGCTCATGTTTGGGTAAAGCTCATTTCCATTTATGGTGAAAATGAGGCATTAAAGGAGGTGTGACGTGAGGTAGGATCATAAGTGCACACGAAGGGTTTTATAAATCCAGTATTTTTTCACGTACATGAAATTAGCATTTTGTCCATGTGAATATTCTTTCAAGTAGATTTTGACTTACTCTTTTATAAACGAGGCTCCTGGTCTGATCATAGAGATAACTGAAAGTAAGACTTTTTTGTTAGCACAACATATTTTAGTCAAATATGCATGTGATTTTTCATTGATTTATTGAGTTATTACATACAACACTTTTTAAATCTTTTGAAGTGTTTTAACATTAGATTTTGTACTGTAACAAACGTTCTTCTTTACTGCTCTGAAAAGCAGTGTCTCTAAGGGATTGTCTTAAATGTTGTTGCGTATGAGCTGTTTACAGTCACCTGAGGACTGTCATTACGCTCTGTGGATCACTGCAATATGTTCACTTCATTATTATTAGCTTCCTTTACTTTCAGTGACTCTTCTAAACACATTCATTTTGTTGTTTCGTCTTGTCTTTTGGGACAGTTGCCTTATCAAACCCTTTGTTGTTTGTCTTTCATCCTTTTGCATCATATAATCAGGACCAATGTTTAAACCACACTCTGCTATAACAGTTATAATACAGCTTTCTGTCATATGCAATGTTTTGTGTCCTTTTTCCTATACAAACATTATGGTATTTTCTTTTAAATTGAATTCATCGTTAATCGCTAAGACAACTGTCCTACTTTTTCATCATTCTGAAACCCATAGATGCCTGTTTTCTGTGCTTGTAATGCAACGTGAACAATAGAAGCTTTAAATTGATAATTTCAAAGTTCAAACATTCTCTTTCCCAGTGTTGTTCATAGAGTAGATATTTACAATACAATATTCTACAAGAGTAGATATTTTTGTTGTTTTTGTTAATCTAATTATCCCTAATAAAAGTTTCAAAGTTCTCCTACTAACTTTGCTTATCCACAAACCCAAAAGTCAGTGGTTTGAACCCCCACTGTTGTGTCCTTGGGCAAGACACTTCACCCGATTTCCCTGTATGTGATGAATGTGATGTGTGAGTGAGTGAGTGGTGCTGGTTGGAGGGTCCTATCACACAGATTGGCAATGTCACTTCCATCAGTCTGACCCAAGGCAGCTGTGGCAACAAAATCAGCTTTTCACGCCTGAGTATGGAATGTATGAACAGTGAATTAAACTGTATAGCGACGCTGAGTGTTTGGAAAAGCGTTATATAAGACTAAGACTAGACTAAAAAATACAACATTACCACCAAGGTCAAAAATATAAAAAGTAATTTGACAAATCGCTTGAATGCTTTTTAAATTTTTAACTCTGATCTACTCCTCTGCATTTCTCTAACCCATTGTCCTACCTCTGTATGGGCTTCCCTGCTAAAAATCCAACCAAAGTGAGGTAAAAATAAAGCATTTTGAGTGAGTCATCTTCCAACTTCTGAACTCTGCTAATTCAGCTAAGCAATTCCTTTGATTCACAATCCAAAAATATGGTATATGTCTACTTCATAGCACAGGCATCACTTTGAGCCACTCCTCCCTGACGCACAGCGATTCGCTTACGTCTGACAGCTTAGAGGAAGGATCCCGGGTTATAAATAACAAATAGTCGTCAGAAACTAATCTTTTACCTCATACCAAGAGGCAGCATCAAAGAATATTATAACCTCAGGAAATCCATCTGGAGTTATTGAAGCGTTCACTGTACATGTGCGGTCTGTATTTTTGCAAATGGGGGCGGAATTGAATGCATTTATTACTATGACAAATAAATGTGATGTGAAATGGAGTTTAGATACAGCTCATTCTTCATTCTTTCTTAATATTACTCCATGTGGGCTCGTTAGTTTAGCTCGATGACTTTATTTTGTTTGCCCAATTCGCTACTTAAATAAATATGAATCTTCAGGAATGATAAAAACAATTTATTTCAATCAATGTGTGTGTTACAGACAGTGGCAGAATGTAACAAAGTAAAAGTAGTGAAGTACTGTTCTTAAATAACATTTTTAGGAACCTGTACTTTACTTAAGTAGATTTTAAAGTGGATACTTTTTACTTTTACTTCTCTACATTTGAGAGCAGGTATCTGTACTTTTTTACTCCACTACATTTTTGAACTAGACTCAAAAGTAAAAGCTGAAAAAAAAAGTTCGAGACCTGCTGAAAAGGCTGAGGGTTTATTTTTTATCAACTTCATAATTTGAACAAAGAAAAATTTACAAATAAAGCCATAAAAAAAAAAAAAAAAAAAAAAGTTCATTCAATTGTTTCTGTTACTTTTTACTCTTTAAGTACATTTTTAAATGGGTACTTTTATTTGAGTATATTTTTCATGTGATACTTTTACTTTTACTTGTGTATTTTTTTGCTCTGGTATCTGTACTTTTACTTAAGTAACAGAATTGAGTACTTGTTCCACCTTTTGTTATAGGTTTATTGTCCAGTATTATTCGACCTTGAAAAAAGTTGACCAAAAGTCACCAAAAACTGTTTGTATCAAAAACTTTAACTACAAGTTACTATGCTTGTTACTACGTTTAGATCAGACCTAGACATTTTGTGAGCCCTGCACATTTTTGATAACATTTATTATCGCGTAACAGTAGATTACATTTTATATTACAGGAATTTACATATGAGCATTTGTTTCTCAGGCTGGTCACAATAACAAAATTTGAAGAAGATTTTCTTTGATAAAGAAAATAAAGAGGATAATACTGAAATTAAATAAAGCAGAAGGATTATTAAAAAAGAACTATGTGTAATATCATTAGAAACATGAGCTGCAATAAATAAATAGCAGATTGAAACAAGTTATTAATTCAACCCTCTACAGCTCAAATCTCTTTGCAAAACAGAAAAATAACAAAAGGTTCCCCACTAGTGCAAAGAAAGAGTTCCCATAATAAATATTGACCCCCAAAAATGATTGTTCCATCACTTACCGAACAATAAAGTAAGTTACCAAAGTAAGAAAAGGTACCTCAGCCTTATTTTTATATATCAAGAGCAGGAGTCGAACCACCAACCTTTGGATCAGTGGATGAACACTAACACCAACTGACATACTGTCGCTCCTTCAACCTGCACATTTTATATCCATATATTCACTCCTTTCTTTATGTTCAAACCTCAATCTCATTTATCTCCAAAACATGGGGCTGTCCCTTTAATGAACTCATTCCTAACCTCGTCCATTCTCATCATGATCAAAGACGACCACAACATCTTCAACCATCCTCATTGTATTGCTGATTACATCATGTTCTAACAGTGTACAGTGGATCCATATTCTTGTGTCTCTGTCGCTTTTCCAACATAAACAGACCTCCCACATAAATAGTTTATAATTAGCAAAATGACTCACTGTATAATACCGTAGCATAAGTTAGCGGCGACAGTAGCTCAGTTGGTAGAGTATTTGTCCGCTGATCTGAACGTTGATGGTTTGAATCCCGCTCTCGACATAAACATCATTGGTTGTGTGGTCAAATGGACCGACCCACTTAACCCACCAGTGTCTACGTACACTGGTGTATGAATGTGAGTGGTTCCTTGAAGTAAAGTGCTTTGAGTGCCTTGAAGGTGGAAAAGCTCTACATAAAAATGAGACTGTTTACCATAAGACTTAATCAATAATCACTTACATTGTTGTTGTTTGTTTGGATATCAGTTAAATCTTGTTTATCGTTCAATATATAGTACTTCCATGAAGAAAACAGCAATCAGTATTCAAAAGCTCAAAATGTAAAATCAGTTCCGGTGACACGAGAACCTTATCCAGCCATCACACCACAAAATCAAGGAGTAATTGTATGGGCCTCAACTTAACACACAAAGAGTTAGAGCTCTGGTTCTCAAACTGTGGTACTATGACCCAGCCTGATTTGTGACCAGTGCATTTAAATGTATTACTGTGCTCTTGGTAAATGGTCACATCACGTGGATCTGACCGCTCAGCCAGTAATGTTTATGTCAAGAGCGGGATTCGAACCACCAACCTGTGGACAAACCAACCAACTGAGCTACTCCTCCTTGAGTCAGACCTTTCTCTGCTAGGTCTCACTCACCCTCCTTGTTGATTCAGTTCTAACCTCTGCTTCCTTCTACCTATATATTCACCATCTCTCCTCTGTATACATTCAAATCTCAATTTCACTTATTTCCAAAAACAAGTATAATTCGCCACCCACTCCCCCTATTGGTCAGCCTCTGTCATGTTCTGAGTGAGTGACAGGTGGACTTAACCAATCACAGTGCAGCGTGAACTGTCAGTAGCAGAAGTAGACAGTTACCTTTGAAGAAATCTAAATAAAATTTTAATTGTAATCTAATGGAAGCTATGTTCTGGCATATCACCCATCCTAGTGACCAATACAAGTATGTGTCACCATCACTGTGTCCTCTTAGTCTTCCCCACCCACTCACCCACTCCTTCTACTGGTCAACCTCATCATCTCAAGTCCAACTGTCATCTCCAATTGAGTGACAGGTGGATCTAACCAATGACAGTGAAGTGTGAACTCTCAGAAGAAGCAGGCAGTTTAAGATTTGTTATAATCTATTCATAATTGTTAAATCGCTAACCCTGTGTTCTTAAGGTAGTCCTTTCTTTGCTTAGTCTTCCCCACCCACCCACTCCTCCTACGGGTCAACCCGCATCATTCTCTAAGCGAGGTGGACTTAACCAATTACGGTGAAGTGTTCCCTCTCAGAAGAAGCAGACAGTTGAAGATCGTAATTGTTATATCACTCACCTAAGCTGACCAATGCATCTAAGTCTTCCTCACCCACTCAGCCTCCATCATTTTCTAAGTGAGTGACAGGAGGACTTAACCAATTACAGTGAAGTGTGCCCTCTCAGAAGAAGCAGACAGTTGAAGATCGACATTGTAATCTAATCCTAATTGTTTCGGCATATGGTTCACCCGTAATAATGACCAATGCATCTGAGTGTGTATCGCCATCACTGTGTCCTTGAGGTAGTCCTTTCTCTGCTTTGTCTCTATTGACTTCCATAATTAGAGCTGTTGAATCATGTGAGCACAGAGGCTTATCAAACGCTTTGAGTGTTTCCTGCTTATTTAAACCTCCAGCTGCAGAAAGTGGGCGGGGACACAACCATCGCTCAGTGACGTGTGCAGCGTGTGACGATTCACTCCTGCGCTAGAGCTATTTTTATCCTCTTCACGGGATGCATAGACTGACCTGAGAGAGCTGAACCTGCACTGTAAAATCGATAGTGCAATCTAGAGTGAAAATGACTTCTAAATCCATTTTGAATAGGCCAAATGTATTAAATTATTTTGAAAGGTGAACTAACATTTCTCATGGAGGGTTTGTCACTCCATAAAGATGTTTTTGCTTTGTCGAGAAGGTTCCACAGTACGACATTACACGTAACAACCTGTCTGGACACAAGCAGGTCAGATCTGTGTAGAAGCAAGCCCACTCACTGTAAGAATGTATATTTTTCAAGATATTTTTTCAAACAACGTTAATACATTCGAAATAGAGATACGTTTAATGCCATGTGTGGAACATTCCAGGCAAGGCAGTAATATCTCCATGGAGACAAGCAGGTGAAGGACCCCTCACCAGAAAAAACTACATAGTGTACTTTTAATTACAATAATACGTCAATATTTTATTTGTTTCGAGATATTTCTTTCTGACGTCCAGCGCAAAGCAAAAAATATTTGGCACTTGAAAAAACAAAACAATTATGGATATTATGAAATCATTTGAACTACTGTACCTTTTTTGCAGTGTGCTTCCTGTGCGGTGTACATGGGACTTAATCTGATCTTATCACGACGTTTCACATTAAAATGTCTGCACACTGTAAATCTATTGAGCATTGGCCCTAATCTCTTCCTGTTTGGCTAAAAGTGAATTTGCTCCTTATAGCTTCCATCCATCAGGAGAGACAATAGAGATGAAATGAGACTGAGATGAGATTTTATCATCATAAACAATGGACTTCATATTTATGAGGAGATGTGATGATTTCTACTGACATACGAGACGATAAAACTGGGACATAATAAAACTGCAATAATATAAGATAATTAGTTGATGTTGAGAAAAACAAGAGGGCTTTATTGCAAGTCCTTATGTAGCAGACGATTATTATACACGAGGCTATGATTATTCTCCTTGAATCTCAACTGCATAACATTTTGCTTTTACTTCACTTCTAAAGCATATATTTACAGAACAAATATTATTGTAGTCGCTTTTCCAGTGATGTTTTCGCTGCTGTAGTTTACGAGAAATAGCAGGTTGTTAAAATCCTCAAATGTAGTTACTCCTATAATTTAAAACACCATGGAGCTGACGACATTAAGACGTAGGAAAATATGGGATTTCTAACTTAATCAACCATCTCTTTACAGATACCACAAGTGTGTCTAAGTGTGAATGTGCTCCCTGTGTAGAAAGAACAATACTATTGCATATGATGACTAAAGTCTGCATACACAATATACACACTACATATTTTGTCAATATTAAATACAATCTAATCATAATCAGAATAGTCATTATTTTTGTATAATTCAGTGGCCTCTACAAACTTAGTACTATAAATGATTCATGTAGTTTATCAGTAAATATTTCACTCTCACGTCATGATCAATTGGTTTTGAAAAATAACTTCCAAAATGTAATTGCAATTCATACATGTTCAGACTTAAAGATGCATTATGGAACATTTTTGGTGGAACCACCTGCTTGTCTTCAATGAGATGTCGCCTTGCCTACATCCACAATATGACATATATCTTCGTAGTTAGAACAGGTGGCCAAGTTACACGTCAAGTCTGTGGAGAGAGGAGCCCACTCATTGATGCAGAATGCACATTCTTCAAGGAATTTCTAGCAATAACAAAATCCTGTAATTCATCAAATGAAAGAGATATAAGTTTAATGTCATAGTGTGGAACATTCTAGACAAAGCAATAACATACAGTTAGACAAGCAGGTGGGGAGCCTTAATGCACACTAAAAAAAGACACAGACAAGGCCTTATAGGGCTAGCAACATTAGGAAGTATCAGACAAGGCAAGAAGTACTACTACTCTGCAGACATTATTACAGAGCATATATATACTATACTAACTGATGCAGCTAATGGGGTCTAACAGTGAGTGATCTCCCTGTTCTGAAGTGCAGGTGTCACTGTGAGAATAACAATGAGGAGGAGCTCAGCAGCTTTCACTTTTCTCTGACGTCAGAGTGAACGAAAGCACACACTCTGTGCTGGCAGAACTCCACACACAGGCCGTGTTTGGATCAGGGCTAAAGAAAACATGATTACTGTGAAAGAAAACTTAAACACTTGTTTTATAACATTAAAACAATACACTATGAAGAAGATAAAATGTAACATGAATTGTGTTTGTGTATAAATGCTGACATAGTGTGAAGTACTGAGAGCACTGACCTGTGCTGGAAAACTCTTGGCACAGGCTGAAGGAAACATGGTTACTATGAAAGAACACTTCTTTAACAAAGGCCACACTATTAAGAAGGTACAATTTATAATGAATTTTGTACAAATGGTGACATTTTTGTGGCCATGGGTCTCAGCCTCCTGTTAAATGGAGTAGTTTGAGGACTTTTTCCCATGCCAGAGATTGAATATTTTAGTTTGAATTATTAATGGCTATGGCAACGGTCTTAATTTTTCATCATTTTGAAACCCATGAATAGGATTGGGTTATCTGAACACTTTGCAAACATTACTCTTTAGTTTCAGTTTCCTGTTTATAGACACCATATTGAGTACTTTTCACCATTTAAAAGATACTGTATTTTGCTTTGAAATGCTTATTTCTATAGGACTGCACCATATCACCCACAGCATTCAACTCCATCCAAATGATGCTCATTGAGGCGGGCAGTTATAGGGGCAAATTTTGAGCTGACTTCCATATTTGGAATTTCAGCCACGAGTATCATAGCAACCAAAGACCCAATCTAGAGCGAATGCCTCTTCTCGCTCGCATGGCTGCGGGCGCTTAGCAACACTGTCAATCAAACATCTTACTGACACTAGCGGGAGCGACCTTGGGAAAAGAAGGCACCTGTTTTGTCTGTTATCAATGTTCATATCTTGATTTATAGACAAAATTAAAGAAATTAAAAAATAGATGGAAAATATAACAGACTTTCAATAGAAAGTGAACTGGAGTCAGAGTCAATGGAGCTGGAAGCATGTTCACGCTCACTTCCTTCACAGTTGGTGTCATGCTTTTGTCCTTGACATTGGGGCCCCTAATTAATTGTAGAAAGTTAATAGATAATTGTTTCAAATAGTCATGATTTAATTTATGGCCGAAATCAGTTTTTTTACTTACTTTTTTTTTTTTTTCTTTATTTTTCTGTTATTTGACAGCTCTGCAATAAACAGTATCTTTATTGTCCTCGGACGACTTCAAGGTTATGGCCCAGTGTCCCTGGCAGACACCATTTGTTTCATTTCTTTATGTAACAGAGCAGTCCTCCTCTTATTCAGACAACCTCTACCCTCATTATTGTCTTTTTCACTGTGCTTTATCTGGCACCCTACCTGACATAATAATTTAATTGGGTTTTTTGAGGTTCATTTTCAAAGTGGTGGCAATAGGTGAGGGAAATTACATGCAGCATGAAAACTAGACTACTTAAAGCAGGTTTTTGGAGTTTCTAGCTTTCATCTCTGCTAATTGAAGTCAGTATTGAGACCATTTCATCAGAGTAGATTTAAACCAGGGAAAATGAGACAAATGAGTAAGGGACAGCATCTTGCATGGGGAAAACACTGGTGGTGAAGAGGAGATGGAGAGGTTGAGGTGGCTGGTGGTTCTGCTCTGCTACTGCGGTAATGAGAAAGAGAGAGAAGGGTTTTGTGCACACAACTGAAACGCCAGATTGTCAGATGAAAGAGAGAGTGCATGTATATGAATGGCTTGAGTAGTAATTGGTTGAGTGGCAAAGTGTGGATGGTTTTGGCTCTGTGCACAACAGTGCCTGGCAACTTCAGTGTTAGCGTCATTACTTCCTGTCCAATTCTATCTCTATGAGGTTGCTGAGTCATGCCAAAATGTATGAATATATAAAAATAAGACTGACAACATGTTAAAGGCTAAACAAATGAGATAAAAACTTGTGTCTCAATGCTAACACTAGCGCTAATTTTGAGGCATGACCAATATTAAAATATCGCCACAAACGGAAATAATCTACATATAAAACCAATCAGGTAGTCTTTACACTAATCAATTTGAATTTTAATCATTTTTAATTTAATATTTTTTGTTTTTAATCAGTTAGCGTGCGCTTTGAGACACGGCGAGCTAGCTAGCATGCCACTGTGCATTGTGTATTGGATTGGTCTGTAGTTGAAGTTTTGAATCTTTATTTCTTGGAGATATTTTAAATGGTATAAACTACTGTATTTTTCAATTTTTCAAAAGTAGAAGGCAAGCAAGATTGAATTAGTAGTTAAGTCTTCTTTGAAATGGCTAATATGTGCTGTGACTCTTCATACACACAGTTGGAAATCTGATCAGAATTGCAGAAAGAACACAACTAAATATTTTGACATATCTTTTCAGGCCTATCTACTGATCTGGAGTTTACTGATAATATAAGGCTGTTGTCACTTATAAAGCTATTGTCATTTCAACCCTATTGTCACAATGAGGCTATTGTTGCTTCAGCCCTTTTGACAGGGACAATAATGCATTCACTCTACCATATATTGTGCAAGGGGATTAAATGATCAACAGTGGTTCCAAAATTGTCTTGCAAATCTCAAGTTGCCAAATCCCAAAACAGAACACAGCATTTTGATTCCTCTTATAGCACTTGTCTATTGTTTAGGTGTCTACTCCCCATGGTCTCTGAAGAGGCACTCCAGTCGACGTACCTCCTGCTGTGTCCCCCCCCAGTACCCCCCCCTTCCTCCCTTCTTTCAGATTTGTGATTGGTCGATTTGATGATTGACAGCTCCGTTCTGCCCTGTGATTTGCCCCTTGCGAGTTTGCTCCCGCCTCTTCCACCGCTGACGTCCGCATTTTTGCTACAACACAGAATAAAATGCACATTCTCTTCAATCCAAGGTGGCGTCTTTTCAATTAGGCTCAGAGGAATACCTTTTGAGCTTGTGGAGTGGCCCGGAGGAGCAGTGCCAAACACAGGGGCCCGCTTTGGATAATGACGCCTGGCACAAAGCGGCACTGTTTAGCGGCTCGTTCCCAGGAAATGCCAACAACACTTCCCATTGTGCTCTGTGCTTTGCTGCCCGGCCACGTTTGTACGACCCGAAGCTACAAGCCCCACATCGACAGAATCAGACAGACAGGTTCAGATGATGAGGTGATTAATGGTGGTATTCAGTGTTGCCACAATGAGCAGTAATTACAAGTGAAGGTGAAAAATGAACTAGAGTCAAACCAGTTAAACATCATGGTGGCCTTATTGGTCCTGGTTCGGTTCGGTGGTTAGACTTCGTTTGTTACATGCCATTTAATATTATAATATGAACATTTTGTACATTTGTATCATGACGTCACTACAGTGCATCCACACAACTGAAAAATGTTTATCTCTGGTCTGCAGCATACCATGTTCAATATTGTTTCATGTTTTTGAGTTTACCTGAAGCAGTCTGGAATGGCTCTTGCTGAAAGTGATTGGGAAAACGAAGCGTGATGAATATTTGAATCTGATTGGTAGAAGCGTCACAACAAAGCACAACATCAACATCTTGCTTGTCCACAGATGCACAAAACACCTACCTGCTACTCTGAACCTTACAGCGGGAATATCTCTAGATCAAAACTTAACTCTAAACTTTTAGTCCAGGGTGCTTAGTCTCCATGTGCCAAAGCAGTTTTGAAGGTTTCATTGCCTCGTTCGCTTTTCCCCGCACATTACGCAGAGCAGACTCGCCGCGTGAGACTCACCTGTAGCGACAAACTCATATTTTAAGCAGGACTCCTGGTGTTGTCTGTTAAATTGATCTTTCTTTTTCTTGGAGGTCGTAGGCTCCTCTTCTGGCTCCTCAGTTTGGCCTTTTCCCCTTTGCAAAAAAGCTCTCCAAAGACTTTTGTTTTGGCTCATTTTCACGAGCTTGTGGGTCTATGTTTGGGTGACATGTCTGATGCGTTATACGTGATACGTCATCGCGGAGACAAGAGCAGATCAGCACAGATATAATAAACTCACCGTTATATCAAATGGATTTCTGTGGTGATTTCCTATCAGGATTTTCACTATATATCTACAGACAAGCTTATTATGTGTCATGAAGGACAGGCAAAAGTTACGTCAAAGAAAATGTGGTCATTGATAAATTATTTACTGTTTTTGTGGTAGCAAATGCGTAATGAACCAGTACCGGTCCCCGGCCGGTGGTTGGGGACCGCTGCTCTAAATGGATTCTTGGATATCGCGAGAATCCATCTCACTGTGCAAGGTTAATTAAGATGATTTCCAATCTAGACCATTCATTACAGCAGCAGTCCACACAAGCTCCGCTGAAACAAAGGCTAAATCTCAAAGCTCGACAAGTTCTTGACATGGCCGACCTCAACACCTGTCCAGGGACTCAAGGTGGAAATTAACAATCTTGTTACCTCTTTGTGTAGGTCAGTGTTTTTATGTGCATTGCCCCTAATAAATAAACAAATAAAATAAACTAAATTAATCATTTGTCAATGAACACCATCACATCAAAGTCTATAGATTCATTCTATTTCATGCATTATCCTGTAGGGCTGTAGAAATTCTTGACTGACTAAATGCCAATAGATTAGTCAACTGAATGGACGGTGTGGAAAATCACCAAAATCATCAAATCGTTACCTATCTCTAAGTGTTTTATCCAAACCACAATTAGATTACAGCATGCATAGGCATCTAACTGTACCCAACTAAGGCTTGCCGTGGCTCTTATATATACTCACTTTCTTGGGACCACAAAAATAAGTATCCCTCTGGCATTTTTGTTTTGTGAAGGTAGCTCAGCAGAGGAAAGATGGGAGACCCCTGCATGAGTGTTTTTATGTATTAACTAAATGATTTAGTTCCAAATCTTCAGCTAGCTGACTCCATGCATTCTCCATTCTGCTGTTATCTCATAACGATTGTAATTAGTTGGTACGAATTTTGCTCAACTTGACCACTTAGAGACTACAACCCTAGAATCCTGGAGTATACAGGTTAACTAATGTATACTTACTTTAAAGGGCCCATATTATACTATTTCCTGTCTATGTTGTTTCCCCATCAATAATATACCCATAGTTAGCAAAAGAAGAAGTTAAAATCTGTCAACTGGACAAATCGCTGTAGGAGTGTAGACGTTTCGCTGCTCATCCAAACCGCTTCTTCAGTTTCTTTACTTTCTGTTCCACCTTGTGATGTCATGTGGTAATACAGGATGTGCTCCCCTATGTCTTTAAACCTCATATAGCTTCACTAGAATCATTTGACTAATTTCAGACCTTGAATTGCCAATCTCAACTGAACTAAAGGTAAAGGTCATCACAAGGTGGAACAGAGAATTTTGAGCATTGGAGATGTAGACAAATTTACCTGGATTTTGCATATATAGCAATTTAGCTTTTTTTTGCAGAGCAGTTATAGCTCAATGTCAAGTATCCTCCTAGTAACATGTAGCGACACAGTGCCTCGGATGTCCAGAACTGGTTTGGATCTGGTCTTAGCTGGTTCCCTGTCCCCTCATTCACTGGGGTTCAAGCATTTTTGGGGCCTCACAACAGTCACCTCCCTTTGTCGTCGCCACTGGTGTTTAAGCAGCTGACCAAAGCACATCATTGAGGAGCAGCCAGGGAGAGGGGCTTTCGGTCAACAGTGCCCAGGGGAAACATGTCAGTGCTGGGGCCCCACATGCCAGCGGGTAGGCTTCGGTGGCCCACACGGGGGTACCCAGGAAACCAAGAGCTCAGCATGGCACTACGGAGCAAAGGCGGCTTCCTCTGTGCGTAGATTTGTCAGTTGATGTGTCAATTATTCATGGATTCAGCCAAAAACAGCCATTCAGTCATTATTGTAGAGGGAGCTAGAGTTCTTTATATCGAGGTAACAGAAAATAAGGTGCGGAAGTTGGTCCAAAGTATTAGCAAACTGGGTCAAAATGCTTCCTGTCAATTAGGTGTTCCATCAATGCCGCTTAGAGGGGGTATTTTGCTTCTGTGGGGTATTAACTCCTAACACATAACATATTTGGATCACCATGTTACCTTTTACTGCTTTGAAAATGCTACATTTACTGAAAACAACGTATTAACAAGTTTCACTTTCTGCTCTCTGTGCTAAGTCACTCCCCCTTCAGTGTGCTATCACAACAAAATCAGCGTACATCCCGCTAATGAAACTATTGCACCTAGCATCAGGTTTGTCAAGTTGCTGTATAAAGTTTTGTATCATATTTTTGTATATTTATGGAGAATTGTCAGAATTGCACAGAACCTTGCAATTAACCATAAGGAATAGGGGCCCTGGAGAGATTGTTAAAATACTCCAACATGCATGGATGACATCTAAAACCTCTTCAGGCATGTTTTTAATGAGGGAACAATGTTATAACATGGTTGAAAGCTTTTGCAAAATACCCTCTTTTTAACAAGTCAAATGTTGAAACTACCTCCATCTCCAAGCCTCTAGTTTATTCATGATGAAACCTGGTTCTTATCGATGCTGATGAAGCCCTGAGGTATAAGCTTCACTTCATGCATGCTCCCAGTGATCCCTGGACTCAATATACTAAAACACCAAGTATCACCAAAGGCACTTTAAATCTTCTCTTGGTGTAATGAGTATGTGATTGGACTCCTTGGTTTTCAGGTTTTATTACCCAGCATGCCTTGTTCTTCACAGCTAACATGAGTTAAACTTTGTGTCAGCAGCAAAACCAACATGAAACCAACAGCTCCAACAGTATCTTCTGTGTTAGTGGTATTAGAGTGGATACACCCCACGTCTTTGAATGCTACGGTTGATGGTTGCTGGAAATTGCCACTATTCATCCAGTTCGTCTAGTTGTACTTCTCATTCCACACGTTTGTAAAATAAAGTTGTAATCTTTGCGGCTTTTGGGAAGGTAGCTTGTCTCAAAATTGTTGCTCAAATACAAATACTCTAGATGTCATTAAGTGAAATTTGTGTGTAGTAACCATGTACTAACTTTACTTTTCCTTGTCATTACAGATTTTCCAGAGCGGTAAAGAGCACATTACAAAGGAGACCAGACCAGAGCACAAGTTCAATTCCCCTTGTCGGTTTCCTGACGCTGCAGACATGAGTGAAGACAAACCCGCAGAGACCCAGGACCCAGGGGCTTTGGAGATGAATGCCATCCCCAACGGCAAAGGCCACGACGGGGCCGACGAGATCTCAGGGTCAGCCAAAGACGATGGAGAAAAGTGAGTGATCACACTACTAATACTACTACTACTGCTACTACTGCTGCTACTACTACTACTACTACTACTGCTACTACTACTACTAGTACTACTACTACTGCTACTACTACTGCTACTGCCGCTACATCTACTACTACTACTGCTACAATTACTACTACTACTGCTGCTACTACTGCTACTACTGCAACAACTACTACTGCTACTACTACTACTACTACTACTACTACTGCTACTACTACTGCTGCTGCTGCTACTACTGCTTCAACTGCTATTACTACTACTACTGCTACTACAGTGAAGTGTTCAGTCAGTATATGAGTATAGATGGGTCTTATGTTTCATAATAATCTCAAGGGTGCATGCATGGCTTTTATTACACAATTTGTAATGGACACAGAATAAATGAGACTACCACATTTGCATCTACATTTAATATATGCAAAATAGCAATGGCATTTAGCCACTGTTGGAAAATTGCATATCACTCAGATGATGATAAGACTGATTGTTGGAAAATCCTACAACAAACCACTTTTCTTTTTACAGTGCATATAAATGAATTTGTGATAGCGAATACTCCTTCAAATATTAACATTACGTTTAAAATAACTCTCTTCCACAGCTAACCCTGGTCATTGAGTCATGTTGACCCTGATTCAGAGCTCAGTTCAGTCAGAGCAGAGAGCGGTTTATCGCTGCAGGCTTCAGACACTGACCTGCTGCTCCATAGACACTTAAATAAGACCCTATGGCTGTCTGCACTGCACTAATCTGTGAATATGTGTGAATATACTCCCTCTCTGTCAGCAGTGTTATGAAACTGTTTTCTTTATAGCATTCACCCCATCAGGCTCTCATCAACCTTTCTTTTCCTAATTAGAAAATGATTATTCAGTGAACATCTGTGAACATTTCATCACTGTTAAGCTTTAATAAAGTACTAGAGGTAACACTGTAGTTTAGGATCCTCAGCTGCTAACTGAGTGTCCTAGTAATTCAGCTATTAGTTGCTATTTTAAAATTTTATTTTAGTAAATGTTAATATTTTAATACACTTATTAATGCGTATGCGGTTCAACAGTGACCATCCACCCCATGGTTAAATTTCTCATAATTTTTTCACATAGACTTTCTGAAAAAAATATATATTAAAAGTTTGAAAGCTCGCTCAGATTTCACAGAATCTTGCATTTTAAACAACATTTTTTTTAAAACAACCGCATTAGGATATTAGTTAGCACATAGCTGGTTAGTCTCCGTGATACCTTTGAATTCTTAATATTTGAATTTTTTGAAAAGACTATGGAAAAAAATAAATGGAAACTTTACTTCCAGATTCTGAGCAGTCTGTGACTGTATATGTACAAGAGCGTCTCACTGCTAATAATGCTAATGAACTGTTTTAATGAGACAAAAAATATTGATGAATAAACAAAGAAGTATACTTTATAATTACTAACAGATGTAATAAGCCCTATTTATGTCTTTGATAAGTGGTCCCTTAAAAAAATAATATTCATTTACCCAATAATCAATAATGTTTATATTTAGGAAAAAGTACAATAAAAATATATATAACAATGTATCTTACATTGTATCTAATAGAAGTCACATGTACTGCATTAGCTGATGTTTATTCACTGTATAATACCGGCCCCTCCCCTCTTTTCTGATTGGTTCATCGTATGTACGTCATAGTTTAACTGACACCCATTCGTTCTGCCTGTTTAACTCCAACTTTATCACCCTTGAGACAGGTCATCACCACTGCCCCCAGAGCACACCAATTCTGTCTATTGACATTCACTACACTCCTCTATATATTATGTCCTTCAAACCTGTGATCAAGTTATCAGCTGATGTCTTTCTGAGCCGGTTTCCTCTGTATAAATGATGCTGTTAAGCTGCCTGGGCCTATAGGGTGATGATGGAGTGCAGGCTTTAGTCCTATCTCTATGTGTCATATGACGGAGGTGTTGTTTTCACTCTTGTGCTGTCATGGATTTGATTGATGGCGTCTCTATCTTCGCTCGTACAGAGAGGCTGCGGTGGCCAATAGTGCGAGGTATGTCCAACGTGCTCATTCATCCTGCTGCTCTGGCTGTGAATGCCTGACTGCGTCCATAAAAATAGCTTGTACATGGGGTATAAACTGGTCACTGCATGTCGTGTTTAAAGGGCCCATATTACGCTATTTTCTGATCTATGTTATAATGTTGTTCCCTCATCACAGTTGTGTTTTGTTTCATTCACACGTTTAACACACAGACCCTGCATTTTTGACTGAGTTCTTCTCTCAAACAGAAAACACTCTGTTCCACCTTGTGATGTCATACATACAAGAAGTGCTTCACTGTGTTTTTAAACTCCACACACCTTCACTAGAATCATTTGGATGATTTCAACTCTGGAATTGCTAATCTCTACTGAACTAAAGGTAAAAGGTAACTTGAAACTGTCACTACATGACATCACAAGGTGTAACAGAGCATTATGAGCATTAGACATGTAGACAGACTAATAATGCAGGATTAATCAAACATGTATGAGCGAAACAAAACACAACTCAAGGTATGTTTTTGAGGTGGTAACGACATTATAACATGACTAAAAGCTCATAAGAGTCAATTCTGCGTAATATAGGACCTTTAAGGAGAGATACATCAACAAATAGGGAAACAATGTTTATCTATATTACTAACATAAATATTAGAGTAAATACATATGTGTATATAGGATAAATAAAGTTGAAAGCCTGTATTTTAAGAGTGTCTTCATACTTGCCGTGGTTTGGTCCTGATTTGGGCCCAGTTTGAGTCTTAATGTAGATTTGGTCGGGTCCCATTTACATCTGGTTTTGTTCGGGGTTTAGTCCCAAGTTCGATGTGGAGATTGTGCAAGTATGAACACGCTGTAAGGGTGCAAACTGACTAAAACAGTCTAAATACTGAAATAAAAATTATAAGGATGATAAGAATGTATGGATTTTGCAATATTATCAACAATTAATTTATAAATACCACATGTTTAAGAACTATGGGCTTTATTTACTGACTATGCTATCATGTAACTGTCTCATCTCATTTTTATTTTATTTTTTTGTGATATCCATATTGTGCTCATCTTGCTTCATGCTTGGCTTTCAAACTGCGCTGGTCCACGAGCTTTATCAGAGTTATTATAGCAGAGCCTAATCAAATTTCTAATGTAACCTTGTTTTATTTTCCATTCCCCTTTCAGTTCACACAAGGCTGAAAATTCTGCATCCAACCTTCCAGAGAGTCAGGAATTTTTGGCTGTTGATGACAAGAAAACGCCACGATTCACAGACGTAAGCGCCATCGAAATTTCAGTTAACCCTTTGTTGAAAATGGTTATTGTATTATTTTTGTTATCTTTTTGCCATAGTTTGAAGGAAAAACCTCATTTGGGATGTCAGTCTTCAACTTGGGAAATGCCATTATGGGGAGTGGGATTCTGGGACTTGCCTATGCCATGGCCAACGCTGGAGTTGTCATGTTTTTGTAAGTTATTTTTTCATTTTTCTAACAAATACAACAACATAAAACAGTGTAAATGACTGTGTGTTAGCTTTTTCTCCTGTCTATGTTTAAATCATCTTTATACTGTCATATTTTTAATGAAGGAAATAGCTGTTTAAAGGTCTCTTATGCAAAATTTGCTCTTGTGAGCTTTAAGCCATGTTATAATGTTTTTACCTCCTCAAAAACATACTTGGAGTTGTGTTTTTTTTCATTCACACATTGAGCAACCCTTAATTATTAGTCTGTCTATATCTCCAAAGCTCAAAATGTTCTGTCCCACCTTTTTGTTCCACCTTTTGTTCAGTACAGATCGGCAGTTCCAGGGCTGAAATCATCCAAATGATTGTAGTGAAGGTGTCACAGAGTGTTTTCTGTTTGAGAGAAGAACTCAACCAAAATATCCGGGGTTGTGTGTTAAACATTTGTGAATGAAACAAAACACAACTCCAGGTCTGTTTGTGATGAGGAAAAATAGATCAGATAACAGCCTGATATGGGGGCTTTAAATTATTACCTCTCAGTTATTAGTCTCCTTCACAGACGGTCATCACATAACTCTATTGTAATGTATTCCTTGAACGCAGCTACTATTTTTAGCCCTGACAGTGATAAGAAGGGTCCCATTTGTTTGATAATAGCCTGTGGGGATGGTTTTAAATTGCACTGAAGAATGATGTTATATTTTATTCATGAATTCATAAAATAGTGAATATTTTCAAAACATGGTCTCGTAGTCTGATCAGCCATAACATTATAACCACTCACATCTAAAGTGATAAGTGAGGGTCAGTGTAGATGGGTTTGGAGCTGGAAAAGTGGACAAGTGTAGAGATTGGACAATAATTTGTATGATTTCAGCTCTGGAATTGCCATTGTCTCCTGAATTAAAGGTTAAAGGTAGCTGTTAATTTGAAAACTACCACTTCATGACATCACACAGTGGAATAGAGGATTTTGGCCATTGGAGATGTAGACAAACTAAGGGTTACTCAAACATGCGTGAATGAAACAAAACACAACTCCATATATGTTTTTTTAACATGGCTCAAAGCTCAAAAGACTTTATGTAATACATTTATTTTACTGTCCCTGTGAGGAAATGTGTCCTCCCATCCTTCAATGCCACTGGGGAAAACTGACACAGTGCAGCACCCAGGGACCCATCTCCAGATGTTGAGCTGGGCTTGGTCAGAACTGCCTTAGCTGAAGGGTTTTTACCTAGAGTGTGTTTTAGGTTGACCGGGGAAATCATAGAGCTCGTAAGAAAAACACCCAGACATAGAGGGAAACATACAGAGCAGTCTGCAGTGGTCATTGTCACTATCAGAGGTGCTTTACATCTGGTTTAGTCCTGGTCTAGGCCTGATTTAGTTCTGGTTTAATGTCTGGTTTAGTCCTTGGACCAAAAGTGGTTAGTTTCACACTTTTTATTTAGTTATATCTGCAGTGCATTGGTAGTTGTAATGTTTTGCTTTATCTAACCTAGAAAGCTAGTCTGGTCCAAACATGATTTCTATATTTAATGATTTATTGTGCTTGTGTCTTCTTTATAGCTATAATCTATGACACTCGTAGATGATTACGTTATAATTTGTACATTTTAAATCACAATATTCATCTAAAACGACCTAATAAAAGAAACAAGTTTGTTGCCGTCTGCATTAGAAAACTCTAGTGCCCAATGGGAGCTGATATCGTCATAAATTCATCACAATAAAGAGTCACCACCTCTGATGGATAGCTGCAGATCACGAGCACGAGGCGAGCAGCAGATTTTTTTCATTTGTACCAAAATACCTACGTGACTCTACCGAATATCATCGATTAAGAGAATAAAATTGGAGAAGGAAGTAAATAAAGAGCAGTGGGCTTGATTGGCAGTATGGAGTCTTGAAAATAAGCAATTAAAGATTACTCAAACATGCATGAATCACTCCAAATACAACTCCGGGTGAGTAAATGTCGAGGGGAAACACGGTTATACCATGGTAAAAAGCTTTAAAAAGTTGATTTTGCATAATAGGTCTGCTTTAATGCTTCTATTACTGCATAAGGTCTGTTCAAAAGTTGATTAAATTAACCTAAAGTGAACTAAGTGACCCTCAACAACCTTTACTGTCCCCAGTCACACATATACAACACTGATGTTTTCATGTATTGTGCTGAGTGGCCTTTCATCTGCAGACCTGAGAGCCCTGGTTTTGTATTGACCTCTGCAGGGGGTTGTCTTAGTCCTGGCCTAGTATGACTTTTTTGTTCCAACTTTTTTAGATTTTTCCAATAAACGTAGCGGAGTCTACAATAACAAAAGGATCTAAGACAAATGAAACTATGTGCACATTTAATTAAAGAATATAGCTGGAGGTTTGGTGCCTTAAATGTGACTGCTCTGGTGGTACAAATGAAATGTCTACATATTTCTGTGTCTCCGCTGTTATGAAACTGGATTATGGGGTTATTGAGGGAAGAGGTTAGCAGGTCCACAGTCAATCCGGAGAACGGGGGGTGTGAGGCGAAAGGCAAAAAGGACAATTTTCTGTTGCATAGTTTTTATATAAGAAATCTCATAGTGAATTTACATGGCATTATTCATAATTCTTTTCCCCACTTGCTTGTCACCATGGAGATGTTGTTGCTATACGTGGAATATTCAGCATTAAAGTTATCTATTTCACATTTATTCAGTTTATTTGTATTTATATAGCACATTTAAAAGCAACTTAAGCTGTCCAAAGTGCAAAAGTCAACAAATAACAATAAAACACCAGTATATCCTGTCTAGCTAGAATTAAATGCCAGGGAGAAGATATGAGTTTTCAGTTATAGGTATTTTATTGCTCAGATGTTTAAATTTCTTCTTACTGTGAGTGAGGATGTCCCCATGAAGATGCATACTAAAGCAATACTGTGGAACATTCCAGGCAAAGCAATAACATCTCCATGGAGACAAACAGGTGGGGGACCCTCCATCAGATATGTTACATAGTGCTCCTTTAACATGAGTGCGTTCCCAAGAACAGTGAGGTGGAATATGGGACACGCACTTTTGAACTTCCAGCGCACTTTTGTCTGAGGTCAGAACTTGCGTGATTTCTCAGACTTCAGGGCCGATTGTAGAAAGTCTAAGAGTCTTACAGAGTGACTCAGGGACAGTTTTTGAAGTAGTGGATTTGGAAAAAGCCCCTTATGTTGATCTCAGTTGTGTGACCCACGTTTTTAACTGAGTAAATTGAACCCAAATAGCACCTATAACCACTTTTTAACCTATTTAGACCGGGGCAGCATGATATTAGGACAAATCCATAATGCAGTTTTTCTGACAAGAATTGCTGTTGTGATTTGAGATTTTAGTTTAAGTATAATTCTGTTCATAGTACACTAGTGTAGCCACGAAACTAACATTTTAAACTTGATTTCAATACTAAGGAACTGACTCAATACTCTATACTGATTCCACAATAAATAAAAAGGCTACATTTTTAGTTATAGCTATTTTCATACACAAATTAATATGACTTTCTTTATCTTAACATGGAGTCTTATATTTGTTCTGGTTAAGCTCAAAATGACACTAAAACTGTTCAGGAAAGCTCAGATTTTCGCCTAATTTGAATTGAATTTGACTTTTTGCCATATCGATACATCCTCAAATGAGTATATAGTTTCGATATTAGTTTTAGCATCAATTAGCATCTCATTTTTGATACTTTTGACAATCCTGAGTGCACGTTGAAATCAAATCCAGAAGCACTGACATTTGAGAGAAGACTCAAAGTCAACTCAAATTGCGATTTAATTACGCATATATTATGCAGCCCTAATTCCGGCTGTGTACCCTATTATTCACATGACAGAAGACGTGAAGTTTTTATTATTCAGACTCCAGTATATTTCATTATCGAAATTACCATCAGTTCCCAAGAATTACAAATTATGATTCTGGCAACTGTTTTTGTCAGCGTCAATCAGGTATGTGTTAGAGGTTCTTAGCTGTAACGTGCGGCATGCCAATCAGCTCATTTCAGTGTCCACCCCTCATTTAGAAATCATTAAAAAGATCGCTTTAAAAAAAGAAAATCAGAACACACACAAAAAAAAAAGAATTAAATTATCGTCTTTTTATACAGATTTTTATTATAAGAGGAAAAGAACTTTTGGCTGGAATGGCTGATTGAAGTGTCTTATCCATAACAATAGGAAGCAATAAAGTGTTAGATCTTGTGTTCAGTTGTGTAATAAAAACAAAATGAAAACCACCAAACCAGGAAAAAGTAAATACTGATAAAAAAGTTTTTTTTAAACATGTCGAGGAGCAATAACGAATATGAAATGCTGAACTAATGCAAGAATCCCATACACTTCAAAAATGCATTTAGAAAGGTCTTGGCACCAGGGTTTGCAGGTTACAGGCCAAGTTACAGGCCAAATCTGTGGAGACGCAAGTGCACTCGCAGTAAGAATGCATGTTTTTTTAAGGGTTTCTTTGTGATAAAAACATCTATAAATGAATAAATGACAGATAGATAAGATAGATAATTTTAATGCCATACTAAAGAACATTCCAGGCATAGCAATAACATTGGAAAAGTGACGGGAAAGTTACATTTTGTGCCCTTTTATAGATAGACTATAGCAGTGGATCTCAAACTTTTTGCAGGACGTACCAAAGAAAAGATTTGGGTTTCTGAGTCCCACCAGATCTATGTCAAGTCTATATATACAAGACTATTCCCGGTCTAACTTAGCACTAAACCAGGTCTAAACGTGGACTATGTCATTTCCACTGTAGTTCTAAACAAGAAGTTATCCTAAGGAGGCCAAAAACATGGATAAAATGGACTCATAACTAGTCAAACCTACACACTCAAGAGCTGTCCAAGTACCACCTGAAGGAGCTCACATACCACAAATGTGAACGCTAACTCACCAGCTAACTAACATGCTTCTATTGTGTTTCCCGGAGGATACAGAGGCGTGAGCAGGTCAGGTCCCTGGTCCTCGTAGGAGTGGGGTCCCTACACTGACCCCAGTGTTCAGTTTGTCAGCAGATCTGTCCTCCCTCTGCCTCTCCACTCCACAATCCCTCCATCTTTAAACCAGCGCCGGAACAAAAGGAGGTTGTGAACGGGCCAAGAGTTTAGGCCGAGGTGAAAGAGGCGCTGCCAGAGGGTTTTAAAGGGGCAGAATTAACAGACTTTAGAGCCAAAGCAGTGAATGAACAACAACCACATAACAATAAAAGAGGGAGAAGGAGAATGGGTCAAATTAGGTCTGGTGGAGTCAGTGGGCTGGTGTGTGGGTAACGGACATATAAGAATGATTTAAGAGCCCATATTACCCTATTTTCTCATGTGTGATATAATGTTGTTTCCTTATCAAAAACATATCTGGAGTTGTGTTTTGTTTCACTCACATGTTTAACACACAAACCCTGCATATTTAGGTGTCCTTTTTTCAAAACAGAAAACACTCTGTTCCACCTTGTCATGTCATGTGGTAATACAGGAAGTGATCCATTGCATTTTTAAACTCCACACACCTTCAGTAGCATCATTTGGATAATTTCAGCCCTGGAGTTGCCAATCGCTACTGAACTAAAGGTAAAAGGTCGTTGTGAAGTTGAAAACTGCCACTTAATGACATCACAAGGTGGAACAGAGCATTTTGAGCTCTGAAGATGTAGACAGACTAATCATTAGATCACTCAGACATGTGTGAATGAACAAAGCACAACTCCAGGTATGTTTTAGATGAAGTAACAACATTATAATATGGCTAAAAGTTCACAGGGGTCAGTTCTGCGTAGTATAGGATCTTGAAAGATGTGTATTATGTAACATTATCAAGTATCAGTGTTTTCACGTACTGTCATGGTGAAAATATATCGTCCCGTTCAAGTCGTTAACATTGAAAGCACTAATGTATTTAGCTTTTGTTTCTTAGTTTTTAACTTAAATGCTAATATTGACAAAAGTGTATATGGTGTAGTGTAGAAGTGTATAGTATAGTATAGTAACAGTGTAGTATAAGAACAACAATGCCCATGGAAATGAAATTGATATTTTAAATGGTAAGTGGTCACATTTTTATATAGCGCTTTTCCACCTTCAAAGTGCTCAATGCGGTGTACATCAAGGAACCACTCACCTGTTCACATACAGACTCATACACCAGTGTATGCAGAGACTGGGGGCGAGGTGGGTTAGGTGTCTTGTTCGAGGACACAACTAGAGTATTCATCTGTGGGAGCTGGAATCACACTGCCAACCTGTGAGTCCTTGGATTTGACCGCTCATCCAATGATGTTTTTTATGTCAAGAGCGGGATTCGAACCTCCAACCTTCGCATTGGAGGACAAACACTCTACCTGTTGCCCTATAGTAATCTCCAATAGTGCTCTTCTAACCTAAAAAAGGAGAACTTGACTCTTACTATTTCCATTATTTAGAAATATCTTTACTTTTTGAGTACTGTATCGCTTTACAGAAGATCAAATGCCCTGTCACTGCTTGGAATGCCGAATCCCTTTAAAGACATCACAGGAATTATTTGGGGATTGTTCCTCCTTCCTACACATTGTTTCCATAGTTCACATGTTACGATTGTGTATGTTTGTTGTGGAATGCTCCATCTGGTGTGTCAGAGATCAGAGCTTCAGCTGCAGGAACACTTTTGTTTTGTTCCAGTGTGATGTATGTCCTGCATCCAGGAAATGTGAGTCTGGGCCGCACCTGGGTCAACAGCCCACGGGCCAGTGTCCGATGTGAGGCATGTACGCCCCAGTGGCACCAAACACAGGCTTTCTCTGTATGATAATCGGTCGGCCATCTTGTTTTTGTGTTTTTCAGGATACTTCTCACAGTGGTGGCGGTGCTGTCTTCATACTCCATTCATCTGCTGCTAAAGTGTTCTGGGATCGTAGGTATGTGGCTACACTCATTAACCTGGCAGAAGTTAGATAAATATGTGTCTGAGTCTAGCGCTGCATACTCTCATTAAAATTCATTGTGAAAAGGCAGAACAAATACTTCAAACAAATACCTCAAGCTGATGAATTGAAGTAACACGACAGCACAGCGGGCACTGAAAAGTCTGCCACTCTCTAGTCTACTAAATGGACTTGTGAAAAAATACCAGACAGACATCTATCTTCAAATCCCCTTAGATCCTGTCTGTTGCAATTTATTTCCAAACAGAATAGTGGGTTTTTCTGCTAAAATAGCCCAAAGCACCAATATCTGCTTTGCCATGTTTGATTTGGGTTGTTTGGGCTTCACCTTTGGCTTCAACCGAAACCTCAATATGATGGAACATTCAGTGCAAAGCATTAACTCCATAGAGACAAGCAGATGGTGTACACTCTTACATTTAACCACAATACAGGTGATATTTTGAACCAGCAACAACCCCAAACCCACCAGTTCAGTGACTACAGCCTGTATGTCCCCCAGGTATCCGAGCCTACGAGCAGCTTGGTTTCAGAGCGTTTGGGACTCCGGGTAAGATGGCGGCAGGTATCGCCATCACACTGCAGAACATCGGAGGTGAGCTCAGTCCATCTGTTCTGTACACATGCACAATCACACATACACACATACACACACACTGTACGCTCATGCCCTGTGGTGTTTAGTTATAAGCGCATGATTTCCTGCCTGGGATTAACATGTGCCCTCTATGAATAAATAGGCAGAATATAAAAGTGGTAGATATGGGATTTATATAGAGATATTTACATTTTATAGAGATGTGAACATTGTCTATCTGTGTCCTTTCACATGAAGCTGATACAGTTTATATTGATTTTGAAGTAGCAGCCCAGTGAGGTCTATACATACATTATTTCACTAGACGAGACAAGCTGCGAGACTGTATCCATAAGAACAAGACAAGATGAGACATACACATTTTACGTTATTTGTAAAAAAAAAAAAAAAAAAGGTCTAGTTCACAATTTTGGCCATATTTTAAAAATGTGTTTAATAGTTCTGCTGCCATTGTCGAACTGTGTTTTGGAACAACAGCTTCTCAAATACTGTAACTAACTTTGTAGTACATTGCTTTTTTAGACCTTCACTGAATAGATTTAATTATAAGGCACACATTTCTACTATTCTTACACCTAAGTCCCACTACTTTTACTACTCCTACTTCTACTACTACCATTACTTCTACTATAGTTATTACTACTATGACTGCTACTACTGCTAGTGCTGCTACTACTACTACTACTACTACTAGTACTGCTGCTTTTATACTACTATTTGTATTACTACTGGTACAACTACTACACCTACTACTATTTTTACAACTACTACTTCAACTATAACAACTTTAACTACTAATACTACCACTACTCTTACTTTTACTCCTACTAACCAATTGTACTACTACTATACTACTGCCATTTTATAATAATAATAATATAAAAATGTATAATAAATAAATTGTGCAGTTCAGTTCACAGTTTTGTTCACAGTATAACAATTGAAAATTTTTTAAAATTGTATTTAATAGTTTTGCTTCCATTGTAGAACTGCTTTTTGGAACAACAGCTTCTCAAATTGTGTAACTCCTCAGCCCTTAAGCCTCTTTTTATCCAAGCCAAATGTGAAAAAAAATCTCACAAGATAATTTTCCTCACAATCTCGTGGCATTTTTATATCACGAGATGCTGAAAAACTGCACATGCATTTGCCAGTGTAATGTCTTGTGTGGAAGCGTTGCTCTATTTCTTAATTTAACTACAGTTTATTTCAGCGTAACAATATATACTTCCTTTAATAGCAGTTAGACAAAAGTAGGTTAGAAAACTGAGTCATTTCCAAACCTGTAGCTCTTGTGGGACGATGATACTGATTTGTTTATGTAAATTGCCGAATCAGTGTATATTTGTTCACATATGTTGCATAACTGCTGTTTTTTCCTTATATCTTCCTGCAGCCATGTCCAGTTACCTGTACATAGTGAAGTATGAGTTTCCTCTGGTGATCCAGGCCTTCCTGAAGGTGGACAAGCCGGCAGGGTGAGTGCAGTGGATTAGATTTTTATTGTCAGAGTTTATGTCACATCTACGCACACTGGGGTTGTAAGATAAATCAAAATAGAATTGACATTGCAGTTTGAATGGATTTTTAGTAAATCGCCAAGACTGCCGTTTTTGAAGTACCATAAATTCCTCCACAATCAACAATATGTCCTTTCTTATTCTGCATAACAACTGCTGATCCTGTTATTTAGAAAAAGGAAAATTCCCTTCTGTCAACTGGACAAAAGAAATGGTTTGAGAGGTGAGTTAAAGACAAAGACAATCCATCTTTGAACAGGAATGAGAGACATAGACATCATTTATCTCCTATTTATAAGTCCATCCTCCGACCTAAATGTAAACAAGGAAAACAATAGGGCTAGCTGGTATGCTAATAGGTGTGAGTGCACCCATTAGGGGCTTGAATTATTATGTAAAATATGACTCAGGCACAGCTCACACTGAGTGTAGCTCAATAGACCAAGCCAACTAACAGAAACTGTAAACAAACAAGTATATTAGGTCGTTTTCACTAGTTAGGTTGACGTAAACAGCATTTGCTCTGAGAGCGGCGCGTTTGGGCCAGTGTGAACGTGACAGTTGCATTCTGGACTGCAATAAACGCCCGCTTAGAGAATGTGAAACTGAAGGTGATGGAGCAGCTCCACCGGCACTCTGGAGAGGGGCGAGTGTGGTGGGAACACAGCCACCCCCGGGCCGACATATGCAGTCTGCTGTGTGAGCATAGAGTGTCTATGGGTGCAAGTAGAAGTGCTTGGAATTGGGTAAAAAGCTCTTCGACCACGTATATTTTTATGAATGGGTGCTACAGAGGTCATTTGGATCAACTTAATGTCAGCGACACGTCTCCTCCTGCCTCTGTGTACGCAGGTGAGCCTGGGTTTGGCTGTCATTTTTAAAAAACTGTTGCCACCAGTTCGTATCTGGCTGTCCTCACTGTATATTTAGCCACAGGTGAAAGAAAAGACCACTGTATATAGCACCAGGCAAGCGAGCGTGTGCATATTCACAGGGCTCTGTCCCCTGAAGCACGTTGTCATAGAAATAAGTTTGTTGATCAGCTGATGGCCTCTCACGTGACTCGTGGTGCAGTGTTTGGGATGAATGATGCGCGGTGTATGTGAGCAAGACTGACCCAAAAGGAAACATAACAAAATCTAGTGTCACAGGGGTGGGTCCACAGAGCCACTCAGATGTGTGAAAACCATCTTAGTTTCTGTGCAGTAAACTCCTCCCAGAATCTGACCAGAATTGAAGAACGAGCAGCAAAACATCTTCACTCTAAAACTTTGGTCCAGTTGACAGAAATGTATGTTTCTTTTGCGATTAATCATAGCTGGATGACTGAGGGATTACACACACATGTTCTGAAGTGTGATTCTTTCATGTTTCTCTCTTTTTGTAAATTCTTCAGCACATATTTAAACAGTGAACTTTTAACAGAATTCTATAATTAAACAAATTACAAATCTATTCGCAATGCTTGTCCGAAAAATTGCTATTAGACACACACTGACCTACATAAGGCAGCAGCTTTACTCCAGTATCCTTTGCTTCATCCTCCCAGAATGTAATATATACTACACTCATGTGATTATTTATGGAAGCTTAAGTGTTGGCTTCAATGTGGCTGTGCTGTGTGACTGTGTTGGTGAGGTTATAGTGGTAAATTATATGCAATAATTAATAATATATAGGTTAACATGCTTTTTCTGTGCAGAGATCCCATTGCATTACATCCATTGATTCATTACTTTTAGCTTGACTCATTTGTGTGAATAAACTATGGTTAATTACCTTTTTAGTACATTGCTTCTTAAGTCTGCCACTGAATACAAGATTAAATGATAAGGCACACATTTCTACTATTCCTACTTCTCCTACTACCACTACTTCTACTATAACTACTAGTTTTTAAGCCAAAACTGCTACTACTGCTGCTAGAACTATAGCTATTCCACCATTACTATTACTGCTGCAGTTTAGTTCTATGGCAAGACAAGGATTATATTTTTGCAAATGTTCTCACGATTCCCATATCCAAACCCAGAATTCCTGTCATCCCTGAACACTAAGATCTTACAGTCTGTATTAATCGGACACATGGGCTGTGCCAGTCGCCCCTGTGCAGCTGGCCCTCACACAGCTGTCATAGTGACCCTGAGCAGAGAGCGAAACACACAACAAAACACAGCACGCTTGACGCTGTTAGCATAAACGGCAGGATAGCATCAGGCTAAAGCAGGTGCATCCACACACACATATACTGGACTTCACATGTTCACCTTTAGTCCAATTCAACCACTCACACAGCAGAGGCGCAAAGGACAAACTGGGTTATTCATGTTTTTTGCAAGGCTATATATTTTTTATACATATATTTATTTCCTTAGGGGTTTAGTAGTAGTAGTAGTTGCAGCATTAATAGTTATCACTACCAAAGTATAAGTAGTAGTCTTAGTAGTAATGTGTGCAGGGGAGATGATGGAGGAGGCAAAGGGGTCTATTGTCCCGGGCCCCAGGGTCTTAGGGTCCTAGAATTTGGCTCTTTTCTTATTCATTTATATTATAGGGGGGCCCATCTGAGGCTTCTTCCCTAGGCCCCCGAATTTCTGTTGACAGGCCTGAATGTGTGCATTTAAAAAAGCTGTGGACATTGTATTGTTAATTTACCATAATATAAATGTATATCTAATAACAAATAAATAGTAATAATATTTCATCTTGTTTTATTGTGTATTTCCAGAAAACTCAGTAATATGATTAGGAAAATTCAGGTAAAAAAAAAAAAACTATTCAGTTCAATTCAGTTTTCCTTATGTAGCACATTTAAATACAGACTCACATAAAAATGAATAATGTAGGTAATATGATACATTGGCAAAGACCAATAAAACTATATCACACCAATAAAACACTAAGATATCCTGTCTAGGCAAGGCAAGTGTATTTGTATAGCACAGTGTGTATACAAAATAATTAAAAGTGCTTTACTGAATAAGAAAGATATTAAAATCACAATACAAACAAATCAAAACTAAATAATCATCATAAAATTAACATTAAAAGAGTTATATGCACAGCTAAACAGAACTGTTTTGAGCCTGGATTTGAAATTGTCAAAGTAGAGGCCTGTCTCACATCTTCAGGAAGACTGTTCCAGGTTTTAGCTGCATAAAACTGTAACGCTGATTCTCCATGTTTAGTCCTGACTCTGATTACCAGCGGGAGGCCGGTTCCTGAAGTCTAGCTAGTTTTAAATACAGGGAGAAGAAGTGGGTTTTCAGTCTAGTCGTAAACTGTGTTAAAGACTGAGAGGATCTGACAGGCAGAGGGAGCTAGAATAGATTAAGTCAATTCAATATAAACTAAAAAAGCTGACCTAAATATGTGTGATTTTTATTTGGCTCTGTTTATGTCACTTTAACTTTTACTTTTTCAACCATAAAGTTTGATTTCATAAAGGTGGTCACACACTAGACGAATGCCAATCTAACAATGTGAAAGAAAGTGAAAGTAGGATTTCATTGGTGTTTGGTCCATTGTAAAATCGTGATGTAATGATGATCGTAACACAACAATTTGATATTTTGACATCCCTATGCAAGGCTATGTGTTTCTCCTCAGTTTCTACACTACTCTACTTTAAATGCCCATAGCATTACGTTTCCGTGATAGTGAGTGGGAGTCATAGTCTGCTCTATGTGTGCCTGTATTCCCTGCACAGTTTTGTTCAGACTGGTGTTTGACGTAAGGCTGCAGTGACGTGTGCTCCTGATGTCACTATTCATGAGGCAGAGGCGACACTGCTGTAGGCTCTGCTCTGGTGTTATTTAAAGTGACAGCGCCCTGCATGGCCCGAGCGGCAGATCGTCATCCGTGTGGGTGTTTGGATTGTGTTTGAAGTGAGTGTGACATAGGGAGGGATGTAAACAAAACAGGAATACTAAACCAAGTGCAAAAATATTATAGAACGTGATTTAGGCCTGGGATATTAAAGGTACTACATTATGTAAGATTGACTCTTATGAGCTTTAAGCCATGTTATAATGTTGCCTCATCAAAAACATACCAGGAGTTATGTTTTGTTTCATTCACATGTGTTTGAATAATCCTTATATCCTAATTATTATTAGTCTGTCTTCGTCTCCAAAGCTCAAAATGCTCTTTTCCACCTTGTGATGTCATGAAGTGGTAGTTTTCAAGTTAACACCTGCCTTTACCTTTAGTTTAGTAGAGATTGACACTTTCAGGGTGGAAATGATCCAAATAAAGGTGAAGATATATGGAGTTTAACGGAGAACCCAAGAACCCTTTTCTTCTTTGGAAAATTATGAACATTGCATTAAATTACTGCTATAAGTTCACTGAAAACTGAAATCTACTTTTTTCAATTTTAACCCTTTATTCTCTAATTTAGGACCAGGGTCAAATTTGACCCATCAGGGTTGCTAATTTATCCAAAAAGAATATAAAATGTACTGCTAGACATTCTGCAATATTACTAAAAAGATGAACAAAAAAAAACACAATTTTACCAACCGCTGGTTTGCTGAGAAGACGATTTTATTTGGGTAGTTTTCCAGCTCAACAGGTCAGCCATCTTGTCACTACCACTCTGGCTCATTTTAGTTCAATATTCATTCAATAGGTTTCTCTATGCAGGGGCCAGAAGTGGCACTTTGGGCTTTTGCAGTAATTGACTGCAGCCAAATTTGACCCCATGGGTTTTCCAGGGTTAAAAACACAGTGGAGCACTTCCTGTATTACCACATGACATCACAAGGTGGAACGGAGTGTTTTCTATTTAAGAGAAGAACTGCCTAAATATGGCCCCCATGAAAAAGAGTCTGGGTGCTCTCTTGTGGTGGGCTCTACCTGTACAAATAAAGATTTAAAAATATTTAAACAATCGCCTACTCTTAAAGTCAGCACAACTGAGTAGCATCCCCATTCAAATGAAATATTATAACTTTTGCAGCATCCCTGAAGTGTTTTGTCAGAAAATAGCAAATACTTCATCCAATCTCGAGTCTGACACTTCAGTTCGCTGTGTCAAGTTTTATAAGAACAAGAATAGCTGATAGAAACACACAGCAGAAAACACTGAGCTGGTGAGGAAGAGGCTACATTTTGCCTCCATATCTGCCTCTTTGTACAGTCTCTTCTTAACTTATCTAACCTCATTCCCCTCACACACACGCATTGATTTTTCACTACAGGAGCTGCGTTTTTCAACCACTCAGCTTATCACGAATACACTGCTGCTGACAGTGTCCCTCCGGCTTTCAGATTGCAGAATTTAATGGAAAAAGGAACCAATAAAAACTGTACTATCATTGAGAAACATTAAAGAAATCTATTTTATTTTAGTGTTTATTGTAAAATCCTCTAAGCTTGTGTTATCTTTAAAGGTCCTATATTACACAAAATTGACTCTTGTGAGATTTAATCCATGTTAGAATGTTGTTATCTCTCCTCACAAACATACGTGGAGTTGTGTTTTATTGCATTCACATATGTTTGAGTAATCCGGCATTATTAGTCTGCTCAAAATGCTCTGTTCCACTTTGTGATTTCATGAAGCAGTAGTTTTCAAGTTAGCAACTACCTTTTACTTTTTGTTCACTAGAGACTGGCAATTTCAAGGCTGAAATAGTCCAAATGATTCAGCAGTGTGGAATTTAAAAACTCTTTGTAGTACTTCCTGTATTACCACATGACATCACAAGATGGAACAGAGTGCTTACTGTTAGACAGAAGAACTTGGCCTAAATATGCTGGATTTGAGTGTTGTGTGAGAATGCAACAAAACACAACTCCAGGTATGTTTGTGATGAGGAATCAACATAATATAGATCAGAAAATAGTGTAATATGGGCCCTTTAAAGTAAGGTAAACATTTTATTTTATTATTGTATTTTTTTTACAGATCTTTAAAAAAAAAAACTTAAATCATCAACTATTGTAATGGAACTGGAACTAAAAGTATATATCAGGAGATTTTGTCTTCTCCTTTTTATCTACCCCTTTAATTCCACTGGGAAGAGCCAAGATCTTGGGAGGACAGCTTTGCTTCTACCGAGCTGGTGCATTAGACTATACTGTGCATGAGGTGTATTCTTGCAACATAAATGACCTACAAATCATAATAGTTTGTGTTGATAGTAGCAAATTGTATAACTCCATGGAAAATTCACTGTTTTTGAAAGAAATATCCAAGCAAAAACGTTTTTTTGTTTGGGATGGGGCTCACAAACTACTCTTTCTGTTGGTTCAATCAGCAATTTTGTTAAGCCCTGAGAAAAGCTGTCTTTTGCTTTAAAGTCCCTTCAACTGACAGTGATCACGTCTTTGGGGCTGAATAATGGCACCACTTTCTGAAGCCATTCTGAAGAAACTATTTCTCTTTCGTTCATTTATACTGACAGAAAACATGTTTAACTTTGGGTTTTTGTTTCATGAATTTGACTCAGACATATTAACCATAAACCAGATCGACAAATCTGCAATGTGACAATTAAACACCATCGAGTTCAGAACTGTCCTCCAGCTCAATTTTAAACTATAGGAATAATAGAAATCTGTTCATTTTTTCATCACTTAATCTCTCACTTGTTGTCCCAGGTCCATGTGGTGAGGATCTTATATAGGAACATGTTGCCTCCTCCGCCCTAAGCCTCTTGTTTGGGGACATTTGTGTTAAATGTGTGCATTATGTGTGTGTGTGCGTGTACATGTGTGTGTGTACATGTACGTGTGGGTGGTTAACAGATGTTGTGTGGTGCTGTCGCTGATGGAAGCAGAGGGATTAATCGCCCTGGCTCTGTCACACTAAAAATAGGCCTGGGAGGATGCCACTGTACCAGACCCAAGCATGTGTTCTACTGGCACTAAACACATGATTATATAAGATCTTTAAATACGCATATCACATTGTCAAATCTTGTTATTATTCTGACAGTTTTTTGTATAATTTATTGGTGGGTTTCCGGCAGATGATTCCTTCCTGAATTGACAGATTGTGTGAGGACCTTTCCCCATTCAAACGATATAATACTTTGATTTGAATTGCATCATTGCTATGACAACGGAGGACCAGCTCGTTCAAGTGACGAAAGAATCCTGCCTGAAACCCATGAATAGCTGTATCATTAATTACATAAACTACAGCGATATTTAGTGCAGCTAGTATAATACGCATTCCATCTATATCTATACCTGTATCTATAACTATATTAAAGCTTCACTATGTAACTTTTTGGGGGGAAGGTCTGCCACCTGCTTGTCTTCATGGAAATGTTATCGCTTTTTCTGAATGTTCTCCATTATGTAATCTTATTGTGAGCAGGTTCCCCTGTCCACAGATCTGACCTGTAAGCCTAGTGGCATCACGTACTTGCCACCATGTGAGAGCCTGTGGAACATTCAAGGCAAACATTAACGCTTACGTAGAAACAAGCGGGTGGCATACACTACACCATAAATGTTACATAGTACATCTTTACTTTTTGTATGATGTAGGTAGGTTTGCTCGTTGTTTGTTTTTATATTAATGGGTTTGAGCTTCTTGTTATGGGCAACATTTTCGGGACTTTTTTCCATTCAGTATAATGTGTTATAATGTTTTGTTTCGTATAATTGCTATGGCAACGGATAAGTGAAATTTTTATATCCAATTTGCAATGGCGGGTAATTTATGTTCTCTTGTAGTAATAGTAGTTATCGGTATTACTCAGGACAATCAGATGGGCTGGTGTGGACGGGTTTCAGTTGAGTCCATGCTGTCTGTCTGGTCCTATTGATTTCCCATTTTGTTAAAACCAATTAAAAACCACAGTGTGAGAGTGTTGATAGTGAGACCAGCCCTAAGCTCAGGTTTTAAAAGGGAACTGGCAACGATAAGCTTGAAAAATCAAAAATGCAAGGTTGACTAAAACTGCATTTTTAAATAGAAACTCCAATATATTACATGTTTCAATTTCACATGTTTGCCTTGACATCACAATGGCATCACGCTATTTACACAAAATCAGATGTGGTTATGGTAAATTGCACATAGTCAAGCTTAACCTTCCTTGATAAATAAAATATACCTATTATCTGAGGAGCATACGCATCATAATATAGCAATGGCATGAATCCATATGTTCAGGCAACAATATATGTAGAAACGCATACCAAAAAGTATCTATTTATTTATGTATTTAATCAGAGACAGATGCATTGTTTCAAATGTTATACCAAAAATGCAGTTTTTTTGCTGATTGCCTTGAAGTTGTAAAAGCGCTACATAAAAATGTGACCATTTACCATTACAAATTTTTAAAATAACCAAAAGCGCACATTATGAATAACCTCCATTTCATACAGCCTTGTTATGTTACAGCTCTGCCCTCATTTGCTGTAACTATAAAAAAAAACACACAATTCACACTGTGTTCATTTTATTACCAAGAGCTAAAGCTGATATTTGGTTTTGTCTTCACAGAGAGTGGTACCTGAATGGAAACTACCTGGTGGTGATCGTGTCCATAGCAGTGATTTTACCTCTGGCTCTGATGAAGCAGCTCGGTGAGTGTCTGCTCCTCTTCTCCACTGTTGGATGGAAAAATACAATGGGACTGACTCAATATCATCACGGAAAAACATAGCACTGTGTAACTTTTCTGGTACACGGCCTGCCATCTGCTTGTTGCTATGCTGATTCTATTGCTTTGCCTTGAATGGTCCATAGTATAGTATTAGACTTATGTAGCTTGAAAAACATATGTGTTCTTACTGTGCACAGGGTCGCCTTTTCCACAGACCTATCGGCACGGCAGTTGTTTGGAGCTCCCATTTTTTATTATTTAAATAGCACCACAATGCGACTTTTTGGGGTCAAGCCCTTCTTCGGACATTATGTCTGAAGAAGGGCTACAGGGAACATTTGAGGAAAAGCAATAACAGCCAACAGAAAAGTTCTATAGTGCATCTATAAAGCATTCACTATTTCTGTTACAGGTTACCTCGGATACACCAGTGGCTTCTCCCTGAGCTGTATGGTCTTCTTCCTCATTGCGGTAAGCTTTAGCTGTAGCCTTTAGCTTTAGCAGCAGACTGGAGTAATACAGATGACACTGGGTTTAACCTTTCTCTACTCCTGCTCTGTCTGACCTTTACTGTTGAACCACTGCAGCATGTGACCTAGTTTCAGCCGCAAGCCACGTCAGATACCCACTTTGTTGCCTTATTGTTTTTAAGCGAATTTCAGATGATATCTATATTGTTGTTTTTTTAAATATATTATTATGATGATGATGATGATGATGATGATGATGATTATTATTATTATTATTATTATTATTATTATTATTATTATCATTATTGAAATAGGGGCCAGGTCTGTGACAAGACACTATTCTCACAAGACAAGGCATGTGATTGGATCCACAAGAATGAGACAAGACACACTTTTGAGATAATTTGTAATAGATAAATGATGTGTTTATGTTCACAATTATGATTTTTTAAAAACATTTTGGCTGTTATCATTGCATTACTTTTTGGAACCACTGCTTCTCAAGTGATAATACAGACCTGCACTTGTCTCTGTTTTTGTCTGTGCTAAATGTAAGCACATGGGAATTTGTGCTGTGAGTTTTTTAATGTTACATCTTCTGTCTTTTTAGGTCATTTACAAGAAGTTCAACCTCCCTTGCCCATTCACAGAGTTTGCTTTTAACGGCACAGCTCACAGCCCCATTTTGAACACCACAGATCCGGGAGGGGAGGAAGACGACTCCTGTATTCCCAAAATGGCCAACCTCAACTCTCAAGTGAGTTATTGTATGCATGGTTCATTCATTTATTTATTTATAATTTTTTCTGCTGCTAATGTCCGTGCACCTCCTAACCACTGGATGGCAAATGATTTGAAGTATGTCGACAGTGAAGGACTGTTGTAGCATGGGAAGAATCTCCTTGTTTTTAAGCATTTATATGTGTTTAAGTTGAATTATTTTAGAAGTCACAGTTGATTTATTCATTGCAAATTGATAAGAATCATGTTTACAGTAAGATGCGGTGCAGTTAAAATGCTTAGTAATGCAGCGTTTATCATATCTTTAAATTGAGACCTCCACCAAGGCATTAATCACACGAATGGTCTCATGATAACTCATATCAGTTAAAGAAGACCTATTGTACTTGCGTCTGCTATATAGCTATAATTTATCATACTCGTGGATCATTATGTTATAATTTGGACATTTTAAATCGCGATCTAAAACAACCTCATAAAAGAAGGAAGTTAACCGACCTCTGCATTAGAATCACAACATCACAACAAAGTAACTGTTGGTCTCCTATGGATGGCTGCAGATCACACTAATGAGAAGAAAAGCACAATTTTCCCTAGAAAATTAAATTGGAGAAAGAAGTTAGTACAAAGCAGTGGGCGTATACCTGTGGAGGTGATCGGCGTCTTGAAAATAAACTATTAAGGATTACTCAAACCTGCATGAATCACTCCTAAAACAACTTTGGGTGACTAAATGTTGAGGGGATTTTGCAGAATAGGTCTGATTTAAGTTTAGTTAAGTAAAACAGTGCCCAGATCCTGACTACAACCAGATATATGCAAGTCAAAGCTTTCGATAAACCTACAAAGCTATAGGTCATTTTCATTTTCATTCACATTTTTTTGATTTATTAGTTTTGACGCCACGTGAACACAACCTGTAAAATTTAGTTGGAATACAGGTCAAAACTGGAATTTGCCATTTAACTGTCAGATTATAAAGTTGTTAACCTTGTTCATGTAATACTTCTGTAATTACTGGGTCTGTCACATTAAACAAAAACTGTGACTGCGTCTGTCAGTATAAATTAACAAAAGTGAAATAAATTGGTACGAGAACTTCAACACCCAAGATGTGATTGCTGTCAGCTAAAATGACAAAGCCACAAGGTTAATATGTCAAGTTTGTAGAGTCAATATCAAATGTGTATCTCCTCAGTTTTGAATACAATCATACATACTCTTCATACTTTTCATGTGTTACAATCCTGGAGGTCTTGTCCCCTGTTTCCAGTGGCATTCCCTTCTGTCTGGAGCTGAGTTCTTGTCCAGCTGGTCTTTATCCAGACTTAGTTAATCACAGAGGAACAATTAGCCCTGTGTGATTAGTGTGAGTGTTCGTGAATGTGGGGTCTCGGTTTGGGACGACCCACGTCTGTATCCATGGTGACCTGTTGCTTAGGTCTGACACAGTGAATACTTATAGTTACGTACATCAGCGAAACGACCTATAGTTTTATCACAGTCTTCACGATGTGTACTTTTATTTGGACTAGTCTGGAACTCGTGAGCCGTACAGGGTTGAATAAGAAACATTAATAATACGTTTTTGTTTTTCACCTTTCTGGCCACTCAGGGTTACCATACAGAGATGAAATGCAAGTTTAAAACATACAATTTGAATCATGCAGTTAATTATTATTATTTTTTTTTTCTATAATTTTACCTTTATTGTGCTTCGTACATGGGTATTTTTAATATATGGATTTGTATTGATACTTTGCAGCTGATCTCATCAACATTTCCTGGGGGTGTGATGCTAACTGTAGGCACTGCTCTGTCTGAGGCTTTGTGAGACTTTAATCTGCTTTGTTTTAACACAATATGACCAGAAAGCCGTGAGCCGATTTGTGCTACTAAATAAGTCCCTCTCAAAAAACATTACAGACACAAGCTACCTGGCATTTGCAATCTATTTTTCAGTTCATCACACTCACCCCTTTTGTTGAAAATCAAACATCTTAACAGGACCAAAACACAGGTTCCTGACAATGTGCAATTTAAATCCATTTTGTATTTTCCTTGAGTTTTCTTCTTTCTAAAAATGTCTTTGGCTGTGGTTGCTAATATGCACATTGTGTCACCATGGTAACTTCTGAACATTCTGCCATAGACATACATGCCAGCTCCCCCTCCCAGGGTGAAGTCACTGCAAAGTATCAATAGCACATTGCAAATTGTATCATGGGGTTACAATGGTTTTCTTTTACCAAATACCACACTTCAAAATGTGTTACTGTGACAAGCCTATTGTTGTCTGTTTCTTTCCAGACGGCCTACACCATCCCTATCCTGGCCTTTGCCTTCGTGTGTCACCCCGAGGTGCTGCCCATCTACACAGAGCTGCGCAAGTATGTTTAAAATGGTGGAACTCCTCCTTTTCTCGTTTGAGGAAGAGTCTGTAGTGGTATCAAGGTAAAGCCGTGCTGGTACCTCGTGCTTGGCTGATTGTAACCAAGGCACATGCACTGCTTTCACTTTATTTTCAAACACATGCACTTTTCTGCTTGTCTGGTTCAGCATGGTTCAACCCTGCATTGTGCACTGGACCACTTTTGCTTGTTTTTTCTAAGACTAATTTTGGCATTTTGGATATTACAGTTAAAATTGTTGGTTAAAATACATAATTTAAGTGCATTATTTTAAACATGGTTGTCCGTATGGATAATTATGGTGATCTGGCTGTTGTAGTATTCACTTACAAATACAAAACAACTGATAAACTTAGCATGTGACAATGATATGTTCTGATTTCAGTCCCACAAAGAAGAAGATGCAGCATGTAGCTAACATCTCCATAGCTGTCATGTACGTTATGTATTTCCTGGCTGCTCTGTTTGGATACCTCACTTTCTATGGTAAGTTCAACTGTTGGACCTGTGACTTTCTGAAGCATCCACACCCTCTAGTGGCCATACGGTCGCACTACTACAGGACATGTGAATTCTAAATGTCATCATGAAGTCTTAGAGCCAGGAGGTGCTATATAAATTATTCTATGGACTGTGTTTATTGTGTGTATTCAGATTCTAGACAAGAGCCAGTTTTTCGTCTACATTACGATGTACTTTGGCATTAAATATTGCAAAGGTAAATTCACAGATGTTGAACCTAATGATTTTTTTCTGTGACTAAACCCAAGAACTCACTCTTATTACAAAATATATCTGCATTTTAATAATATTGGTTTTGTCTGCGCCCCATCTGTATTAAATATTATTGGCCTATAATATTGAGATGTCGTCTGAAACCCAAAAATATCCCTGGAAGTGGGAAAAAAATATATTATCCATATCTATATTACAATTATAGATATTATACATTAAAAGCTGTTCAGTGTCGGCATTAATTTAGATCTAATAAAAATAATAACCAGACAGCACTTAATAGATAGAGAACGCAAAGCAAGGCAAGTTTATTTGAATAGCATAATTCGTACACAAAGTAAGTGCTTTACGGAATAAGAAAGCATTAAAATCACAGTATAACAAATAAATAATAATGTTTAAAAATCATTAATAATAATAATAATAATAATAATAATAATAATAATAATAATAATAATAATAATAATAAATTAATAACAACATAGAATAAAATGCCCTTATTGTGTAAAAAAAAAAAAAAAAATCCCCATGCAATTAAATGTCTTTTCTGCCCGTGTAAGATGCCTTACACACAATCATGCCTCTTTGTAACGAGATCATGAACAAAAAAACCCAAATGTTTTCAGTTACATTATAGTTCATAGTATTCACCTTCTGTGTTGTTCCCAGGTGAGGTGGAGGCGGAGCTGCTGCACACATACAGCCGCATTGACCCGTACGACACTCTGATCCTGTGTGTGAGAGTGGCCGTGCTCACAGCTGTCACCCTCACTGTGCCCATTGTGCTTTTCCCGGTAACACACATTTACTTAGTACAAGTTATACAATAAATATTATGGAATTTTGCTTTCTATATTATGCAGAATTGACCCTCTGAGCGTTAAGCCATGTTATAATGCTGTTACCTCATCAAAAACATACTTGGAGTTGTGTTTTATTTCATTCAGAGTAAACCTTTTTATTAGTCTGTCTACATTTACAGAGCTCAAAATGCTCTGGTCCACCTTGTGATGTCATGAAGCTGTAGATTTCATGTTAACAGCTACTTTTTACGTTTTGTTCAGTTGAGATTGGAACTTCCAGGGCTGAAATTATCCAAATGATTCTAGTGAAGGTGTATGGAGTAAAAAAAAGCAAACAAAAAAAACCCAAACAAACAGTGGAGTGCTTCCTATTACCACATGAAATCACAAGGTGGAACAGAGTGTTTTCTGTTTGAGAGAAGAACCTAAATATGCAGCGTTTTTGTGTTAGACGTGCATAAATGAAACAAAACACAGCTCCAGGTCTGTTTGTGATGAGGAAACATACAACAAGCGTAATATGGGCCCATTAAAGAAGACGTATTACGCAAATGTGACTTTTATGATCTTTAAATCATGTTTTAAAGGTTCTTTCTCATCATAAACATACTCAGAGTTATGTTTTGAGTCTGAATAGGTTCATAAGGCCCACACAATCTCTCACACCCACATGCACACCCACAATCCATGCATGTTTGAATTATCCTGCTTTGTCTTGCATTGAAGGCTTGCATGCTCAGAAAAGTTTGTTTGCACCTACCTCTTATCCCCACCCACAGCCATGTACTTTCTGTAGACTGTAGAAGTTTAAAATGTTAATCAAAATCCACTGTTTGCTACTGTGAAGGAAATAAATTCTCCTGTCTCTATATTAAGCAGTATTCGATTAACAGTAGTTTACAATGACATACTGAGCTACGTCTAATAGCTTATCAAGGACCATAAGAAAAGCATACTATGTCGTCTTTTATTCCCAGGTTCGGAGAGCGATCCAGCAAATGATGTTTCCCAATAAGACGTTTAACTGGCCTCGACACATCGCCATCGCCTTAATCCTACTCACCTTTATAAACCTGCTGGTCATCTTTGCACCCAACATCCTGGGCATCTTTGGAGTCATAGGTGAGGCCTCAGTTCAATTACATGGTTATGTTCATTCATATTATATCACAATATTATAAGTAATGTATTAAGGTAGAGGACAGGTCAGAATTCAATTAAAAAAACAACTATTTTGTCCTTGTTATGTAATTTTTGGGCCTATCCCCATAAAACAAAAACTAAATAATCTACTAAATATCACTATAATATTCAGGCGTTTCAAAAAGTGGTGCCGTTTCTCAAACATAAAGTCAGGATTCTTGTCTGTTGAAAGTACTTGGTGTCATAATGCAAGTTTGAGGACTTGATCCCTATTGTAAAAAAAATAATCTGGTTCATCATTTGTCAATTTTCAGTTTGGATATTTCTCTCAAAAACAGTGAACGTCCCATATTGGCCCCTGTCTTCCATTTGAAACCATGGCATCATCAAATTCTTAAATGCAACTTATAGAAATCTTGTTAATTATCATGGTTGTAATTATATGTATTCAATTTCATTAATATTTACTTCTTCAATCAAACTAACCATGTAACTGCATTCGACAGTGACACAAGTGACACAATTACATGTCTCACATAAATAATACTATACTGAGTAATTATTTCCATGTATTTCTGTTTCTGCAGGTGCCACCTCCGCCCCGTGCCTCATATTTATTTTTCCTGCTGTTTTCTATATTCGCATTGTACCCAAAGAAGAGGAGCCTCTCCGTTCACCTCCCAAAATACTGGTAAGAACAGGACAGATCAGTTTTAAGTATTGATAACAGCAGTAAAATACATACATACATACAAATATACTTTCTAGTTCATGAAGAGAGGCATGTATTCTATTTCTACAGTTTTTTAGAACAGTTACTATGAGCTGCTCTTTTCACTGGGTGTTGCTGCAGTCTTGTTGATTTGACAGATTGGGTTCATTGGGTTGAGCGCTCAAGGACACAACAACAATATGTGCTCTGGCTTGAACAGCCCATCGACGGGTTTCTGAATAGATGCCTAAACCCCAAACATGAAACATCCTAATCCAAATTAAATATAAATAGTTCACCTGTAATTATATCATTTTGGAGAGAACGTGTGTAAATTCCCAAAAACACGAGGATCTTGTTGCAGAGAATATTTTATTCAGCCACCATCTTGACACACAGGTAAGAACAGACAGAACCGCGCCTCTCGTGAGGTCTCGCGACAAAACCCAAACTCACATGGGAAGTTAACAATCTCCCTCTCTCTTTAAAGAAAAATAAATTAAAAGCATATTTTAAATGTGCTTTGGTAAGTTAACACCCTTATTTCAGAACAATAACTGCACACAAAAGTATTAGTGGCATAATAGCAAAACAGTTTTTGGTATAACAAAAAAAAAAAAACATTTACAATAACCATGAACCCTCATCTAGAGCTTTGAGAAGCATAAGGGATGAGGCTCCCTTTTTTAGTGAGACAGTCGGCAAGCTGTGACTTAGCCTCTGACCAACGAACCTCTTTTATTTTCTTAGATTGTAAAAGTTCCTTGATGCTGCTTATTTCTAGCCTGAGCCTCTTCTCTGTGACCTGCTTAGTAGACTTAAGTGCATCAAAAAGTGAATGGTTGTCGGTAACACAGATAAGGGGAAGAGCATTCAGACTTGCATTTCCAGTAGTGAGCTCAGAGAACAGTGTGGCCAAAAAACATGCATTGTCTATACCATCTGACATGGCAAGGGTTTCTCCTGCCAGAGTGCTTCTCACCACACGTCTGATCTTCTTAGACTGCCAAAACAGAGGGGAAAACTTGCCACCTTTACCCATGAGTGCAATCAAAACTCCTCCCTGTGTGCCACCGTCTGGAAGATTGCCAAGAGAAGCATCACTAAAGACAACTAGACTCAAATCAGCATTGTTTCCCAAGTGCTGAAACTTAAGTGTGACCTTCTCTGACTTAAGTTTACGGATCACTTTGTTCACTTCATGAATAGACTGGACGGTAGCCTTTTTAATGTTAGATGCTAGGCTACATGTGTCAAACATTACATCTGGCCTTGTTTGTTTAGCAACCCACAAGATCTGTCCTATTTTGGACCTGAGCTGCTCTGTCTCTGTTTCGTTTAAGAGAGCATCCCTCTGCACAGCCCGGGCGGCCTGTAACTGGACTGGTTGCAGATTTTGTATGTAATTGTGCTGATGAACTAATACTTTATGACCAACTGTGGTAATGTCCATCCCCACATAAGAAAAACTCTCATGTTCTTCACGTCCTACATGAAAGGTAGATTTAAGTACAGGAATCACATTCGTTATAAAGTGCTCTGATCCTGCCCAAAGAAAATCATCAACATGACATGCCAGCAAACCTGTGACCTCAGAATGGTCATTCAGCCAATAGAACACTGCAGGATCAACCTGAGACATTTTACCACCAGTGTTCAGCATCAGTTCTTTAACCTTGTTGTACCAGTACAGGGAGGCATCTGCAAGTCCATACACACATTTCTTTAGTTTCCACAGTACACCGTCCCCACCTACTTCAGGTGGGGGTCGAATGTAAATGTCTCTCGAGAGTTCCATACCCTGCAAGAAGGCAGGCATTTAATGTCCATAGAGTGAACCTTCCACTTGTTTTGACTGGCAACAGCTAACAGCAATCTAAGTGACTCAGATGCACATGTGGGAGAGTCTTTCTGTAAACTCTGAATATTTACCTCTTCAAAACCTCTTGCTACAAGCCGTGCCTTTGGGACAATACCATTTGGCGTTTCCTTTAGTGTACAGACCCATCTAGTAGATACACATTTTTGACCTCTATCTGTGGCTTCCTCAAAAACATTATTATTTTGCCAATTCTCGATTTCTTGCTGTTTAGCACTATCAAAAGAAATATCTTTAGTAATAAGAACATCATTGTCCACATTTTCAGACGCAATGTCAAGGTTGTCAACATGTGACATGTCTAATGCTTGCTTTTGCCCCTCACTGCCATCTGGCTCAAGATATTGCACATTGTACCAATCTTTGTACTGCCCTTTTGCTTTCCCTGCTCTGCTTAAGACTCTGGCAGTGTACTGAACACCGTCTTCTCTGTTAGTAAATGTGACTTTCTGCCCTGTTTTCAGTTTTAAATCAGAAGTTGCATAACGATCCGTTTCAGGAGGTGTAACATTAATTTGTCTGGGGTTTTCTGTCATTTCACTTTCACTGTTGTCATTGATTTGTTCTACTTCACCTCTTTGTTCACCATCTGAACATTCTGACACATCAATTGTCACTGTGTTTTTATTTTCTGTGTTGTTTTCAGGAGTAGTGTGCAATATCTGTTTCTCTGCATCTTTTGCATTCACTTTACTCAACCTGGACTGGTGCACACGTACAAGAATTCCCCCATGTCTGATAAACACCACAGACCCGTCCTGACCAATAACTACACCTGGACCTTTCCACTCTGTACTGTCAGCTCGTTTATAGTACACTCTGTCTCCTGTCTCGTACTTGTCATCTGTAGGCCTAAGCTGCTTGCGTAGTGCCCTCCTTATTCTTTCTGAGCATTCCACCTCTGTGAAAGCTCTCCTGGAAGCATGTAGTGCCGCTATGTGTTGCCCTACTCTGGTGCTCATAGTTGTGCCCTCTAGAGCAGGTGGCTTATCAACTAAAACAGAAGGGAGATTAGGATTTTGACCAAATACTAGCTGATGTGGGCTGTAACCATGCACATTGATCATACTGTTCTTAGCCATAAGGGCCCAGTCTAAAGCAATTTGCCAACCACACCCATTTTCCTTTTTCACCTTCATGAGGATCTCGGTCAGTGTCATGTTGTGTCTCTCCAACAACCCGTTGCTCCATGGACTGTATCCTGCTGTAGTCTTTATCTCAATGTTGAAGTTTTCTGCCATGTCTCGTATCTCCTCATTATTGAACTCTCCGCCATTGTCAGTGTAGATCCGTTTTGGTGCTCCATGGACGCTTATCCATGAGTGAATGAAAGAGTTAACAATCTCGGACGGCTTCTTGGTCCTCACAATTTTCCAGCGCTGAAACGTGTGAAGTGGTCAATGATGTGGAGGTACCATACACCAGGTTCCAGCTCATGTAGATCCATTGCACTGTCTCATTGTACTCTGAGGCTAAAGGCAAACCAACAGCAGGCTTGGGCTTGGTTCTGCTGTATCTTTGACATATTTCACAGTCACGAATGATTTCTTGCAGGATGACTGGACAGTCTTGATCAGTATTTCCAGAGCTGTGGATGAGCTTCTGCAGTCTGTCTGCAGAGGCATGGCCAAACTGCTTGTGAAGTTTCAGTAGAACTTTATGCTTTTCTTTTATGGACATGTCTGCAGTAACAACCAGAACATCATTGTCATTACAGCTCACTTCTGCATTTACATCTCTAATGTCCACACAATAGTGTCCTGAACTAGTGAGCTCCAGAGGCACAGGTTGCTTGAACATGATAACTCTGTCATTCTCCATGTCCAAAACAGTTCCTGCTCTTTTCAGGGACATTTTGCTCAACAAGAGAGGAATATCAGCAGGGACTACTTCAGTTTCAATGTGGCACTTTGTAGGTCCTATTTTGGCTGGGAGTTTCACTTTTCTGTTGGAGTACACAACTGGCCATCTCCAAATCTAAATGGTCTGTGACTGGGAGATTCCGTTTGCATCAGTTTGTTTATTTGTCTTTTGGTAAGATCCTTCACATAACTGTCCAGCCACTTTTGACCACACACAGTACGTGTACAAGCCGTGTCAATAATGGCAGAGCCCAATGACTCTGTTAAGAAGATCTCCGAGTCAGTCATAGCCGCTTTAGTAAACAGGGTAATGTTACACTCCTCCACATTTTCATCTTCAGTCAACTTAACTTCATTCCTCCGATGAGGACAGTCTTTCGCCCAATGGTACGTGCTCTGACAAATGGCGCATCTCGTTCGCCTGCCGTATTTGTCGAGTGGATTGGTGCCTTGCTGTGGCCGCTGCCGTTGATGTGCGCTCTGTGATGGGCCACTACGTCTGGATTGTCCGGTCGGTTTTGCTCCGTGAAAAACGCTGTATCTTGATTTTCGTTGTTGTTCGTTCCACCTGTTGTCCTTCCACCAAAGATCCGTTTTAAAATGCTGACTTCATAGATACAAAAGTGAGCTCAGTGCACGCAGTAAGCGCGAGTTGTCTGTTTTTCTCCTCCAGACACGCCGTGTCCAGGAGCTTGAAGGCAAAGTACAGCGTCAGGCAGAGTCATGTTGTACTTTTTCATTCGGTTGTATCTCTGCTCAAAGTCAATAATATAGTCCGCCATGGACACCGCACTGTCTTTTGTGTATCGAGTCAAAATAAGAGTACGCTTCGTAAGCCCGGTCTTTTTCTTCTCTCAGAAAAACACCGCATCCAATTTTGCAAGTAACGTTTCCATACCGTCATCTTTGTTCAAATCCTCCGCGGATATTTCCAACGCTGTTTCTCGGGCTCTCCCTTCGAGCCCAAGTGCCACCGCGAGCGCCTGCTTTTTCTTGTCCAGCTCCGTAACAAGTCTCCAGATACTAACTTCATTTTCCCAACACTCGTAAGGCCTGGCTTCGCCAACTTCGGCGGTACTCTGTAATCTGCAACCATCCTCTGCTACCATGTAAATTCCAAAAACACGAGGATCTTGTTGCAGAGAATATTTTATTCAGCCACCATCTTGACACACAGGTAAGAACAGACAGAACCGCGCCTCTCGTGAGGTCTCGCGACAAAACCCAAACTCACATGGGAAGTTAACAACGTGAACATGAAAAACTGCCAGCAACCATAAATTCATTAAGAATTCTGTGTCATGTTAGAGCTCAAATACTACTTACTTATCAGGGGATCAGTAAAGGGAGGAAATTTTGAGTCATGGTTCAAAAGTTTAATATATTGTATGAATTACTAGATACAATATTACACCTTAAAGCTAAAATTCTGACTCTAGAAAATTTATTGTATTACCTTTCATAGCCTGCCCATGTTCACACACATTTGTCCTGCCTAAACCAAACTCAAATATACAAGCAAACTGAAGTATGGGTCTAATGACTTTTTACCCCAAATGGACAATAAAAATGTACTAACGTTCACTCCCCTATCTCTCTGCATCCCCCCCCCCCCCCCCCCCCCCTCTCTCCCTTCCTCTCTCCACTCACTCTCACTCACTCTCTCTTCTCTTTCCCTCTCCCTCCCTTCTCCCTCTCTTTCCATCCTCCTTTACACTCTGTCTCTCTCTCTCCCTGTCTCACTCCTCCCTCTCTCTCCCTCCCCTCTCTCTGTCCCTCTCTCTCCCTCTCTGCCCCTCTCCTCCCTCCCTCCCTCCCTCCCTCCCTCTCTCTCTCCCTCTCTCCTCCCTGACCCTCTCTCTCTGTCCCTCTCTCTCCATCCCTCCCTCTCTCTCTCTCCCTCTCCCCTCTCTCTCCTCCCTCCTCTCCCTCCCTCCCTCCTCCCTCCCTCCCTCTCTCTCTCCTCTCTCCTCCCTCCCTGACCCTCTCTCTCTGTCCCTCTCTCCTCCATCCCTCCCTCTCTCTCTCCCTCTCTCCCCCTCTCCTCCCTCCCTCCCTCCCCCTCTCTCCTCTCTCACACTCTCTCTCTCTGTCCCTCCTCCCTCTCTCCTCCCTCACCCTCTCTTTCCCCCTCTCTCTCCCTCTCCCTCTCTCTCTGTCCCTCTCTCTCCCTCTCTCCCCCTCTCCTCCCTCCGTCTCTCTCTCCTCTGCAGGCTGCGTGCTTCGCGGGGCTGGGCTTCTTGTTCATGATCATGAGTCTGAGCTTTATCATCATCGACTGGACTTCAGGGTCGAGCAAAGCCAGCAGCGCCCACTAGACCAGTCTCTCCTTCAGGGTTTTTTTTACTATTGAATTTATGTAGAAACAAAAACGTGTGGATTTAATGTTTGTGTCTTTGGTTGTGTCTGCTCTTGGAAAAAGCCCCATCCTGCCAAAACTGCACAGGCCAGGTTCAAAGTTATTCAGAGGAGTGGAGGCTGTGCCTTTCAGACAGAGTCCCATAGTGACTGGTATATGTTTGTGTGTGTGTGTTTTACAGTAAGCTTTTATCGCCAACTACTCGGATCGGGATCGGTTTGAGTTGGTCAAAACACTTCAAATAACTTCTTGATTTATGATTTTCAGATATATATTTTCTTTACCTCCGCCAAGAATGTTGTGTCAAGGTTTGTTAGTTAGTTTGCCTGCAAGAGACAGTCTAAGACAAAAGGTTATGTTTTGATGAGATGGTAGAAAAACATAAAAGTTCATAATGCAACTTTTCTGGTGGTCTCCAAGGAGATTATTGCTTTGCTTGAAATGTTCTACAGTATGGCATGTATATCTTCAATTAATTCAGTTACAGATGTTTTTATTACAACAAAAAAATTACTTGGAAAAACATGCAGGTTTTTCCAAGTTAGAGGTTCCGTCACTGTCTGATGATGTCACCTTCTTGTCTCTATGGCGATAGGTCAATTGCCATATTGTGGAACCTCCTAGGTAGAGCAGTAACAGACGCTTCACCAGAAAAGTTACATGGTGCACTTTAATAGTACATGGAATAAATAGGGTGAATTTTGATTAGAATAGGAACCTGTTTGACTTCAGAGTCATCTTTAAGGCGACTTTTATCAGTCACCAAAAATACAAGCAAGATATAAGAATGAAAATGTGTCAACTGTAATTATATGAAAGTTAAATGCCTTGGCTAGACCTGGATTAATCCTTGTTTAGACCTGGTTTAGTCCTTGGTTAGGTTTGGTTTAGTCCTTGGTTGGACCTGGTTTAGTCCTTGGTTGGACCTGGTTTAGTCCTTGGTTGGACCTGGTTTAGTCTTTGGTTAAACCTGGATTAGTCCTTGATTAGATCTGGATTAGACTTTGGTTAGACCTGGTTTAATCCTTGGTTGGACCTGGTTTAGTCCTTGGTTAAATTTGGTTTAGTCCTTAGTTAGACCTGGAATAGTCCTTGGTTGGACCTGGTTTAGTCTTTGGTTAAACCTGGATTAGTCCTTGATTAGATCTGGATTAGACTTTGGTTAGACCTGGTTTAGTCCCTGGTTAGACCTGGTTTGTTTCTTGGTTAGACCTGGATTTGTCCTTGGTTAGACCTGGTTTAGTCCTGAGTTAGAGTTTAGTCCTTGGTTAGACCTGGTTTAGTCCTGAGTAAGAGTTTAGTCCTTGGTTAGACCTAGTTTAGTCCTTGGCTGGTTTATTTTATCTCTTGTGGGGTATACCTCGTCTATAGTGGTCAGTATCTCTTAAAATGGCCAAAAAGTGAGAGCAGTGGCTAAACCAGGTAATGCGTGTGGGGGAGTGAAGTGGACCCATAGAGAGTTACTCAAAGTAAGCAGCTGGTTGTAATAAAAATCAGCACATGGAACATTCCAATAGAGTGTAAATGGGTTTGCCTATATCGTGCCACAAATATGGAGGTATAGTTGGACTGATGGATGGAACTGCAATGCCTTGGTGGAGGTCCTTATAGTTAACATTACTGTTTTAAATTATTCATATAAACCATATCAACTCTAACGCACAGATAGGAAGAAACTGCTATTTTACTAACATGTCTATTTTGAGTATGGGAGGTGTTGTGGGAGCAATCTCATCTCCTAGCAACACTGATGCACTGCAGGTGGCAAAAACATTATTTTTACCATAACATTCCTACCTTCAAGTGAAATTATAATCTAGATGTCTATTTTTACTCATCTCTACATGAAGTTAACCTCAGAAGATGCATTATGGACTGGAGTTTAAAGATTTATATTGGTGTCGAGCCAGAGGTGTTGTCACTGGTTGTGTTGATGTATGTGTAAGTGTGTATGTTGTGTGGTAAATGGTACGCAAAAAACCTCATCTCATTTTGAAAGGTTAAAAGCAGCGATTTTCAGCTGGTGTCGTGTACGGATCAAACCTTTTCCACAAGTTGTGACTACATAACTAACTTCAGCCACAAGAGGTCAGTAGAGGACTAAGATAATTATTGATACAGCAATAATAAATGCCCAAACTCAACTTCCCTCTTTTAGGTTTTGACAGTGGGAGAAGATAATGATGTTTTATGGTTCATGATAATACAACATTATCAAGATTAAAAAACCTGGTGTAGCAGCTGCATATAAGCTCTGTACTCATGGGGTTTAAGAGACATTTTGAGGACTTATGACCAATTGAAAGGATAGCAGAGTGTGTTTTGAATTGGTAATTGCTATGGCAACGGTGCATTCACTTACCACTAGGGATAGAAATCATCAGAAAATGCAGTATTCTGACCAGTAGTGGGACATAACCAAGTAAAAGTAGTAAAGTGCTGTACTTAAGTATACATTTTAGGTATCTGTACTTTAGTGGATACTTTTAGATTTACTTCACTACATTTTAGAGGTTTCTATTCCACTATATTTTTGAACTGGACTGAAAAGTAAAGGTATTTTTTATTATTGTTTGAGCTCTGCAGAAAAAGCTGAGGGTTTATTTTTAACAGGTTCATAATTTGAGCAAACAAAAGTATAGAGATAAAAATACGATTGATTCAATTGCACAATTATTAGATCTCAAAATGTGCACACTACTCTGGAAGTACATTTTAAACAGGGTACTTTAATACTTTTACTTAAGTACATTTTTTCATCTGATACTTTTACTACTACTTGAGTATTTCTTTGATCTGATATCTATACTTTTACTTCAGTAACATAATTGAATACTTCTCCCGCCAGTGATCCTGACCCCTTTTGGTTGTGGTTAGTCTGTTTTATGCTTTATCTTACACTAAAGTGGTTGTGATTCTCAATCTACAACCTGATAAAAACATTCCTCGTGTTTGGTCTCCTCACACCAGTTGAGAATCCCGGCTGTTACGTAATCAAAAATCAAAAGCACAGGTTTAACTACACTGCCATTAGCTTTAGAGACACATTTATCTGTCTCTTATTGTTTATATTTGGACCATCATATAAAGATGTATTACGTAACTTTTCTGGAGGGAGGTCTGTCACTGTTCAGTTGCTATTGCCTTGCCTGGAATGTTCCCGAGCACAGCATTAAACTGGCCTGTCCTGCTTTTATTCAATTGCGGCATGCATACATAAGAAGGCTTGTGTTCTTAGTGTGAGTGGGATCACCTCTCCACAGACCTGACCTGTAACTTGGCCTGGTGGCTCGCCTGCTTGTCTCCATGGAGATACATACAGTTAATGTCATACAATGAAACATTCCAGGGAAAGCAATAACATCTCAAAGGAGTTAAGTAGATGATAGTCCCTCCTCTATAAAAGTTCCATAGTGCATCTTTACGCACACAGGGTTGAATAATTGAGTATTGATGGATGTATATAAAACTGAGCACAAACCTGAATTGAAGTAGGCCTATGAAAAGTATAATAAAACAAAGGTAACATGGCTGCTTAAGTAATATTAGCAATAGCACTATTATTTACAAGCACAACTTACAAGTCTCCTGTAGCCGTTACCCTGACGACAAGCAAAAATATTGTACTTTTAATTTACAATATTTGATCGTAAAATAGCACAGAAAATAACTTAAACTTAGCAACAATGTATTATGATGGATGTCTTCTTCTGGAAACTTGAAATAACATGACTTTTTAGCTCGTGTGTATGTGTGTGCCAGTGCCCCCTAGTGCCCTTCATAAGTACTGTAGTTAGGTGTAGTGTTTTTAAATGAGAAAATCTTCGGTGTATGTGAACGAGTGTACAATTATATGCATTTGTATTGTACTATATGGACCTGTACTGATCAGAAATATATAACACACTGTCAATAGATTATATATTCTTTTAAAATCAACGTAACGCAAAATATGAAAGATATTTGTAAAGGGTTTCATGTTTTGTCGCAGTTTCTGTCTCCTTTTTGTCTTATAGCTGTAGTGTTAGATATTTGATGAGCTGATGTCTTTCCCCATACTGTATTTTATGATTTTACAGTTTATCACAATTGCCAACATAACAAAGAAAATCACTTGAGAATGAAGACGCTACAATTGTTTTGCTTTGGTAAATATTTTATGCCAGATGCCCTTCCGGACTCCTACCGTCATGATGCATCAGCATTGAGAGTACTCCGGGTTGTTGGCTAGAGGCTGCAAGACAAAATGGCTGCTAATAAGTGATATAGCAATAATACCAGTAGCTTTATTACTCCATAAGTTGAAAGTGGTAGTTTTAAGAAGGTGAATTGTGAGCTAACAATGAAATATAGTCGAAGAAAATTGAAGTCTGGATAAAAAGTTTGCTGCTCATCCAAGCCGCTTCTTCAGTTCATCGTCCTTATAGTGAGGATCTGGAAGTTAGACATCATATGGGCCGATCATTGCTAGGGAAACATTTTGCTTCACTTATCTAAAGACACAATTCTGCTGCTAATTACAGGATAAAGCAATAATTAAAATCAGAAAGCACGGATCGTAGTCATGGTATCAGTGAACATATGTGAGGAGAATGTATTGTGCTGCTAACCCACTGTATTGACTTATACTGTATGTTTAACACTGAAAGCGAGTGGGGTGTTATTTTGAATTATTATTATATATCTGATCACATTTTTGTCATATTTGTCCATATTGTAACCTGTGTGAGCTTGTAATGCATTTAACTTGGTCAGTCATCTTAACTTCCAACAGGAACTAGCTCTGCAAATCTGAGTTTTACTGTCAAATTAGTTTAAAGATGAAACATTTGAATGATGAGTTTGAAAACAACCTAGACCAGAGGTGCCCAAACTTTTTTTTTATTGAGGGCCACATCTCAAAACATATTCGAAGCGGAGGGCCACAGACTGGTGCTTTAAACACAGCTTTGACAGAGCCGCTGTGTATTAATAAGGCTTGAAACACCTTTATTTTAGGTCTGTATCACACTGCAATGTGATGTTTGAGGTTATAGTGGTAGAAACAGTTTAATTTGCTGTTAAAAGTACAGCTTATGATCAGTTGGGCCGGTTTAGCAGGAGGCCTGAGGACCAATTAAAAGTGGTCTGAGGGCCGCATTTGGCTGTAGTTTGGACACCCCTGACCTAGACCATGTGAATATATAGGCCTAATTATTTGACTTGAGTAACACATGTTTGAATGTTAAAAACTCCCCAACCCACTTCACTTGTCAAATTCAAAAGTGGGTAACGGGCCAGGCTACTTTGTTCAACTCCTGTAATTCTATAGTAAAGTGACATCTTAAAGTTTTATGAATGAATGTCCCTAATACAATATTTGATAATACTAATAACAACACTTTTCAGCCCAAAATAGCAATTGTGACAAACTGTATTGTAATTGCTATCTCCATCCCAGTAGAGTGTTGTTTTTCTTTCAATTTTAATCTTTTGCATGTCATTGTGTGTCCATATATTTCAATGTTATGCAGAAAAATGTCTAAAATGTACCATAACCATCCAGTGTATATGAATGCAATGTTTCCCCATGTGGATCTGTATGTTTGTGTGTTATATAAGAAGTACAGCTGCATAAAACCTCTTTCACCATAAACTAAATGATACGGCACAACTCAAGTGGCTAATACGACTATGGAGCTAGGCCTCTGCATTGTACTGACCCTATCTGTGTAACAGTATTGAGATCAGCCAGCACTTATAAATATTGTACAGATACCCTTTATATGGATATGCATATCTAGTTTATATATTGTAAATAGTAACCAGAGTGTAGTCCAGGGTCAAGTATCAATGTAATCATTTTCAAAGTGCTTTTAAACCTTTTTGTCCCTCTTCGATTCATGTCTATTTTCTGGTATCTATACTGTATATTTTAATATGTTGCTGGCAGTCATTGTAATGTAAACAATGTTGCAATAAAGATAATGAGATAACATGAAATCAGTGTCATGTGTTTACTTTTTATTTAGTTGAATTGAGTTGCTATTGTCAGCATGATACTGCACACAGTTTTCATTTTTTGATATTTGTTATTATATTAAGGAAGGATTTATATTTATTTGTTATATTTGTCCAAGGTGTATTAAAGGGTCATATTACACTATGTTATCTTGTTGTTTCCTCATCAAAAACATAGCCAGAATTGTGTTCTGTTTCATTCACGCTTCTCTCAAACTGAAAACACTCTGTTCCCACCTTGTGATGTCATGTGGTGAAACGGAAGTGCTTCACTGTGTTTTTAAATTACACACACTCAGAATATTTGCAATGATTAAAGCCCTGGAATTGCCCATTTCTACTGAACAAAAGGTAAAAAGTAGCTGCTGACTTAAAAACTACCACTACATGACATCACAAGTTGGAACAGAGCATTTTGAGCTTTGGAGATGTAAACAGAGTAATAGTAAAGTTACTCAAACTCTAGGTCTTTTAACAAACGTTTTTACCATGGCTTAAAGCTCACAAGAGTCAGTTTTGCGTAATATAGACCTTTAAAATGAAACATATCAGACATTTTAAATAATCAGGCCTACTTTTACTCTCCACCTGCCTATGACTTGTACTTATTTACTAGTACTTTGGCTCCAATGAATACCACTTAGTACTTGAATAACATTAAAAAAAATAAATACATAATATAATAAATAATAATAATAATAATAATAATAATAATAATAATAATAATAATAATAATAATAATAATAATAATAATAATAATAATAATAATAATAATACAAATTGTAGATTACTTGTAAAAAAAAAAAAAAAGTTTTGGACAGTTGGTCAACTCTTACTGAGTATTTAGTACCACTGGGCCTATTATTACCAGTGGTGGATGAAGTACTACATTTTGTTATTTAAGTAAAAGTACAGCTATAGAAGTAAAAAGTTACGCAAGTAAAAGTAAAATTAAGTAGGCTAATTCACTCATCTCTGAAAGCAGTCACTATTTTTTTCTCAAAATTATCAGCCTTGATTTTTCTATAAATCCAAATGCAATATCTTTATGTTCCACAAGATGGCAATAGTGTAGTGTTTTTTAAATAGGAACCAAAATGATACAATTTTGACATGAGGAGTTAACAGTAAACATTCTGAAGCTGTCTATAACTCTTTGTGGAAAAAAATACAATGGAGACGCATGGATAACTATAACAGACAGTGCGTAAAGAAGGATGTAAGGTTCAACCAAATAAAAAGTGACAGATGGTTCCCTCATTAATTCAAACTACACTTCCCACAATGCCACAGAGCTAAAGTGGGCGGTGGGGTTGAAAGGAGGTGACACGCTCGGCTCACAGCAAAGAGAGCTGTGTCCTGTGGAGGGGAACTTCTGTGCGCTCCGGGTGTGGCTTCAAACGTGAGAAATCTCCAAGAATGCGCTAAGGACAGACGTGCGGACTTTAACGAGGCAAATAGACCACCGGGGGAAAAGTTTATCTGAGAGTGAATGTCATTTTCCTTGGTGCGTTTTTTGGGATACTTATAACTTATAACTTCTTGCGCTTTTCCTGTGCCCATAACCTGTTGTTCGCTGATTTTATTGTAACTCACTCGCTTTCTGTCCTTTTAAGAAAGTTTAACCCACTGGACACTTTGAGCCACTTGAAGAGGACAAATGCTGGCTTGTTGACGTTCCTAAACCCTCTACCCTTCCACCACGGACTGTCACTGGGTTGAAGATCAGTCTGGCATCGCTGGAGTGAACCGCTTTTTCATGCTTTTTGCGCGCTGCCTCTGATGAGCGGATTTTGTTGCGTTATTTGACGCTCTTGAAAAAGGGAAGTTGTCGCTTATAGCTCGACAACTTCTGCCCTAGCTGCGTTTGACCAGAGAAAAAGGGCTACCCGAGTCGGTTGGTCCATTTTATACTTTTTTTTTTCTCCTTGGGTATTTTCCACTTAACCGCAGACCTGAAGCGCGCACTGGGAACCATGGGTTGTACGGTCAGTCAGGAAGACAAGGCGGCGGCGGAGCGGTCGAAAATGATTGACAAAAACTTACGAGAGGATGGCGAAAAAGCTGCGAGGGAAGTCAAACTGCTGCTGCTCGGTAAGTGCTCTCTCAATATTTGACCCAGGTTACACAAGGGCCACCTTCCAGACGCATTGTGCAAACCATTCAACTACATCATCATCCTGTTTGTCCATTGGAGTCTTTTGGAGAGCTTTTACGCACAAGTCTTTCACGTGTTTTTGTCATTTTGCAGTGGTCTCTCAATGCCTAGAAGTTAAAGGTGCACTATGTAACTTTCTGATGGAGAGACAGGCCCATTTGTCTTCATAAAAAATGTGATTAGCTTGTCTGGAAAGTTCCACAGTATGGCATTAAACATATTCATCTCACATTTAGTCAATTGTGTTGCTTGAAATACCTTGAAATCCTGAGATCTGACCTCTAACTTGACCTGGTAGTGCCACCTGGTTGTTTCTATGGAGATAAATGAGTTTATGCCATGCTATGGAACATTCCAGGCCAAGCACTAACATCTCCATGGAGACAAGCAAGTTGTGGACCCTTCACCAATGCACTTTTTAAACTGCAATGGTCAGTTTTCCCAATAATGCCTTAAAATGGTAAATTTATGATGGGGTTTCCCAAGTTATTGGTTCGGAGCCAAAACGACAGACACAGGAATATGTGGATTGTCTATTATTATGTGTTATTACTGTCATATATATATATTTTTTAAGTTTGAACTGTTTTGTTATATGTAAACTCCATGGCATAGTAAAACTCACTCTTAGAAAGGATTTTGTATTTGTTTTGAAGCGACTTTTTGAAACGATAACCTCTAACGAGACAAACGTGGTTGCACACATGTTGTCAGTGTAGTGTCAATAGTCTTATGAACTTGACCTTTGCCCCCTGCGTCCCATGCACATGTGAAAAACTAGAATGCTGTGTTATTCCCAGCACTGCTTTTACACAAACACATCAGCTCTGTTGCATATTCTGGGAAAGTTTGGACTGAAAATAAGGGCTAAGGGATTTGTCCTTTGGCGAAATTACCCAGGGCTGACCCTTACATTGCCTGTCTAAAATAGTCAAAAAGCATGATGAAGTTGGCAGTGGTTTTGTCCCATTACAAATGAGTACTGGGGTCATTTGTGACAGAATTTGATAAGGGAAATGCTGTAGTTAGGGCACTGGATGAACAACTTTGACTGTTCCCAGCATTAACATAAGGCTCAAACTAAAATACACAGTGATTGAAAACACTGCAGAGACTGAAATTCCCAAGAGTTTAAACATTTCATATTTGGCTTTGACATCAGAGGAGGAGAACTCAACCCAGCTTATCAGGACAGCAATTGATAGCTAATCTGCAAGTGTGTTAAATGTCAAATTTCCCATATTTCAGTCTAATCTGTGTAATTTACCTGGAGGAGGATACGCTACATGCCTATAAATCTAACATTTGTGTCCTTGCAGGTTTTTACCCCCCATAAATACCTGATAAACATGCATTCTTACTGTGAGCAGAGTTATTTACCCACAGATCTGACCTTTACTTTAGTGGTGTCACCTCCTTGTCTCCTTTAGATATATATGTTTAACGCTATATTGTGGAACATTATAAGCAAAGTAATACAATCTTCATAGAGTTACACAGTGGACCTTTCAGATAAATAGGTTGCATAATGTATATCAACCTAAATATCTCAAACACATTATCTTGCTGCATCTGAGTCAGCTAATTATTGCATTGGGATTAGAACAGTTTTATATGGACAACAGCCAAAAGGAGAAGGGAGTTTTGGGAGTGAGTTTAAGTGAGTGAGTCTTGCTTTTTAAAGAAGAGACACATTTGGCATTTTTTTCTCTGTGTGCAATGGTTGTTATCTTGTCTTGTGAGCGCATGGGTCAGATGATGCATGGTTGGATCATGGTTTTGAAATATTGTGCAACGCCCACGTTCGGTTTTAGTCAACTAAGTGACAGGTACAGCATTTCCTGAGTGCAGGCCTAGTGACGGCACTGTTACATGAGTAAAGTTTGATGTAAACGATATGGCAAAATGTCTAAAGGCAATTTTTCTGATTAGATTAGTGATTAGATTTGTGATTTCTGTTTTATTAAGAGGATCCTGTTCATATTTTAAACGTGTCCAGAAGAATTCACAAAAAGACTGAAATATGAACTGACAAACTAATACACACATTTCAGAACATGTTTGTACAGATCTAAGCTACAGGGTTAGCAGTTGTTATGCAGAATAAGACCCAATATTTTGTTATCTGTGGAGTAATTGTGGTATTTACAAGAGCTCAACTTTTGCGATTCATCTTTCCATATGGTGTATTACTTACTTCAAACCTCTTAAAGCCTATCATTTCTTTAATCTTTATACGTTGCAATGCCAACTACTACAAAACAATGTGCTATTTGTGCCCTCTTTAATTGCATATAAAATGTGATCTCAAGCTGTTTTATTCTTTCCTGGATGTTTTGAAGAGAAGGCTGCCTCTGCTGTTCCTGCTTTAACCCTCTTGATTACACGCTGTGCACTGTTCAGCAGGTTTCACTTCTGTAATTACAATCACTGCAGTGTGTGGGCTCACGGCATTTATAGTATATGGCTTAAATTTCTACTTACTTGCTACCATAAATGAGTCAATATGTTTTTATTTTTGATTAGTGGTTTATATGTTGAGGAACTGACGACAAATTGGAAATTTCTCTGATCTGATTATCTTTAGGTGTTTTTGAGTCACTAATGCCAGACATGCACCAAGGCTGAACCAGGTACTAGACTACTAGACTAGAACCTAGACTAGGTACTAGACTAGGTACTAGACTAGGTACTAGACTAGGTACTAGACTAGGTACTAGACTAGGTACTAGGGACTAGAAGGCACAAGGCACAAAGGAATAGACTAGGGACTTGTCACTAGGTTGGGGATAAGATTAGGTGTTAGGGACTAGGGACTCGACTAGGGGTTAGACTAGGTACTAAAGACTAGACTAGGGACTAGGTTGGGGACTAAAACTGGGGACAAGACCAGGACAACATTTTGCATACAATACATTATTTCAAAATGTTCTAGTCTTGATAGATGTCCATAGCAAAAGAGGAAATTTAAATCTGTCACCTGGACAAATCTTTGTAGGAGTGAAGCAGCTTCTTCGGTTGTGGGAGATCAGAACTGAAGAAGTGGCTTGGATGAGTAGTGAAACATCTTCACTTCTACAACAATTTGTTCATTTGACAGATTTAAATTTCGTCTTTTGCTATAGATTGCTTGCTTGATAGAATTCATAAATGGTAAAACCGTCCTTATTTCTCTCATTCTTATTATACTTACTTCCACATTCCCGGTTTTGTTCAAATGCTGCTATCTTTGACTGGCTGTGGTTTTGATGAAGACAATGGTGTGATATTGTGCCCGGGGGGTTTTCACATCTGTCACTATCGATCTATTTAAAAACCATTGGAAAAAAAACACACTGCTGTGCACTATATATAAAGCTTCAACTCTGATTAAAAATGTTCATGATTTGATGTTAGTTACAATCCACAGCTTTTACATGTTGGCCCTTTTTTAAATGTATTACTGTATTGGAATTAAGCATGTATGTATGGATTATTGACAGGAGAAAGCATGGAGTGACTTAGCTGGACATTTGGGAGTGAATTGTTTTTGTTATTTATAGATGGATGGATAGATAGATAATTTAAAAATCTAGTTTTATTGAAGATAAAAAAAAAAAAAAAAAAAAAAAAAAAACACTTTTTAGACAAGTGAATGTGATTTTAAGAGTACTTCCTTTTATATTACCATGAGGTCTTATATCGTATATATCGTTCAGGTATATGTGGTCTTATACTTTTTCTGATAAAGCTCAAAATTACACTAAAACTGTTCAGGAAAGCTCATATTTTGTCCTGTTAATGTGACATTTTTAGCATCAATACTTGCTAAAATCAATAGTTTTAGTATCAATTAGTATCTGATTTTTGATACTTTTGACATTACCTGTCAACCTCAACAACAAACACAGAATCCTCCTTATTAAACATATATTTCACATTTAGTTTAATAGGAGGATAAACATCTTCTAGTTTTTGAGGGAGTCCTCATTTATTTTTATATTTTTCCCCAAAATGTGTAGCCAAAGCTGGTGTCATCTGGTTTTCGATAGTTTAGTCTGGTTACCTGTCCCCTGAGAATCCATTAGTTAATGCAGAGTGGCTCTGGCTTAAGCTCTCGTCACAGGAAGCACTTTCAGCTTCAATGAAAGTCCAGCTGCCCTTCACAACACAAGAATTTCACAGCTAAAACGGGACAAAAGCAGCCGATGTTTGTGATTTGTGTACAGTATACAGTGTAAAGTACCAATGTTCCGCTTTTGGATAACTAAGGACTAAAGTGGCAAAGTAAAACCAGGAATTTTCTGACAAAGCAAGGATTAAAGGTTTAAACTGGATTTACACTGGATTTAGACATGATTTAACAAGAACTAGGACTAGAGCCGGGACTAGAGCCGGGACTAGAGCCGGGACTAGAGCCGGGACTAGAGCCGGGACTAGAGCCGGGACTAGAGCCGGGACTAGAGCCGGGACTAGAGCCGGGACTAGAGCCGGGACTAGAGCCGGGACAACAACGAAACCAGGACAAAACGATAACTAAACCACATCCACGTAATTTTGCCTAATCCAGATTATTCACCCCATTTGGGAAGAAATAGGACCAGAAATAAAACCTTACTTAGAACAAAATCTTAATCTGATTCAAAGATGACACTGACCTGTTTTGCATTAGTGTTTCGTGGACCACGGTTTGAGACGCTCTGTCCTGGAGGCCGGTTACACAATGCAGACATACTGAACAAACACCGCCTCCAGCATCTGTAAAGGACATGGACTACTGCTGCTTCTACACATAGGACTAAAAATAGCAGATTTCTGTGCATATGTAGACGTGCGTGGTGCATACATCTTATAATCACTGCTACTCCTACTAATTATTAGGGGACCAGGCTCAAATTTTACAAGATGAAATGAGACTAGACGATATTTGCAAGTAAATTATGAAGAATTTAATTAATATTTTTGCTCATTTTCTTTTTTTATGGAACATTATTATATCAGAGGTTATTTCCAGTAAAATAACAACTCCCATGCAGGTCTCTAGCCTCATGAGTGCAGTTTAGGTCAGATACATGGAGATACTTAATTATTTTGAGACCTTTTTGTGTGTTTTTTTTTGCCCCATCGCCCAGCCCTACTTTCTCATAAGGTAAGATTTTGAGTGATGGTGGTTGCAGACGGAGTATTGATCAGAGGCGGGGTGTCTGTTAAGAGAAGGCCAGCTGTAGTCCTCAGGTGTAAAGACCATCCATCATGTTGTGTTTGGAAACCTGAGCTGTGGATCAAGCACAGAGATTATATAAAACCGAAGAGGATCAGACTTGGACCTAAAGCCTTGGAATAATCGGGACTATATTTGGCAGTTGGTGAAAATTTGAAGCAGGGGCCGAGTGTAACAATTAGTCGAATGATTGTGACAAGTCGACTATTAAAAATAATCACAATCGTATTTTCATAATTGCCGTCTGCACCATACACACTAAAACATTTTGCTACAAAGACAGACATTATTCAGTTCAAGTTTATTTATATAGTGGATTTAAAAACAACTTCAGCTGCCCAAAAGTACTTCTGATGCTGTTCCATAGTCTGGGCACTGCCACAAAAAAGGCTCTGTTACCTCTGGTCTTGAGCCTGGCTTTGGGCACAGCCAGCGGGAACTGGTCAGCTGACCTCAGAGCTCTGGGTGGAGTGTAGGGCTGCAGTAACTCCCTCAAATAGTGGACCCATAGAATGCAGACTTTTAAACACAGTCTATAACATTTTAAGTTTAATAATAACAAAAGTGAACTGCAAAGTCGTACTACTCATCATAAAAGTACCCTTAATATCACATGTATTAGGTGTGACTGGTATAACACTCTACTTGTCTATACCAAAACGTATACTTGTACTTTGTTTCAGATTTAATTCACTTGTCAAAACTGTCTCCAACTCAAATGAACTTCAGTGATTAGATGTTCTTTCCAGTACCGCATTTGCAGAGGCTTTCATGTGCCCATAGTAATCACATTGTCATCTCATCATCGTCTTCACATACCAACATCTGTGTCAAAATTGTATAACTGAGAGTTGAAAGAATCAAACCCAGGTCCTTCTTGCTGTGAGGCGAGAGCGCTAGCCACACCACCGTGCTGCCATGCAACAACAGCCACTATTTTTTGGGTCCCACACATCTGAAAACCCTGTGTATCTTGACTCAGTTTGTCCAGCGCAGCTCTGTGTAATCAGTGAGAGGTAATTACACCTCACGGTCACTAATGTGGAACCAGGGCTTTGAGCAGAGGGAGGAGGTCTGACCACAGGGCTGACCAGAGAACATCATGTAAACACACTACTGCATATTATATGGGTCACTGAGTTACTGGGTGAATTTTGAGAAAGTGGACTGTACCGTGGTCTAAAGAGACATTCCCAAAAATGAATCATGTGCAAACCCTTGTTCACATGGGAAAGTTACTATGTCAAACTGTGTTACGATAATGAATGTAGAGTCTTTTTATAATGAGATGTCTACTCAAACCACGTGCTTATACTGACTGAGAATCAAGTGTAAACTTTGAAGAACATTTCATTATTTTTGAGAGCTATAACAATGAAAAGTTTGTCTAGTTTATACGTCTATCATGATAATTACTATATCGACTTTTCATTCAGTATATAATATGGATCAATATATATCTTGGATTCAATATTTATCATGTGTACAGTTTTTTTTTTTGCATTTTTTTTTGCTATTTTTGTTGTAATGTGAAATATTTGAGCAGCAGAGAGTTGAAAAAGTAGTTTCTATGGCTAATTACTGCTTCATTCTGTCATTTATTTATTGTAGCTCATGTTTTTAATGATACTGTCTATTTAAAAATGGTTTACTAGGATTAAATTGCCTTATTGTTTTTGTATCAGAATTATAAAGTAGTCAATATTATCATTTATCGCAGTATATAGTGCTTTATGTTCAGAAAATTAGGCCATTTTGATTTTATTTAATATGAATGAAAAGCAAAATGAAAACTGTGATTATTATTATGAGAAAAATGCATTAGGCAAGTGTTTCTCAAACTGTGGTGCATGAGCTGTCTCTTGTTGTACTTGGGGGGTCTCTTGTGGTTTTCCTTAATCATTATTTAGACCTACCTTATCCATGGTTTGGCCTCATTAAGAGCTGGTTTAGTCACCCTTTAGTTTTGCCCCAGTTGATCTGATGTAGTCTGGGTTTAGATTTGGTGATACTCGGAAAACCAAATATGATCTTGTTGTACCTGGCGTGAAAAAGTTTAAGAACCGCTGCACTAGATTGTATTAAATTGAGAAAACAAGCACTATAAACCAAAATGACGAGCCTGACAGCAGCAGTTACAAATAGAGGGCAGACAGTCTTTCAATAGAAACTGAATTGGAGCCAGAGTTGATGGAGCTGGAAGTGCGCCCATGCTCACTTCCTGTTTGAAACGTGACGGTCTATGGTCTCATTGCATTACAACATTGTTTTCACAATATCCCCGGTGGAAATCTATTCATTGGGCAAGTTCACCACCCAGACTGTCCCACCACTACTGCAGACGTCAAAGTTCCACCGTGTTCTTTGTCCCCGAGTCTTCATAAAATACAGGAGGGCTCTGTATGTCCTGTACTCAATGTTTTACAAAGCCGGGCCGCTCTCCCAGAATGCATTTCCTCCTTTTTTACTCTGCAATAAATGAGCTCAGTGTCCTTCCCCTCACATCCGCTCCAGGTTAAACTCCTATTAGGCTTTTGGGTTAAGTTCAGTCTGTAGTAATAATAAACCAAAGGTATTTCACAATAATGATGATAATGGTCCAAAAATTGTGAGCAAAACAGTGCGATTTTACATTTTTAAAACCGATGAACCTATGAACAAACTGAAACTGAAACTGAAGTCAAAAATCTTTTATTCACTTAATTACTAGGCCTGTTACGATAACACATTTTGAAGTGCAATTTGGTCATCATTGTGATCATATATAATTGTCAAATCAAAAGGATCTGACTTTGAAATCATTTTTTTCTTTTGCAGCGTGGCAGGAAAAAGCCCTTTTTAGTTTCAGGGAGGCTAGACACATTTAAACATATTTTCTTTGTAAAACATCTAGGGCATGTCAAAATTGCTCAAAGAAAAAAACATTGTAGACTGAAACAAACGCACAATGCCGTTTTTAGAGATTGTTTGATCCAGTTGTCAAACACGCTCAAATATTTAGACGCATCTACTTTGAGGACAAGCCATAGACTGTATAAAGAAGCGGACTGAGGGAGTGTGACCCACGGCGTTCAGCTCCAGTCAAATGAAGCTCATCGAGACTAGCGGTTATAGGGGCGAACATGGAGATGAGTTCCATATTTGAAATTCTGACCTCGAGTATCATAGCAACCAAAGAGCCAATCTGGAGTGAGGCTGTTGAAGGTAACGCCTCTTCCCGCCCACAGAAAGGCGACAGTTTTCTAGTCGATGGAGCCGAAAGCGCGCCCATGATCACTTCTTATCTGGAACACGGCGGCAGTTGTGGTTTTGTCGAATATTTATCTAAAATTTCATAAACTTGACCTGTCTGCGTCTCCAGATATGAGGTAGGTTCAAGTGGTTTACTAGTCAAAACTGTAAAAACACTGAGCATGGTGGGGCCAAGTTGGTGATGATTTCATTTTGGTTTTGGTTCTCAAGCTGGTTATCCAACAATGAATCAGTGCTAGTGCAGCCTTTGCAGTTAAGCAGGTGAATTCTGGAGGTTCTGAGCTTTCACGTGAGGGATGACCTGTCCTTATACTGAGAATGAGTAAAAACTTGTATGTGTCCTATATTGAGTTGTACAAAAAAATCTCCCTAAACTTTACAAAACATATTCCTCACTTCTACATGTTCTTGCATTAGATTTAACTCAAAGGCCTGTCTCTTATAACCCCATCATTAAAGCCTCAGTTTGGGTTTTTTCCACACTGAAACGGCTCTAATTGGGAAGAATAGTGTTTTGATCTTCATAAAGTGGTGATGGATGAGAGAATCACATGGTTTTCACTTTGGTAAATGAGTCTTTACCTCAGGCCCAGTGTGGAGGCAGCTGCACCACTCCAGTGATTTTAATGAATGGTTTGGATCTGATAAGAAGCAGGTGCTCTACTTAAAAATAAAACCTTTTCAACCTCAACTTTAATTGGTGAACAAAACCTCACTTGGAACAGTTGGATTTTTTTTTTAAGATGATGAGATTCTTGCTTTTTGGACAAAACAATCGGAAGGGCGTCTGGTGTAAAAATCAGCACTTTTATGGGACTCTCTTGGCTGCTTAGTGGTCGTCATACGAAGTGGGTTGCCAGATAGGAAATTAATGAAACAAAATCCTACCAAATCTAGAAACTATAGCGTATTGAGGTCTTTTTAAGGTATTTTTTGCGCGGTAGTTTTTCACCTTTCAATCAGTCTCTCTTGTAATGTGTAATTAATCCCATTATACCAGGGTTTTGCAGAGTTTTGAACCGTTTGCACCTGTCCTAAATCTGGTTATGTTTATTTTTAATTAGCAGTCACACCTATAACATGTTTTTGAGCATTTGGGGTTGGGCGGTAGTGAAATTAATTTACACCGAGAAATTAGAAATGGGATATTGAAAAACGTCACAGACAGACTGCTCTCAAAACCAATCAAAACCAATTTGAGTTGGGCCTTGAGCAATTTCACCGCTTTTGAAATGACTTGCTGTATATGTCATTAACATCCCTGAAAAATCCATGTTCCAGTGAATTAAACTGTATGTGTTACCACAGTCACGGTTGAGATTGCTTATTTAATTTGTTCATATTTTAAACCCACTCATTTTTTTTACCTTTATTTAACCTGGAGAGTCTAATACTGGGGCTTTTTACTCTATTGCATGTTTTTTTCATTGAAGGGAACCTGCACAGACACAGGGAGAACATGCAAAGCCAGTCAAGCAGGATTAGTATAGTCCTGTTCTAGACCTGGTTTAAATCTGGTGATGCTCAGAAAGCCACATATTTTCTCTGGTGGTACTTGGTGTGAAATGTTTGAGAGCCACTGCTTTGTATGATTGTTTAGTTATAGCTATATGATCATTTAAAATGGTCCATCGCAAACCTCAATGTATTTAGTAGTAGTGGTGGTGGTGGTAATAAAAGAAATGGTAGTAGCAGCTGTAGTAGTAGAAATGGTAGTAGTAACTGTAGTCAAAATGATGATGATAGTAGCATAAGTAGCAGTATTAGAAATGGCAGTAGTACTAGTAGTTGCAGTAGAAATGGTGGTAGTGGTAGGAGTAGCAGTAGCTGTAGTAGTAGTAGTTGTAGTAGTAGCTGTAGTAGTAGTTGTAGTAGTAGTAGTTGCAGCAGTTGTAGCTGTAGCTGTAGTGGTTGTTGTAGCAGTTGCAGTTGTAGTAGTTGTAGCTGTAGTAGCTGTTGTTGACGATAGTAGCATAAGTAGTAGCAGTAGAAGTGGTAGTAGCAGCAGTAGTAGTAGTAGCAATAGTGGTAGTAGTAGCTAGTTGTAGCTGTTGTAGTTGTAGTTGCAGTTGTAGAAGTTGTTGTAGCAGTTGTAGTAGTTGCAATTGTAGTAGATGTAGTACTTGTTGTAGCTGTAGTAGTTGTAGTAGTTGTAGCAGTTATAGTAGCAATAGTAGGCAACATTTGGTGATTTTAATACTGCTGAAGTTTTAAGACTGATATTTTGAGTAGCCATGACTGGATTTAGATGAGGTGGGCGGTTTAGCTTGTCAGACTTGTTTCACTGCGTTTCTGATTCAATGTATTTTGTCTTATTTGAATCCAAGACGGATGACGTCGGACACGGATGACTTCCTCCTCTGCTCAGAACAGCTTGTCTCCTCTTCTTCTGTCTGCATCTGATCTCTCTTGTGCAATCTGCGGCGGCCGTTAGACGTGATGTCGTTTCCGGGTTGATTTGCTCGCCCCCTCGTCGCTTCCTCTTTCTCTCTCTTCCTGCCTCTTCCTCCTCTCACTCTCTCTCTCTCTCTCTGCCCCTTTTCCTGTGTTACTCTTGAATTTGTAGTTTTGTCGTTGAGTTAAGGTTGCTGATGATGGAACAGAATTTTTTTTTTTTTTTTTTCGAATAAATGTAACCATCACCACTCTCTCCTTGCTCTTTTACTTACGGTCTACCTTTCTATAGCCCCCCCTTCTTTCCTTATATATCCCCCCTCCCTTTCTCCCTCTCTAACATTCCCTCCATCTCTCTCTCCCCTCTTCCTCTCTTTCCTTTTTCCAACCCCCCCTCTTTCCTTTTGTTCCCTTCTTGCCTTTTCCTTCCTTCTTTCTCCTCTCTCCCCCCTCCCTCTCTTCCTCTCCCCTTCACTGTCTTCTCCCCCTCCCCTTTTCTCTCTTCCGTTCTCTGCACCCCCTTTTTCTTCCACTCCTTGCTGTCTGCCTCTCTCACCCCCTCTCTTCTACCCTGTCTTTCTCTCACTCTTACCCTCTCTCTTCTACCCTGTCTTTCTCTCTCACCCTCTCTGTCTCTCTCTTCTACCCTGTCTCTCTTTCTCACGTCTCTTTCTCTCTCTCTCTTCTACTCTGCCTCTCTCTGACCCATCTCTCATCCTCTCTCCTCTACACGTCTCTCTCACTCTCTCTCTTCTACCCTGTCTCTCTCTCTCTTCTACCCCGTCTCCTTCTCTCACCCTCCCACTTCTACCCTGTCTCTCTCTCTCTCTTTCTTTCTCACCGTCTCTTTCTCTCTCTCCTACCCTGCCTCTCTCTGACCCTATCTCTCATCCTCTCTCCTCTACACATCTCTCTCATCCTCTCTCTTCTACCCTGTCTCTCTCTTTTTCGCCCTCTCTCCTACCCTGCCTCTCTCTCTCTCTCTCTTCTACCCTGTCTCCCTCTCTCACCCTCCATCTTCTACCCTGTCTCTCTCTCTCTTTCTCTCACAGGCTCTCTCTTCTACCATGTCTCTCTCTCTCTTTCTCTCACAGGCTCTCTCTTCTACCCTGTCTCTCTCTCTCTTTCTCTCACAGGCTCTCTCTTCTATCCTGTCTCTCTCTCACCGTCTCTCTCTTTCTCTCTTCTACACATCTCCCTCTCTCACCCTCCCTCTTCTACCCTGTCTCCCTCTCTGTCTCACAGTCTCTCTCTTCTACCCCGTCTGTCTCTCTCATCCTCTTTCTCACCCTCTCTCTTCTACCCTCTCTCTCTTTCTCTCTCTTTCTTCTACCCTGCCTCTCTCTGACCCTACCACTCACCCTCTCTCTTCTACCCTCTCTCTCTTTCTCTCACTTTCTTCTACCCTGCCTCTCTCTGACCCTACCTCTCACCCTCTCTCTTCTACATCGTCTCTCTCTCTTACCCTCTCTCTTCCTTCCGGTTTCTTTCTTTCTCTCCCTCCCCTCCTCCTCTCTCATTCTAAAGCAGAAGTTTTGTCTTTTGTGTGTGGGGTTGGTGCAGGAAGCCGCACACCCATCCTGTGTGAGTCTGGGACCGTTTCGTCAAACTCCTCTGGCCCTCAACCTTGCACCACTTTGTTTGGTTTAGATACTTCTTTTAAACTCTGAAGCAAGTCTGAACTCTTCACACAATGGTTCACAGTCTGCAAAGTGGACCTCAGATGAATATGAGACCCTGAGACTGCTTTTATCACATCTTTGTAAGGCCCTGAACTGGCATTTTTTGCTTGTTGGACACAATACCAATATAAGTAGTAGCAAAAATTATCATCATTTAAATTCATGCGTTTTAGGCTTTTGTACATGTGTTGCTTAAAGGGCCCAGATTACACTATTTTCTGATCTATGTTATAATGTTTCTTCATCACTAACATACCTGGAGTTGTGTTTTATTTCATTCATGCATTTTTAAACTGTTTTTCTTTCAAATAGAACTACTGAACTACCTTGTGATGTAGCTGTAAACTTGGAAGTTCTACCACTTCATGACATCACAAGTTGGAACAGAGCATTTTGAGCGTTTGAGATGTAGACAGACTAAAACAAAAGGTAATTAAAAAAACCACTTCGTGAATTGGACGTTTTGAGCGTTGGAAATGTAGACAAACAATAATGTGGATTACTCAAAAATGTGAATGAAACAAAACAAACTCTGGGTATGTTTTGAGAGTGGGTATGTTTTTGAGGAGGTAACAGAGTCCATTTTGCGTAATATAGGACCTTTAAACCTCTCAGCCGACCTGCAGAGGAAGAGGCTACTTCCTCTTTTTTTTCCAAACAGTTTTAAAAGCTGCATTCTTTGTCATGAGGTTTTACACAGTGGCTCAGCTTATTTGATTATGAATATAAATATCTACTTTCAAGTGAATATAATGCTTCACTGTAGGTTTTATAATCACATGTGACTATAAAGAGGGCAGTGGCTATAGGCTGTGCAATATATGCCATTTCAATTTATGATTATTGCTCTAATCGATTTTATAAAAAAAATGTGTCATTGAGATAAGTGTGTTCTATGTAGGCTTGTAGAGAATTACTATATTGACTTATCGTTCAATACATGACAGATGGAACTATAGTTTTTGAGGGTCAATATATATCGTGCGGACTTTTTTGTACTAGTGGGAAGATTTTGTTTATTTTTCAGTACTCCGATGAGGTTTGAGCTGTAAAATGCTGAATTATGAACTTCCATGTCTCATTACAGCTACAAAGACTATAGCTATTGTCACGATAACACATTTTGAAGCACGATATTTTGCAATAGAGAAATATCGCGATGAACAATAATATTGAAACTACTTTATGCCACTAATTAAGATTTAAATAATGCAAGATAATCTTAGTGAACTGTTTTTTAAATGGCCTGTTTCATTAAAAGACATGAGCTACAACAAATAATCAGCAGAATGTACCAATAATTAGTCATAAAAAGGGACTTATTCACCCGTCCGCAGCTCAAATATTATCAAAAATACCCAAAATCTCACCAGTTTTGCAAAGAAAAATTACTCATGATAAATATTCAGGCCAAAATATATTGTTCCATCTTTCATATACTGAACTGAAGTCCATATAGGAATTATCATAACAAGCCTATTCACAGCATATGTTTTTTTTTTTTTTTCTAACTATATGTACAATTATAATACTTTTTGGAGGATAACTCTCCTTTATGGTTTGGTTTCAGTATTCTCGTTTTCTGTCTATATTCACTACAGCAATACTGTATATCGCACTTCAAAATGTGTTATCGTGTCAGGCCAACGTACGTGTTTCCTTGAATTGAAAACTTGCTTATAAAACTGTATCTTTGCATTTGTAGAGTACATTTAACAGCCCATTTCTGTGGGACATACCAGCCTCCATTTCAGCTGCACTCACGGCTCACCTCTCTCTCTCTCTCTCTCTCTCTCTCTCTCTCTCTCTCTCTCTCTCTGCATAAATAATTGTTTGAGTTATTGAGATTTCCATTATGATAAGCCGGACTATTTTTTTTCCCATAATCAAACCGCCTTACCTGCATCTCGCTGTATTTACAAACACTAGAATAGCAGACTGTTGACTGCTGTTGACTCACACTCTGGTCCGGCTGCTACAAAAGGAGTGAAGTGCACAGTTTTTAATATAGTTTTGTGGATACAGACACAGCCCTGCGCTAGTACAGATTTAGATAGGAATGTGCTGTTTTGTTTTCCACCTCATAAAAGTTGAGCTGCATCAAATGTGCCCGACCCCACAAGAGGCCTGGGGTATGAACACTGCCTATAGGTTTTTAACAACACCTGTGAGGCTGCAGACTGTAGTTACCTTGTATCGTGGGTTATTATTGGAAAATCTGAATGCATTCTGTGTTAAAAGTAAGTCTTGGTTAACTTAAAGGAGTGTGGCAAAAGCTCTCAAAACGATTGCATATCTCTATCTATCTGACACAAACTGCACTTATAAGACTACACCTGCAAGAGATCATGCAAAAACAAGTAATACAGACAAAAAAAAAAAATTTATATAAAGACCGATTTAAACTTGGAAATCGTGATTTTAACCGGCGTACAGGGAAAAAGATGCTAACCCACTCACTAGCTCACTAGATTATAGTTTTTCATAGAGCTGGGCGATATGACCAAAACCTACGAGCATTGGTGCGCACGAGCATTGGTGCGCACGAGCATTGGTGCGCACGAGCATTGGTGCGCACGAGCATTGGTGCGCACGAGTATTATCTGTACAAGTATTGGTGCGCACAAGTATTGGTGCGCACAAGTATTGGTGCGCACAAGTATTGGTGCGCACAAGTATTGGTGCGCACAAGTATTGGTGCGCACGTACACCGGAGTGGAGGTACACCGGAGTGGAGGTACACCGGAGTGGAGGTACACCGGAGTGGAGGTACACCGGAGTGGAGGTACACCGGAGTGGAGGTACACCGCACAAGGAGGTACACCGGAGTGGTGCGTACAAGTATTGGGGAGTGGAAGTACACCGGAGTGGAAGTACACCGGAGTGGAAGTACACCGGAGTGGAAGTACACCGGAGTGGAAGTACACCGGAGTGGAAGTACACCGGTGTACTATAGGTATAGGTACTAGAAATAGTATAGTATTTTCTTCTTTTTCACTTTTTCTAGCTGGACATGAAACATTCACAAGGACCTCTTTCCCAGGACTATAAATCTTTTCAAAATAAATTTTTTTCTTTTCCTTATATTTTTCCTTGATAATGCCGTGGTCTGTACACGGTGTGAATAAAGACACTATAGTCCAGACTCACTGCTCTGGTGTCTATGTGTGCACCCAGCCTGTCAATGAGCTCGAACAGAGAGGGACCTCTATAGTTTTATAGTCACTGAAATTCTACGCCCTCAAGTAATTATGGGATCTAGAAATATTTAACAGTTAAGTATTGTTTGATTCAAAGGTTTTATAACTGAGAGATAGTTCCATCAATGCGTTTTTATAGCTGTTCCCAAAGCCAGCTCTTAATCACATCATAGCCTCAGTACAGGGTTAAAGAGTAATCCCCTTGTAAACCACATTTAAACACGCTAGTAAATGTATTCTTTTTTTCCCCCCGCAGTAATCAATGATGCGCAAGGGTGCTGGTAAAATAAACTACTAAGGTATAAAGAAATATATTTTGATTTGCCTTTTAAAGTGGAACTAAGCACAAAATCAACTTTTCTTGTTAGTTATATATGGTGTTTTAATGGTATTGTCTAGTTTTGTGCAAACTAGGTACATTTGCAGCTTTCCGGTCAAAAACGGAGTATGTGCTGTCTCCGGTGGCCACTGCAATTTCAACTACTACATAACATCACACACGACTGCTCTGATTACTGCAGGGGCGGAGTTTGACACGTGGATACCTGTTAGACCAATCACACTGTTCCTCATAAATCCAATCCACAAAAACGTGACTATTTACCGGTGACTGCTTTCTGCTTAATCCTATAGTGTGCATATTAACCTATAATGAGCACATTATAGAACATTATAGCTCGCCTAGACTTTTTTCTTTTTTTAGCCATAAAAGTCATGTTAAAGGCAGTATCAGCATGTACTTTTGCCTTTTTTCACACAATTACCTCTATTTTACACCTCTATCCATCCTTATTTTTCCTTTGATGCATCAGATAACTGACTGAATCCCGGCAGCACCTGCGCTCTGATTGGTCATCCTAGAGAAACAATGTTAACACATTACCTTAATGACAGTAACAGATTTAAAGAGTCCCATGCCAATTTGTTGCGGAGTTACAGTAATGGAAAGTCTGCAATCTGATCAGAAGGTTGATGGTTCAAATCCTGCTGTGTCTGCATACACAGGTGTATGAATGCGTGTGAATGGGTGAGTGGTTCCTTGATGTAAAGCTCTTTGAATATCTAGATGATGGAAAAGCGTGATATAAAAATGTGACCATGAACTATAAATTGATTTTATAGGGCTAAAAAAAAAATCTTATGAAATACTGTGAATTAGTAGCAAAAGACGAAGTTTAAATCTGTCAACTGCACAAATCGTAGGAGTGTAGACGTTTCGCTGCTCATCCACTTCTTCAGTTCTGTAAATTAGTAGGTTAAAATGTACCTTGTGGTTGATCATTTTAAAAGTTTCATCATGTAACTATTCTTGTGCACGCTCTACAACGTGCTTGCCGTGTTTGCGTTTTTGCTTAGCCTGGAATGCTCCACGGTATGACATTAAACCCATCTATCTTGCATTTATTCAATTACAGATGTATTCAATTACGAGGACATTAGCGGAACATTCATGGCAAGACAATAACATCTCCGTGGCGACGAGCAGATGGCAGAACCTCCTCCATTAGAAAAGTTACTCGGTACGCCTTTAATTCAACACGAATGGGGTTAGTTTGTGACGAGCTCGGAGTCCTTTTCAAATGGTGCGGATTACTGCTCTGCCAAATTCGAGATTATTGGTCCAGAACATTGTAATTCTTGCTCTGAGACTTCAATGGAAAAAGTAGTGTAAGAACCAAATGAGACGATACCCTTACATAATGCGTTTTTGAAGACAGCACTCGTTGTTCCACATGACACTATTTTTATTTGAAAATTAGTCTCCGGGATTGAGAAAAATACCAGCGGATTGAGAGGTCTTTGGTCCTTGGCGTGGTTGTCTCCTGGCACTGCGCCGGAGGTTAGGAAAACTAATATGAGCAGTGCGTACGAGGCTATAATTCCCATTATTAGGAATTAGTTTGAGAGACAGGGCTGCGCTTTGTGGAGACGGTGACGCTGGTGTGTGCATAATCATTGTAATTATAGAACAAGGGAAAAATCAACAGTGACGGCAGAATGTGTGATGTGGTTAAACGGAGCATGACAGTTGATAGAAATGGAGCTGAAGTACTGAGAGAACTGATCCCTGTGAAGGTACTGGCCCCATCTCGCAATAAGAGACTTTATAATAACTACACTAGAGATTGACCCATTTGTTGTTTTTCATGGTGGATGCTGATGGCAGAGTTTTTGGGTTGATATGTTGGGCTGATTTTGATTAGTTCCTCAAAAATATGTGATTTGAAATTACTACAAACTTAAACAGAAAGAATCCACAATATTGTTTTACTCCTCATCAGTGGTCTGTGGTCACATTTTTATATAGCACTTTTTCACTCCAACCTGTGGGCCAGTGGCTCTGACCGCTCAACCAGTGACATTTACTTGGAGACTGGGATTCGAACCGCCAACCTTCGGATTTCGGATCAGTGGGAAAACACCAACAACGCACCAACTGAGCTACTGCTGCCTAATCGTGGCGTAATGATAGAACAAGAGAAAAATCAACACTGACGACAGGATGTGTGATGTGGTTAAACGGAGCGTGACCGGTAAAGTAAATGATAGAACTGAAGAAGTACTAAGAGAACTGATCCCTACAAAGGCAGTTCCTATCTTGCAATGCGAAAGAGGTGGCTCCTGACCAAGATTTTATAATAACTACACTTAACATCGACCCATTTGTTTTTTTTTTCATGTCTGACGCTCATACAAATATATTAGAATCCAGAGTAGGTGATTTTTTTTTAGGTTTTTGGGCTGTTATTTTGGACCGATATTGGTATTTCCCCAAAAATATGTGATTTGAAATGACTACAAACTTAAATATTGTTTATACTTTTTTACTGCTTTGTATAAACAAGTATAATACAGAAAATAAATTATTTTTAGTCGTCCGGAACATTTTACTCGTTTTACCCTCGTTTTTTATTAAGAGAGCCATTTAGACTTAGTACCTCCCTAACTCCAGTAGGACTGAATAATTCTCAATAAACTATTTGTTCATTATGGATAACATCTATATTCATGTTTTATTAAGGCTAATTAAGATGTAGTTATTATGATATGCTATCTAAGAATCAAACTAAAATGGTTAAATTTGAACGCACCATTGAATGTTATTTCTTCAAAATTTAAGTTGTTGCAATACAAAAATACACCAACAATCTATTAAGTCTATTAAAGCTCAACAAAGGCATCACATTTGTATTTTTCTGACAGTTATTCCTATTTTTATCCACAACTCCAATTCATCAGGTTTGCACAAAAATATCATTTCATTTCAAAACTTCAGACAGACCATTGCAGGGAACACAAGGGCAGTTTTACCATAAGATGATTCATAAAAACACTCATGCTTGTTTTTGATCATAATCCGACCTTTAAACTGAAGGAGGAGCTTAAGTGAGACTGTAAACTGGCCGGTAGCACACACGACTTAAGAGTGTCTTATCTTCTGTTCAGGTAGTGCACCATTATCCATCTTTTTGGCATCTTGGACACTGTGAATACTTGGTTACATCAGATACTTAAAACATGCACTAGACTTTATATTTGCTCATTTTAAACTAAACCACAGATTAAACCTGTCACGATAATTACTATATCAACTTCGTTCTATACATGAAACCTGGAACAACATATTTTGGGCCTGAGTATTTATCACAAGTACTTTTTCTTGTGTGGAGATTTGGGGAATTTTTGTTGTAATAGGATAAGATTTGAGGTGCAGAGGGGTGAATAACTCCCTTTTATGGCTAATTATTGGTACATTCTCCTGTTTATTTCTTGCAGCTCATGTCTTTTAATGAAACGGTTTATTTAAAAATGTTCACAGGGATAATCTTGCATTATTTAATCTTAATCCTAATCAGTGGCATAAAGTAGTTTCCATCTTATGCTTCAAAATTTGTCATCGTGGCAGGTCTATCATGGATAAATGTAAATTAAAAAATAGGTTATATTTGTAAATTAATCAGAACAAATCCAAATGACTCGTTACGTGTTTGTCCACTAATCCGAAGGTTGGTGGTTCAACTCTTGCTCTCGACATAAACATCATTGGTAGAGTGGTCAGATCCTCTGATCCACAGGTTGGCGGTGTTATTCCAGCTCCCACAGATGAATGCTGTCCTTGTGTCTTTGGGCAAGACACTTAACCCACCTTGCCCCCAGTGTCTGCGTACACTGGTGTATGGGCCTTGATGTAAAGTGTGGCCATTAACCACTTACCATAGATTCTTGCATAGGACTTGCTGATATAATTTAGTTCTCTGTCTGAAGACAAAATGATGGTTGTCAAGTTGCATCGGTCAGTATCTGTATCGTTTGAAGTAGAGGTTCTTAATGAGTTAAGAAGTACGCTTTTGTTATGCAATAATAGACTTTGTATTAGTTTGTACAGTTGAACATTTTGTCATGTTTGAAATCTGTCTGTCTGTTTCGCCATTAAGGATTTCAAATAATTGGATCTGGCGTCTTTCTTAATCGAATTCTACAGAATACTTTTCCATTTATGGCGACTTTCGTGTCTGCCCTAGAGGAACAGTTGACCCTGGATTACTATGTAAGTGAGTGGATTTGAGTGGCCCTCTCTTTGGCATTACCGTTTAATGATTGGCTTGGTTTATTGTTTGTTTAGACCCGAAGCTAAAACTTGGCTGTCGTAGCATTGTATTGTTCTCACTCAAATCCAAAATGATTACAAACACATTTTGTTCAGTTCTTAATGAAAATACAGTGTTCTGTACTTCACTGGCCTCTATTTGCGAATGAGTGATCTAATTCTCAAAGAAAAAAAATTGACTCCTTTTCAGTATTTTTTTCCGTTTTTAAAATTGTTGGTGGTACACGGCCAAATGGAACAACTTAATAATTATATATTGACACCGTTGCTTGTCTCTATGGAGAAACCGAATGTTCCACAGTATGTCATTAAACTGATATATTGATTTCATTTAATTACAAGTGTTTATTGCCCAAAATGACCTTGAAAAACATGCATTGTGACTGTGAGCAGATCGGGCCTGTGCGGACCTGGTGGTGTGACCTGTTTGTCTCCATAGAAATACATTTGCTTAATGCCATACTATGAAAAGTTCCAGTCATCTCCATGGAGACGAGCACCACACCTCCACCAGGAAAGTATGGTTTGGTAGGCCTGTCACGATAACTAAATTTGAGGTTTGATGAAGAAAATTTACGCCAGCGGTGACTTATTTTCACAGAGGGCCACATCAACAAAATGGTCGCTCTCAAAGGGCAAGATGTAACTGTAAGATAAATGTAACTAAATGTAACCAAATGTAATGTAAAATAAATGCAACAAATTGTTTATCTTGTTAATTAACCGTTTCTGTATTTATTACTTATTCAAGTTACAAATATTGCATATATATTTGCTTAGATATGAAAAAATGGCTGTGTAACTGTCTCTTATGATAAACTGTTTTTTAAGACAGCCATACCTTTTAATTTACTTACTGTCAAGAGCCACATAAAATGACGCAGCGGGCCACACTTGACCCACGGGCCTTGAGTTTGACAGTCACACACGATAAACGATAATATAGAAACTAATTTATGCCACTGACACAAAAACCCTAAAATAGAATTAACCTCAAACCAAGCGATTCTAAATGTGTAATATGGTTTTTAAAAATGAACTGCAGAATGAAACACTTTGGTAGTTAGTTTGTGTCTGTAATGAGTCAAATAAGTAATTTATTCAACCCTCCACAGCTCAAATCTAATCATAGAACATATGACAAAAAGTTCCCAACTAGTACTAAGAAGCACCTTAAGACACTTCCATTATTTCATGTTATAAATTGCTTTCCATTGCATTAAACAGAATGCACTATGAGAATTACACTCCTAATATAGTATGTTTCCGTTTACCATCGGCTGTAGTAACAAACAAACCATGAAATACTTGAAAGTACCCACTTGTGATGACACCTGCCTCACCAACTTTGCCCCACACAGATCAGAGATGGTGCAGCATGAGGTAAGTGAGAAACTGAGAGTTGGACTGTGCAACTGTATGACGCTGTATGATGCTTTTATCAGACAGTTAAGTTTCTATCTCAGGCAATATTTATAGTAGAATGACCCTAAAGTTCCTAATCTGGCATATACTGTAGTAATGCCGTCATAATACTAAAACTTCTGCTTTTCGTATACCAACTGTGGTGGAAGAAGTACTCCGTTTTGTTACTTAAGTAAAAGTACAGATACCGGAGCGAAAAAGACTCAAGTAAAAGTATCATATGAAAAAGTTAGTCAGTAAAAGTATTAAAGTACCTGTTTAAAAATGTACTTCAAGAGTAAAAAAGTAAGTGTTTCATGCAGATTTTGAGGTCTACTAAAGTGTCAAATATAGTGATTCTGGTAAAGTTTTTTTCCTAGCTGTTTTTACTTGTATATTTTTGTTTGCTCAAATTATGAATATGTTAAAAATAAGCTTCTTTTCAGCAGCTCTCAGACAATAATAAAAAAGTACTTTCACTTTTCAGTCCTGTTCAAAAACATAGTGGAGTAAAAAGTACAGATACATGCTTATAAATGTAGTAAAGTGAAAGTAAAAACTATCCACTTCAAAATGTACTTAAGCAATGTATAGATGCCTAAAATGTATACTGAAGTACGCTACTTTTACTTTGTTACATTCCACCATTATATACCAAGGACAAGGCTTGATAAGATAACCAGAATTATGTTAAAAATATGCTTTATGCAAAAAAAAAGACATAAAATAACATAATATGATCTTTGGTCTGAACATTAGTAGCGTTTTGAATATTATCATATGGTCTTGTGTGTTTTTTCCTTCAGTATCGATACTTGTTCCAGATCTCAGTGTTAGTTTTGATGTTTATTTTTTATTTATTTCGACAATCGTACCTTGGAGAGTACCACACTGCCCTGACTGAAGGAGCGTTTCTGGTGCAGGAGTTGGCAGGGCGGTCACTGAAGTCTTTATTGTGATGTGTAATTATGTGGTTGTGTTTGGGGCCCCGGTCCAGAGCACTCCCACACTAAAAGATCTATTTACACCGCCACAGAGAGGGGAGGGGGGCAGACAGGGGGGAGGGGCCAGAGAGGGGGGTGTCAGACACAGGGGGCGGAGCTAGAGGAGGGGCAGTCGTAAATGTGTCTACTAAATCAGTTTCACAAGTACTTTCGAGAAATGTTAGCGATATAGGGAGAATGCTGACCACACACGGAGGAGAGGCACGACATTGAGTTAGTTGGATGTAAACATGGTTATACGGAACAAATCAGGACAAGAAAAAACTAATTGTCCACTGAAATGCAGATACTTGGTTGTAACTAAATATTCACTATAAGTATTTAGAAGTTTTACCTTCCTGGTCGTACTTCTAATTTTCTTTTTCGATTACCCAGCACTGTAATCTAAAAACATCTAAAACATGTCCTGTCATCTAAAACATGTCATCCTCAGCGGCTGTTTACTTTGTTCACATGCAGTTTGTGACTTCTGTACTTTTGGATTCACACACTTTCTAAATGACAAAACCATTTGGCTTAGCTTTATGCCAGATGCCCTTCCAATGACAATACTTCCTATTTAATCCCTGTAGTTTTGCCACTACAAGATTACGCTGGCTTTTAACCCTTTGCAGGATCACTGTCCCCGCTCAAATGTATTATTTTTACAGAATCAATTTAACAATCTGTACCTGATTTTTACTGTCTTAAAAGCGCAAAAAACTTGAACTAGTTTTAAACAATCTGCAGTGGCCCTCACTTACCTGATGCATTACGAGCATAGTAATTATTCACTGTGATGAGTTTAGAAGTGATTTTCACAACTGTTTAGAATACAGAGCAACCGATGGGTATTTTTGGGCTGATATGGGCAGATTTTGATAATTTTCCCCAAAGTTCTGTAAGGGAGCTGTGCAGCCATGTTTTCTGCATTTATCGCTTTATCGGCCTGTGCTGGGCATTTAAAGCCGATTGCCAGTACGCTGAAAAGTGCAAATATCGGCAGAATATATCGGCCAACCGGTCTAACTCTTCTATACAGTTGTTTTGACGTTTTTGTGTTTTGGTTCATTTGACCCTAACCACGTTCTGTTCTCAGTCCTGGTTCTTTTATTGTCCAGTGCCTCCAAGGAATTACCGAGGATCATTTTACCAAAAAGTTAGTAAAACCTGACACTAGACCTGCAGAAGACTAGAAATAGTTTAGTGAAAATAAATTGGTTTGGGTGATCATTTGTGAGTCTCAATAATGGGATGACAGACAGGTGGTATTAAGGGGAGCAAAGGTGGGCTCGTTTTTCTGGGTTAAGTTGCTGTATGTTTACATTTGTCTTTTGTATCTGCAAGTTGAAAAGAGCTAAGTCGATATTTATGAGTGTAGGTTGAAAGGCTTTGTCAGTCGTAATTTGCTCACTGATTTGTAATATAAACGGTTCTGTATTACACAAAATTGACTCTTGTAAGTTTTAACCCATGTTAGAATGATGTTACCTCCTCAAAAACATACCTGGAGTAACCTACATTGAGTAATCCTTTATTATTTTTGTTTCAGTTTAGCGCTTAAACTGCCAACAAAGTGTATATAAAACGAAAGTGTGTAGACTTCCTGTTTTTCTAACCATCTCACTATAGTCTGTACATTTCATTCAACAGGTCTCAACTTAAGAGTTTAGACATTATTATACACATTGCAACCGCCTCATTAAGTGCGAAGTACCACAGTAAGAAAAGGGGACATGTTTTATAGTATCATTTTGGTTTGCGATGAGTATATAGAAATAAGAAACAATTTAGGGATACTAGCAGGTTAAACAAAGGCCGAATTCATGACAGAAGATTAAATAAATACGAAATGGCACGTTTTCAGTAGATCAAGGTATTGTTCTAGCATTTTTGACAACTCAAGCTGTTTAATTAATTGGTTTAATCTGAATAACTCCATGTTAATAAATCCCTTTTTACAATTAAAGTAGGATTTTAGGGGGAGTGACTATAGGTCTGTCTTCTATGTTATTTTGTCTGTGCAAAAAAAAAAAAAAAATCCTTTCTAAAATTTAAAAATATATTTAGACAATAGAATGTGATTTTCAACTTTAAATCTCTGTACTTTCCCATGTGTCTTGTTATATCTGTGTAATCCAGCTGAGTCATTCTAAGGTAGTTTCCAAAGGTCGATGAGATTATGCTCAAATAGTCTATGTGTTTTATACTGTTTCTGATACAGCTCAAGATCATTCTAAAGACTTTCAGGAAAGGTTCATTTACTCTAAATTTTTTCTCTCTACATTTACTTATCTATCTCACATCTCTATTCCTACAGTCTATTGCTGCTTCATAACTCCTATTTTCCTCAACCATCAGCATTTTCTGTGCCCCCAGAGCTGCCTGTGAAACACAAACTCATAAATGGCTCATAACGAGAAGCCAAGTCTTCATAAACCAAAAGAATGTGCAGTTAGGTATATGGATGGAAATGTATATGATAACAGATTAAAGAGGACGTTATGTAAAATCAACTTGTATTACACAAAATAGACTCGTGTGAGCTTTTAGCCTTGATATAATGTAACAGACCTGGAGTTGTGTTTTGTTTCATTCACACATGTTTGAATTATTCTACATTATTAGTCTGTCTGCATCTCCAAAGCTCAAAATGCTCTGCTCGACCTTGCAATGTCATGAAGCAGTAGTTTTCCAGTTAAATTCTACCTTTTACCTTTTGTTTAGTAAAGATTGGCAATTCCAGGGCTGAAATTATCAAAATGATTCTAGTGAAGGTGTGTGGAGTTTAAAAACACAGTGGAGCACTTCCTGTATTACCACATGACATCATTTTCTGTTCTTCTCCAGGTATGTTTTTGAGGAGGAAATAACCTTATAACATAGGTCAGAAAACAGTGTAATACGGGCCCATTAACCATGTTATTGTGTGCCCTCATCGAGGCTCAAGTCCTGGGTAAAACAAGCCAAACTTGTACCCACCTGTAAATGCTGTTTGTCTGTGTGTCTCTGTGTCTGTGTGTGTGTGAATGAAACAAAACACAACTCCAGGTATGTGTTTGAGTCTGTAACAACATTCCAACATGGCTTAAGGCTCACAGGAATCCATTTTGTGTAATATAGGACCTTTAATACTAAATAAAGTGTTCTATCAAATTCAAACCTCAGCATTTATAAAGTGTGTCATATTAGGACCAGATGGAGTGAGGCGAGGGCAGGTTGCACTTCCTGTACAGCAGGAAGTGACACGGGTCAGACTCGCAACCAACCTCCTAAAATCCAACATAAACACTTCCCTGGAGCCACACTTTTCCTCGTATATGACTGTTTTGAGAAATAAATTGAATTGGAAAAATCTGATACAATGATGGGAGGGGATGCCCTACTGGTATTGTGACTACAGCTGAGGATGTTTGGTCAAATATTTTGTCTTTTTTTTACAGTTCTCATAGACTAGCCTTGCATTCCACAGCTCTGGCCAAGTATAACTATGTTTTGGAAACCAGCTTCAGTCTCTCTCCTGTCTTTTCTTCTACCAAATATAAGTGTGATGTAGCTTTTAGCCAATAAAAACACAAAGAAACGTGCTTGTTTCAACAGGGAATGTTCCACAGTATCTATCTCAAAGGAAACAAGCAGGTTACACCATCAGACCAAGCTACAGATCAGATCTGTGGAGAGGCAGACAACACTGACAGTGAATGCATGCTTGTCAAGGTATATTTGTAAGCAATAAAAAAAAAAAAAAATTGAATAAATGCAAGTTAGACCAGTTTAATGCTTAACTATGGAACATTTAGACAAGTCTCTATGGAAACAAGCAAGTAGCAGATCCTCCTTCAGAAAAATTCCAGTAGTCCACCTTTACTCTAGTTGTTTTCAAAGTTCTTCTGTAATCAGCATATATATGTAACTTGATGATTGGCCAGTACTGTCGTCCATCACGTCAGCACAAGATAATCGTTTTGTGTCCTGTATTCTACTGACGCCGGAGGATCAAAACATAACCTTCACATTAAAGACGGAGCGTTTCTGAGTCAGCTCTTCTGGGCCTACATTAAAGTTCTTCTTCTTAGAGTTTCTTGGTCTTTACATTTCTTTGATGACCTTCAGATGTAATGTAAAAGTAAACTATTATGAAGAAAGCAGCAGTTATGTAACTTTTGCTACCTGCTTGTCCAAGGAGATGTCGTTGGTGTTCCACGGTATGGCATTTATTCAATTACAGGTGTTTTTCAATTACAGGTGTTTCATTTGTCTAAAGTAATCTTGAAATCATCATTCGGCATCATTCTTGCTGTGAGCGCTTAGCAGGGTTATCTCAGATCTGACCTGTAACTGGACAAACCATCTATTTGTCTCCATGGAGATGAGTTTAATGCCTTCCGGTGGAACATTCCAGACAAAGCAATAACCTCTCCATTGAGACAAGCAGGTAGACCAGACATTATTACGTCTTAGGGTTTAGTAAAGCATCACTTTTCCAAAATCAGGTTTGTCACTGTAATGTTTTACAGAAGACATACTGGGCTTGTGTCTGCTGTGTAGTTATAATCTATGACACTCGTGCATTATGTTATGATTTGGACATTTTAAATCGCAATATTCATTGAAAGCGACTTAATAAAAGAAACACATCCGTTGACTTCCACATTAGAAAACTGTGGTGCCCAAGGGGAGCTGACGTCGCCATAAACATCAGACTTTATTTTTCATTTGAACCAAAATGACTATACAATGCTGCTGAATCCTACGCGTATCACCGATTAAGAAAATAAAATTGATGCAAGTAAGTAGAGAGCAGCGGGCGTATGCAGGTGGTGGGAGCTGATTGACAATATGGCGCCTTGAAAATAAGTTATGTCTAACTCCTGCATGAAGCAACAAACTCAATTTTAGTTTGTTCCTCTTCAGGCAATAGATTACAGAATCGAAACTAGACAATGGACTACTTTTGAATTGACAGGTCAGAACAAAATGCCTGAAAGGAACAGGTATAGAACTATCAAGGCGTTTCTCCATCAATAGAAGGACTATAGTGCCAATGGGAATAAATGGAACAGCCTGTCACAATAGCAAATTTTGAAGTGCGAAGTATTGCCGAATTAAATATAGACGCTAAACTAATAATATTCAAACCAAACCATGAAGCAGAATTATTCACAAAAAGTATTCTGAATGTACAATATTGTTAAAAACTCAAGCTGCAGTAAATACATAACAGAATGCAATGCTTACGTAGTTAGTTGGTGTGTCTATAATGAGTCATAGAAGTTTATTATTCACACTCTACAGCTCAAATCTCATCATAGCACAAAAAAATACACAAATTTTCCCACTGGTGCAAAAGAAAAACACTCACAATAAATGCTGATTCCCAAAAAGTATTTCCATCTACCATTTATTGAACATTAAGTTGATATTTGAGATTGACCGTTATGGGGTTTTTCATGGCCGATACCGATTTAGAATACAGAGCAACCAATGACTGATACGCTCTTCTGATATTTTTGTAGTAAATTTAAATGACATAGTACATATTGGCCCAAACTCCTCCCATGCCCCTTTTTACCTCAAACCTTTAAAAGAGCTGTGTCGTCATGTTTTGTGCAGCTATCTTTTTTCATTAAAGTGTTAATATAATATAAGTTATAACATTAAGTATTTATTGTAACAGGCCTGTGAGAGAAGATCACTGAACCCTATACATTTCAGAACAAAGGGTCTAAACTTGGCACCTTTTAGACACAATTAGACATACATTTTGTTCATAGCTCAAATTGTTAGCAAATTGCAAGGACTGAAGTTATTTAACAAATTTTGCCCACTCAAATTGTAATTTTGACTTGATTACACTGTATTTCTTAATAATAATGATACTATTGTATAATTTAAGGGCATTTGACAAAGAAGGTGTCACTAAAAAGTCCAAATTTAGAAACAAGCATATGTTTATTTTTCCTTTTGAACAGCCGAGCTCCTGTTTCAGCCCATAGCCATGTTGTCCAGGAACTGTACTGTTAATAAAAGAGTCTGTATTTGTGCTGTTATTGTTGTACTTGTCCCCTCCGGTGCAGTGAGTGGTTAGCACATGGGTCCCTTGTACATTGACTTTGGTTTCCATGGAGATTATCGCAGTAAAGCGGAGCAGAGTGTTGTGAAAGCAAACAGCTGTGTTTTGGCTCTATACATGACCAGGTTCACTGCTGACTGAGGGCACTGAAGGTGAGAGGGGGTTGGTTTTAGCATGAGATGTATGTTTAGTGGCAACTGTTCATATGTGATAATCAATTTGTAATGCTTATATATGACTCGAAATGAACTCTTTGAACAGTTTGGTCATATAACTAGTTCCCTGTGATATTTTTTCAATTCAGAAATGCATAGATGAAGTTACATTACATCACATTTTAACAACTTAAAGCCACAATATGTAACTTTTTCTCCCAAACAAATCACCAGACTTGTCTCGATGGAGAATGTTCCGAAGGATGGTCTTTCTATTTCTATGGAATCATGCAGGTTATGTCCCTACCTTTACCTTTAAGTACCTTTATTATTATTGGTACCTTTAAGTTACCAATGATAATAAATGAAAACGCTATAAACTAAAGGTTTTTGTATGTTTTGTTGCTTTATAATTGTAATATTTTCAAGTTGCCATTCAATTTTCGTTTTGCTGATAGAAATAAAGCTAAAGTAGGACATGGTCAAGTTCATTTTCATCACTGCCCCAAAGCGCTGTACAAGATATTTGATTAAAAGTACTATGGATGAGACAAGATCTCGTGCCACAAGATTTCGCGATGGTCTTGATGAGATTTCTTTAGCATGTGTTTTTACATTTATCTTGGACAAAAGAAGGGGTAAAGTGGAGGCGAGTTTCACCTTTTGAGAAGTTTTAGTTCCAAAAAGTAAAATAGTGAGGCCAAAATGAATATGTTTATTTAATACAAATAATGTCAAAAACTCATCTTATCTTGTTCTCGTGAGCCCAGTCTCTTGTCTTGTTCATAGACTGTACAAAGAAGTGGACTGAGTGAGTGTGATGTCACCCATAGTGTTCGGCTCCTGTCAAATGAAGCTCAAATGAAGAGGCTAGCCGTTTTGGAGCAGAGTTCCATGTTTGGAATTCTAACTGCGAGTATCATAGCAACCAAAGAGCCAATCCGGAGCTAGGTTGTTAAAGGTAACAGCCCTTTCCACCTGCACCGCTGGTTTAGCAGGGAGCGGATACTTTGCAACACTGTAAATCAAACCTGTTGCTAATGCTAGCTGGAGTGATCAGGGGAAAAGAAGAGCCCCCGATTTGCTTGTTATTAATGGTTATATCTTGATTGACGGACAAAATGGTGACATAAAAAGATCAGGATCATGTAGAGCGGGTTAATACAAACATTTTAAGACCAAAATGACGAGGCTCACTGCAGCGGCTACAGACACAGGATTGTCACTTTTTCAGTGTAAAGTGAATTGGCGCCAGGGCATGTGCCCATGCTCACTTCCTATTTGTAATGTGGCGGCTAGCACGTTAGCTATGTCCATTTATATATACAGTGTATGGTATTGTCATGTCTTGTAGCAATTGTCTCTTGTGTTAAAATAACTCAAACAATTTGCAAAATCATATGACGAAAAATAAGGACAAATAATTCAATAAGATTACTGGACTAAGATGGCTGAGTCTTGTCACATTCCTGTCTCACTGATATTAGCAGCTGTTGTTTACATCCCCGTAACCTCCATATGTTGATGACGATCATTCTCAGCTTTGTTTAATCTATGCATGAGACAAAGAACTAAGTTATGAAATGGGGTTAAAAGAGAACAGCAACTCTATATTTGACTTGAGCTATGCCTCGCTCAAACCCTGCAGTCTCTATATTCGCTATATAGGACAGGATATAAACATTTGCTTTGGTTTTCTGCAGAGACGAGCAGAGGAAGTCAACGAACTACCAAAACAGAGCTGTATCAGAGCTGCTTCAAAACAAGTTAAAGGCAAAAGTACCATGTCTGATCTCTGAGTAATCATCATTTTAACTTGACTTACGTGCTACTATATTAAAAGTATTTATCAATTTATGTCAATTTGTCAGTCTCTTGGCTGTTCTTGTGCATTAAATGGTAAATAGTGATTTTTATATAGTGCTTCTTTGCCTTCACGGTACTCATGAAGGAACCACTAGCCCATCACATACACACTCATACATCAGTGTATGCAGTGTCTTGCCCAAGGACACAAAAACAGTATTCATCTGTGGGAACTGGAATCGCATCCCCAACCTGTAGGTCACTTTATCTGACTGCTGTACCAACGATGTTTGTGTCGAGAGCGGGGATTTGAAGCTTTGGGTGAGAGTACGAGCGCTCTACCATCTGAGGTACTTATTTCTCTGCTGGTGTATAGATTTTGTTTCGATTATTGTAAAAAACTATTTATTCCTTAGATATGTTTTGAGATCAAATGATAAAGTGAAGTTTATGTGGCATTAACCTTATTTGGCTTATAGATTGGATTTAAAAATTGACAAAATTTTGCTTTTAAAATGTGATTATATTGTGACCTGAGAAATGACAATTATAAATCCACTGGTTAATCTGTGCATCTCCATTTATAAATGTGTATTTTCCATTATTGGCTGTGATGTCTAATATACATTTGACCTTTGACACGTCACAAGTCTGCTTAAGGCTACTGTGATTTACAATACACATTCTCATGCATTGTGGGTTTAGCTTGACCATCGGTGGAGTCTCAAATCACGCTATCCCCTCTAAAGCCTTTTTAGGTCTATACTCTAATTCTGGATAAAATATATTTTTTTACACAAATCCCTAGTTTCACATAGAAATATCAGCTGTCTTTCTTATGCAATCATTTCTCTGGCTTGAGTTCATTGTTTAATTTTAGTTTTTGGCTGGGAGTGTGACTTCCTGTTCATTCCTCTGGGGATGGTCCAATGTTATCTTTTATGAGCCCAAACTATGCATATCTCAAAGCTAATGTTAAATCCATTTAGTAAGTTACCGCCTACAAGGAACTGTATGAAAAAGCGAACGTATTTGAGCCGTTTGTTTGACGTCAACAGAACAGCATTTTTGTTTTGTTTTTATAAGACTAGCAGTGGTTGTGAAGTATTTTGCATTCCTTGTAGTTATTTTAAGTTGCGGTATTTAACTTGGTGACTAACTGTGACACGTTTTCTGAATAAGATTGACGTCAGGCAGTTTATTAAGATTACGATGATCTGCAGTTACATTTAGATCCATACTTCAGGCTTGAACATTTAAAATCGGCTATTCCTGTCAGCAGTGATCACACACCTATGTGCAAAATAAGAGAATTAATAGACTCTGAGGCAATTTCCCTTCAATGCATCCTCATAAGCTTTTTAGGAGTGGTTAGAACTACATATTTTGTTGAAAAAAGTCTGAATGAATAGCTTAGACATTATAAACAGAGCGGTCTTGGTTTGGTCCTACTGTGGAACCAGTTTGAATTTAAAGGTTTTGACTCCAAAGGTTTGACTCCAAAGGTTTGACTCCAAAGTTTTGATTCCTAAGGTTTGCCTCGTCTAAGGTTTGATCGTAAAAGAGTGAAGTCATCCTAAATCTGTCTGGGTCAATGTCTTACTCCTAAAATGTATCCGTTTTTACCCTGCAGTAGTGAAAATTTGGCCTGGTTCACACACTGACACTCAGAAGAGGGAGAGTGCACTCCTTTGTCCCTCCTCTAACCTCCGCTGGCCCCTCCCTCACTTCCTCTGCCTTTTCTGACCTAAGGTTTCCATGGCAACACAGCAAGAAAAAAATCAACTTCGCTCTGTGGTTAATTAACACTTTCCTTCACTGCTTTTTCTCACGATGTGTCTCCGATTTTTATGTCATTCAGTCACAAGAATTCGACAAAATAGTTGCTTTTTCATATTATGTTGCTGACAGATGGTTGAAGGATTACTGTAGGTTATTCAGGCGTTGCAGCTTTATGTTTAGGTGACATTTTGAGGGGTTTTAACAATTCAACAGATATAATTAATGTTGATATGGAAACTTTGTTATTTTTATCACTCAGAAGCACATGGAAAGCAGTGGGCATTATTTACAAAAAATCATATATTCTGTATATTTTGCAATCCAGTGGAAATGTGCTCAGACATGCCTGTAAATGTGTTGATTGTACATGGTTTAATAGCTTCTTCAGTTTATTTTAAACTGCAGTGGTCCAAAGTTGTTGAATGTTACCTTATGCATTCGAATTATTTACCACAATGAGTGAACAAGCACATTTCACAACTGTCAGAGGCCAGAGCAGAGTTTTGCCTTCATGGTAATGCTAACTAAACTAGCATGCTGACAGCACACTTCCTGGTTCTTAAACAATAAAATACTTTCATTAAATGCAGATGGCACACAGCTGTCTTATTTCTACCTTAAGAGCTGCTTATACAATATGTGTATGTATGTATATCTGCACTGGGATAAGACGCATTTGCTTAAATACATACAAATGTCTCTCTCCTTTTACGCGTGAGTTTCTGATTGAAAAATCAGGTTCAAAGTCTGCATCTCTGTTTTAAACTGCAGAGTTGTTTGGCTTTGGTCGTTGTTAAAGGTTTGGTCTGCACCTGTGCCATGAAGGCAGACGGCTTCTTTGATCGTTATGGGTCACTTTTAGTAATCGTATCGACTCGGACACAGCACTGTTTGAACTGTGGCCTACTGCACCACACCAAGGGAAATGTGTAATTGATGTCTGTGAAATGTCATCAGAATCGGTCTGGCCTATGAAAAGTCTGAACATGTCCAGTGACTAATGAAACTTCCGAAATTTGGGAAAATCCCTGCTGTTTAGTGGAATTTTTTTTTTTTTTCTGTCGACTTTTCTCCAGATGGGATAACATTTACTGTAGAGGAAATAATAGGAAGTACATTATCATATGAGTACATTCATTTTAACCCTATCCTCTATTTGGTGCTGACTTTGCCCCCTTTCGCTCTTTGAGGTCTCTGAATCAGAACCTGCCAGTGGTTCCTTGAAACTTGTTTTTGGATCGCAGAAGACCGCTCCTGGAATGATCTGCTTTTCTTGCGAATCTGTTGATGCCTTCAAAAGCCAACTCAAAACGCACTTAGTTAAACAAGTGTTTCGAGGTGCAGTAGTTTTTGTAGGGGCTGCTATGGCCACCATATTGTTGTATTGACTCTTGTTGTGAAGCACTTCCTCGTCTGTAAAAGGTGTTATGTAAATAAACTTTGCTTAAATTACTAATTTTGTGAATTGGCTTACTGCATTTGACCCATCCTTCAAAATATGCTGCCCCCATCTGAGAACTCGTATAAGGTTCAGGTTTACTTTATTGATCCTCTGTCCTCTGCATTTGACCCATCCTTCAATGCGCCTGGGGACCCACCTCCTGAGCTTGAGCTAGACTTGGTCAGGACTACCTTAGCTGGAGGATTTCTACCCATTGTACATGCTATGAGTTGAATAGGGAAACCAGAGTGCCTAGGAAACCCAGCCACGGCAACAAACATGGACCTTCTTGTGGTGAGGCTAGAGTGCACTCTCCTCGTACTTGCTTTCAAATGACACATGTTAGTTAAAATTGTCCCCTCTATATAGTTACAGAGAATAGGCGTTTTACTACACAGAACGAAAGAGTGTTATTAGACCTAAATCATGGTTTTTAAGGAGGTTGAACCAGAAGTGTTTCGAACGGGCTCTAAAAATACTCAGTGAGGTCAAACACTACAGCTGCGGGCCACACAGGGTAAACAAGTGGAAATGATGGCATGTTTTACAAGAAGTGACTACTAGAACTCGAGAGAGCTTGAGTCAGACATACCACATGTTCTATGAATCTTGGTAGCTGCTATAAAGATTTGACCTATGTTGATCGTTATGGTTATTCTCCATGGTAATACTTTTGTCTTTCATGTTAATAAGCTTGACCACTGCAGTGACGAGAAAGTTTAGATATAAGTCAGTTTTATAGCGTGTTGGGAATAATTGTAAAATGCACATAATCCAGTCACATGTCCTACAAGCTTATGTAAGTATTTGACAAAGTAATAATGTTGTGATGCTGTGAGTAGTTCTTGAATGTCCAAACCAGTGTTGTCATGATACTAAAATCTCAAACTGTATTTTGATACTACAGAATAGACTTGATACTCGATACCGTTTTCCGATATGTGATCATAAAAACACCTTTATTTTTAATAGAATGTAATTTTCAGAAATCATAGTACTTTCATTTGGTCAGCGTTAATCCCTCATAGTAGGTTCCATAGTGGTCCATGAGTTATACTAGTCTAAGTGTTTTACTTGTTCTGAAACAGCTCAAGATCATTCTAAAGCTGTCGAGGAAAGGTTAATTTCTTTCCTGTGAATGGGACCTGTGGTATTGATACTTGCTCAATGAGTTTCTAGTTTCAGTACTAGTTTTAATATCAGGTAGTATCTGATTTTTGTTACTTCTGACAACCCTAGTGGTGAAGAAAAAGTGCGTAAACTCCAGTGTTTTTCATGTATGCATTATTTGTGCTGAATTCAACTTTCAACACTGGCAACATTATCCAGTTTATTTATATTTTTTTCTTCAAAATCAGAACAAGTTTTATTTCTGTAATTCACAAACTAGGAACTTGCTTTGGCGTTATGGTGCACCATTAAACATAGAAGATTAATATAAACCGCTATGATAAAATGATATTATTAATACCATTTATATATTATTCAAATTTTCTTATATTGCTAAAAATAACCAAAAATTTCCCAGTAGTGCAAAGAAAAAGTGCACACGATAAATACCGACTCCTAAAAAATATTGTTCCAGTTTCATATATTGAAGAATAAGTCAATATAGTGATTATACTGACAGATCTACATATCTGTTCACTGTATATGTTGCGTTTTTAAACTTACCAGAACTTTCAGTGGAGTTGTAAAGATAGTACCTTTCTCTCCTACACTCAAGATGTCAGCAATTAGAGATAAATTAATGATGATTCTAGCTTGATTGCATTGTAGATAATGGCAGGTCTCCAGATAATCAGATTGTGTACCCTGCTGAGTTTCATAGACATCCATTGATTTCAAGGACATTTTAATAATAACTACTGTCCCAGGGTGGAGTTCATTCATCACTTTCAATCCGGTTTTGGTCAGCGTGACTTGCATCATGTAACTTTTCTGGTGGAGTGTCTGCTATCCCGTATTACATGCTGCCAGGCCATGTTACAGCTCAGATTAGTGTTTAATTGCATGTTACACAGGTTAATGTTTGAGCAAAAAAACATCATGCAAGGAAATACATTCTAGATAGGGATTTGACATGTATGTTCCACAGCATGACATTAAATATAACATAACCATGAAGAAAAAAGCGCAATGAACCCCCTCACCAGGAGCGTTACCTAGTGCACTTTAATATACAGTTTCAAAATTGGGGAAACAGTGGCCCAAACCCCTGCTCCAGTCAATACATACTGTGATTCTGTCTTTGGGCAAGTCACTTCACCAGTCGCTTGTATGAATATAGTTAGTGACTGTATGGCACTTCAGCTAATAATTCAGAGCAATTCTTTCTCATTTGTTTCCATATTTTAGAATCAGATTTGAGACATTTTGTTCCTGTCACGTTTGAACATCACTGAGTCTCGTCAGATTCATTCAACAACATCACACCTCAGTGTTCGTGATATTTAAATGAGATTCATTCTGTTCTCATGCTGGAGGAAGGAAGTGGTCTGCGTAGTTCTGATGTCATTCTTGTTTTGTTATATATTTGGTTGTCTAGACATACAGTCTGGACAGGGTGTCCTCACACTAGACTTTTTGAGTTGTGCTGGATGAAGGTAAAGTTGTTGAGTTCTCTGTGGCCCACACTAGGGGTGGACCAGATGCCAAAAAATGTACATCATGATTTTCTTGGAGCCAGATTATGATTTGATTGATATATTATTGCATTTTTATATTGCTTTCAAGAGGTACCTCACAGTGATTGGTTAAATCCACTTCTCACTCACTCACAGCATTCTTAAGGCTAACCAATAGGAAGAGTGGATGACAACAGGTGTTTGTTTGAGCACAGAGCTGCATTCAAGAGAAAATTACGCAATGTGACAGTTTTTATCAGCCTATTGCCCAGCCCTAATCCACACACATGAACCGAGCCATGGCCCAATGACATCATCAGAAAGCACTGTTTCTTTACACGTCACACTTAAAAAAGGTGGCTTCTTTAATGTCTCTAATATTGTTGGGCAGATACGAGTCCTGCCTGTGATACACGCCCCTCAGATTCACTTTGATTGGCTTTGCGTGAGCACACCCTAAATGACACTTCACTGTAGATTTGACAAATTTGTGGTTTCTGGACTTACCCTGCATTTTAAATACATTTTAACTGAGAGAATTGTATTTCATTTCCATTTCATTGATTTTATAATGTTAAACATGAGTTGGTTGAATATGCACAAAAACATATTTGCAAGAATAAATTTAGCTTTATTCATCTGTGAAAAACTGAGACTAAATGCTACTAAATGATGATACAGGTCTATTATGAAACCTCACAACCTGTACATATGCCCCTATTGAACTGTGCCAACAGAATGTATACGGTATAGGATACTTCTTAAACACCTAAACTTGGACTCGTTTGGACACACGTCGCTCTAAAATACAATATAAAAACAGTCTGAGTGGTCCCTGAGCCTCAGATTGGGAAACACTGGTCCACACAGGGCTCCCTCTCATGTGACCCTCTCCCTCTGTTAGCGCAGAAGCATGAGAGTGTGAATAGCTGTGATAGTGTTTGGAGGAGTGTCAGGGCTGAACAGGGCAGGACTCGGGGCACAAAGGGAGCAGTGTAGACCCTCGGCTGAGAACACAGGGGGGCTGTTTATGTTTGGGTTTGAACCTTCACCATATATGAGCATTACTGACCCATATAAGGACCTGCACAGGCACACCCACTCCCCTCACATCCGCTCATGCTTTTACAGGCTTAATGAGGCAACAGTAGAGGTGATGGGGCACTGATAGCCACAGGTTTCAGAATGAAGAAAAATGAGGAGCGTTACTATAGCGATGATTAGTTATAAACAAAATATATATCTTTTGAATGGGGGAAAAAATCCTCCTCAAAAGCTGAAACCCAAGAATAGATTAGGGATGGTTGTGGCCTAATTCTAAAATGATGATTTATGGAGAAAAATAATAACTATTTTGATTGTAGGTCAGATCTGTGGAGAGGCGAGTCCACTCACAGTAAGAATGTTTAGCGATAATAAAAAACAAATGTAATAAAATATATCCAGATGTATACTTTTAATGCCATACTGTGGAGCATCCAGGCAAAGCATAGACATTGCATAGAGGCAAGCGATGGCATCTCCAACCAGAAAACTTACATAATACACCTTTTTGTAATGTATGGTTCAAAATCAGGAGCCAGTTCACGTTATATTTGAGTGAAAACTGAAATATTTTACTGCAAAATCTACTCAAGAGTTCCCGGAATTTCAGAAACAGGCTTGTAGAGATCTTAACTGTATACTTTTGCATATCACCATCGCATTTTCAATTTAAATCCAATCATGATGAACCCGTATTTGCCGCTTTTTCTACACATAATTATAACCTCTAATTTAGTTTCTTCTTTGTACCAGTTCTAAGGTGCCAACAATGCCTAGTGAGTGTTAAGCAGGATTTAGGCCGAAATCCATGGCAACACTTTCAAATTTCAAGAGCTGTAGACGTTAACCTTTTGTTCTTTTCTTTAATGACTCAAATCCAATAACAGTTTAAAATGTCCTCAGACTCCTACACGGGCTGTGACTGGCAGGTTCCACACTTCTGACAAATGTGCCCATCTAGGAATGGAGTCAAAAAAATTTAATTTAAGATACTAATCGATTATTGAAAGTAGTGTTGAAACTTGATACTCAACTGAACTGATCTTTCCATGATTAGTTTTAGAGTGGCCTGTATGAGAACCAGGGGAGTTGGCAGGGGGGGGGGGGCAAAAAGGTCTGTTGTCCCGGGGCCCCAGAACTCCAACCTCATCTTATTATGGGGCTCGTGTGAGTGTTCTTTCCCAAGACCCCAAAATTTCTGTTGACAGGCCTGATGAGAACTATTATAAAACCACAAGGTAATATTAACTTGTCTGTAACTGATTTTTTTCATATAATAAAGTAAAATTCCTCTTGACCCCGTACAGATACATCGTAAAATCAGCTCTTAGGGTCAAAATGAGACCGCTGTGTGCTGTCTGCATCTATTTATAAAGTGGTTTTATCTTCCGTAAACCAGGAATTAACGCTGGTGCACTGTTAGCATGCTAGTTGTTGCATATGGCACCAAAACTCTGGCCTCTGGAAGTAGAGAAATGCACTTATAAATTCATCCTGGTGAACAATTAAAAAAAATAATAATTATGTTTAAGACAGTAAAATATATATAAATATATTGTATTGTCTAAAAAATGTTTTATCATTGTAGTATTAAATTGGTATCAAGCCTTTTCCTTAGTATTGGACATTTTGAACGTGTCCAGAAGAATTGACAAAAACTCTAGAATATGAACTGACAAATGAACGAACGAACAAATCACTTTTCAGACCATGTTTATACAGCAATTTTTATGTCAAATAAAATAGAATACTAGTTGTTACCTTTGCGGTTTGCAAACCTTACTGTTACCCTCACTACTACCTGTCCAGTTGTATCTCTATGGGGTTTTTTAACGCTAAAATTAATAAATATTTCAAGATAATGCAGTGGACAGGGAGCTGTGGGTGGATGTCACTGACAACATGTTAAAAAGTACACAAATATAAAATGAATACTTCACCAGAGGACTCTTCTATGTTTAGAAAGAGAGACGTTTGTGTATCAATGCTAATGCAGATTTTTGGGCATAATAAGTACTGAAACAACACCACAAACTGAAGTATTCTACATTTAAAAACAATTGGATAGTCTTTATTTTAATTAATTTAAATTTTAATAGTGGTTTATTTTATATTTTGTACTTTTAATAAAGGTTGGCATAAGCTTTGAGACACGGCAAGCTAGCTGTGACATTATTACTCTCGACTTAAAACCAAAAGCCCTCGTATTACAACTTCACATGGTAAAATAAAAGAAAGTACTACGAGTTAATAAAAACAGTTTCTTCAGACAACAGAATCAATATTATCAGTGTGGTATTGAAATTGGTATCGAGTCTATTACGTAGTATCGAAATCAAGTTTGAATTTTAGTATCATAACATTATATTTATTTCTATGCATTTATATACAGGCTATGTATAAAAGCAGATATATTTGTGCATTTGAGCGACAGGGACGGAGATGGGCAGATGGCGACCAGGCCCGGGGCTAAAGACATGTCTGGACTGCACACTCACAACTGCAGCCAAAGCAAAGTGAGGAGAGAGAGGACAGAATCACACAAGTTTAGAATTACAACCCATATTTCAGACCAACACATCTGAGGCTTTCGAGGGGGATTATCAATGTTCAAATGCAAAAATGAAAATCTTCACACACAATGATGAAAATATAGCAACATGAATTCAGTGTAAAATATAAGAACACAGGTTATTAAAGAGGGGGTATTATGCAAAATCAACTTTTTAGAGAGCTTTCTACCATGTTATGACGTTTTTCCCTCATCAAAAACATGCTCAAAGATGTTTTAGATGTCATCCATGCATGTCTGAGTAATCTAGCGATCTCCCCCGGGCACTATTCGAACCCTCTTTACAGTTATCAGTACAATTGTGTCCAATGCTTAGCCCACAAGCCTACTATGAGAATGTTTCCATAATTGTACAAAAGCAGTGTACAAAACAATATGCTACAACTTCACAAAGCTGATGCGATGTGCAGTAGTTTCATTAGCGAGGTGCGTGACGATTGTGATATAGAGCGCAAAGGGAGGGGGGGCTCAGAGGGTCAAAAACAAAAGTAGTAACGTGGTGGGAGCAGTTATTACCCCATAGAAGTGCAATACCCCCTGTTTAATACACGATAGAAGTAAAATACCCCCTCATTAAAGCTGAGAACCAAATATTCTCTTATAAAAGTACACTGTATTGTCACCAGTTAGTCGCAGTTTGCTAATCACAAATTATATGAAGTTATCTGCAAACATCAGTATCCTGTCGGCTTGAAAAAACAAATCTGAAATCGAATCGCTTGTAAAACTGGTCATAAATTAGCTGTTAAATATGTTCACAAATATTTGAATCTTACTTCCAGCTCGAAGGCTGTAAAAATAACAAGACACTCTCCTGGTGATTAAATACTTTCTATTTAAGTCTGTGGTTTGGAGAGGCAAAAGTCCTGTAAAAGTAATCAGAAGTGTTCAGCCAGTTTTAGTTTAGGGAGGTTTCCTTTCTCTTATGCTTCTCTCTTCTTTACTCTCATCATACTGTCATCTCTCTCTCTCTCTCTTTTGTCTTTCTCTTACTTTCTCTCCCTTTCACTCATTTTCTCTCTCTCAGCCTCTCTCTTTCTCTCTCTCAGCCCATCTCTCTCTCAGTCTCTTTCTCTTTCCCTCTTTCTCTCTCTCTCTCTCTCTCTCTTTCCCTCTCTCTCTCCTCTCTCTCTCTCTCTCTCTCTCTCTCTCTCTCTCTCAGCCTTCTCTCTCTCTCTCTCTCTCTCTCTCTCTCTCTCTCTCTCTCTCTCTCTCTCTCTCTCTCTCTCTCTCTCTCCTTCTCTCTCTCTCTCTCTCAGCCTCTCTCTCTCTCTCTCTCTCTCTCTCTCTCTCTCTCAGCCCTCTCTCTCTCTCTCTCTCTCTCTCTCTCTCTCTCTCTCAGCCCTCTCTCTCTCTCAGCCCTTCTCTCTCTGTCTCTCTATGGTCGGAGTTCCTGTGCAGCCAGTCTGTCTCTCTCTTTCTCTCTTTTTCTCTTTCTTCTCTCTCTGTCTAGCTCTAGTCAGGGTTCATGTGAAGTCAGCCCATCTCTCTGTGTCTCTCTGTCTCTCTCTTTCTCTCTCTCTCCGTCTCTCTATGGTTCCTGTGCTACCAGCCTGTCTCTCTCTTTCTCTCTTTTTCTCTTTCTTCTCTCTCTGTCTTACTCTGGTCAGGGTTAATGTGCAGCCAGCCTTTCTGTCTCTCTGTCTCTTTCTCTGTCTCTCCCTCTGTCCTTCTGTCTCACTCTGGTCAGTGTTAATGTGCAGCCAGCTCGTGTCACTTGAGGTCAACATCTCGTGAACATGTGGTGATAACACTCCAGCTCCGCTCCACTTTTCCGATGTCCATCTAAATATTTAGATTCTACTCGTGGGTCCATTGCACCTGTGTCTTAATAGACCTAATTGCAGTCATCAAAATAAAGACCCATGGCAGTTTAAGCCGTAAAGCTGCATTACCCCAGATACCCTTCCGCTGGGATCTACCATCTCTCATAGAAGTGAATATATTGAACTAGCTAATAGAATATTCATCACGGTGTCTAGTTGATTATTTATTGGATAGCTGCAACACATTTAGTTTTCAGTCTGGATGCGGATGTGTTAGAAGCAAGAAAATGGGAAAGTGTAAGGATTTGGGGTAGTTTGGGACAGCTGGACTAGGGTTGTTAGAAGTATCAATGCCCAGATACTGATACTAAAACTATCAAAACCAGATACTCGGTTGAACAAGTATTGATACTTGAAAAAATGCATGAAAACTAAATTTGACTTTGACCTTTCCTGATCTAGTTTCAGCTTTTGTTAATGTGTTGAAGTTCTATTCATATAATCAGACATTTTGTATCTGATTGTGTCACAGCTCATCCATCACAGGCTTCAGTCCTGGTTTAGTCATTTTTATACTTGAGGCTTTAATCCTTGTTTATAGTCGTTTTAAGTCCTGGGTTTTAGAGTCCTAGGTTTTAGAGTCCTGCTTTAAGAGTCCTGGGTTTTAGAGTCCTGGGTTTTAGAGTCCTGGGTTTTAGAGTCCTGGGTTTTAGAGTCCTGGGTTTTAAAGTCCTGGGTTTAAAGTCCTGGGTTTTAGTCCTGGTTTTTCCTGTCCTGGTTTAGTAAGTCCTGTTTTTAAGTCTTCTCTTAGTCTTGGGTTTAAGTCCTGGTTTAGTCTTGGTTTACTGTATCTTGGCTTAGTCCTGGTTTAGTCCTGGTTTAGTCCTGGTTTAAGTCCTGTCTTAGTCTTGGGTTAAGTCTTGGTTTACTCTTGGCTTTAGTCCTGGTTTAGTCCTGGTTTAAGTCCTGGTTTAAGTCCTGTCTTAGTCTTGGGTTAAGTCTTGGTTTACTCTTGGCTTTAGTCCTGGTTTAGTCCTGGTTTAGTCCTGGTTTAGTCCTGGTTTAGTCCTGGTTTAGTCCTGGTTTAGTCCTGGTTTAGTCCTGTCTTTCAGTCCTGGTTTAGTCCTGGTTTAGTCCTGGTTTAGTCCTGGTTTAGTCCTGGTTTAGTCCTGGTTTAGTCCTGGTTTAAGTCCTGTCTTAGTCTTGGGTTAAGTCTTGGTTTACTCCTGGCTTTAGTCCTGGTTTAGTCCCTCTCCAGCTGGACTCCTCTGGATCAGTGGATCCTGGCTCTGGTCTTGTTGGCTCACTTTGTTTTTGGCTCAAAGACGACATAGTCAGTACAGCATCAGTTTAATCATGCAACTCACTGGTCTCCACTGAGATGCTACTGTTTTGGAATGTTCCCCAGTATGGCATTAAACCCATTTATCTTTTATTCATTTTCAGGTGTTTTCATTGCTCAAAAATACATTGGAGTGGAGTCTCCTCTCCACAGATCAGACCTGTAACCCAGTCTTGGAGGTACCACATACTTGATTGCACTTATGTCTTAATGCCATACTGTGGAACAATTTGGGCAAAGTAATAACATCTCCATGGAAACAAGCAGGTGGTGGATGAAGTTATATAGTGCACGTTTAGTTTCAAAGTGTTGGTTAGATATTATGTATTTATACCAGTGTTGTCACGTTACTAAAATTTCAAACTCCATTTCGATACTAAAGAATAAACTTCAGACTTGATAATGATTTTGAATTCCAAATGATCTTTTTTAGACAATTCTATCGTGCGTTCTTACACTAGTTCTAATAAAACTCAAGACGAAACTGTTGGACGGGTCAAATTTTATCCAGTTATGTGATTTATTTCAATATGCATACTTGCTTTAATGAGTATCAAGTTTCAATACTAGTTTTAGTATCAAGTAGTATCTAATTTTTGATGCTTTTAACAGCCCTATGTATGCACTGTATGTACATTTGCACTTTTAATGGTTTTCTTCCCACGTAATCACAAAACAAAAACAATATTTCTTTTCTTTTCGTTGTGACTTAAAATGAACTTGACATAACATTATTGTGTTGTTGCTCTTAAACCCAGTGCTGTAGTGCGAGGGAGCACCTGGTCCAGTGGCAGCAGACCTCCTGATAGCATCTGATTAGGTTAGACCCCAGCCCTGTCTGTTTTTAGACCTGCTCAAAACAAAGACTTCTCTTTTGGGACATTTAAACGACCAAAACATCAAACGTCTGGACTCAGCTCTGTTGTATAATCTACTTATGGTTTACATTTTAACTTTTATCTTGGTTTTGGACTGGATTAATTTTTGTTTTTTGCACAAATATTACCATAGGCTATTTTTTTTTCCAGTTCCAGCTGCTCTTTGGCCTGTGTTGTTTGGCAGTTGTTTCATGTATTGCTAACATTTAAAACCATATGATATTTAGGCAATATTTTAAACACATTTATTCCAGAACCTCTGTTTGTCCCACAATGAGGAAATTCCAGTGTTGCAATGCAAACAAATAGAAATAGGCACTAAAAAATCAAGATTAATAAATATTAGAAAATGAAGTCTGTGTAACCCAGTCAGTCATCCAGGTCTGATCCATGGCAAAAACAGAAGATTAACTTACCTGTATGTGACAGTGGCTCAGTTGGTAGAGCTTTTGTCCACTGATCCGAAGGTTGGTGGTTCGAATCCCATTCTCAAAAAAAAAAAAAAAAAAAAAAAACATCATTGGTTGAGCGGTCAGATCTACTCACTCACAGGTTGGTGGCGCAATTCCAGCTCCCACAGATGAATACTGTTGTTGTGTCCTTGAACAAGAAACTTAACTCACCTTTTCTTCAGTGTCTGTGACCATTTACTTTTACCACAACACTGTGCAAGTAATGTGTGGGATAATGTAAAGTAATACATGTATCTACTCTACTTTATAACTGTCAGTAATCCAGTCAGACAACTCAACCCAATATTGATCTTAGTCCAAGGCAAACATATTAACTGCAGTCTTAATAATGAAATTGAATGGGGATATGTGACATGCACACTCGCGACTTGAAACCCGCTCTAGTTTTGTTGTTTTAATCCATAACAAATGATTGACTGAGCCTTCATATAAATGTTTGTTCAATTATTAACCTCAGTTGGTGTTATAGACTTGCTGCAGTATATGGCGTGTTCTTTGGAGACTGTGCCGCTCTGAAGGAGATGTGGTAATAAACAGTTAACCACAGATCACCCCATAATACGGCTAAACGATTTGGGGAAAATATCCGATTGTGATTTTTCTAAAAAGCATTGAGATTAGATTTATGATTTATGTTTTCGTAAAGGGAATCTGTTCAAAGTTCACAATGTAAGCTTGTCCAGAAGAATGAACAAAAAGACTGAAATATGAGCCGACAAACTAAATGTAATAATCCCATTTCTGAGCATGTTTGTACAGATGTAAACTACAGGGTTTGCCACTATTATGCATAATGAGACTTTATGTTATTTGTGGTGGAAATTATGGTACTTAAAAAATTGCAGACTTCGCGATTTGCTAATCTTGCAGCCCTACCCTATGAATATGTCACTTTCACTTCTTACATGTTATGTAAACTATGGGACTGCTACTAGTGTTGGAATGTAACAAAGTGCAAGTAGTAAAGCACAGATACCTCAAATTTGTACTTAAGTAAAAGTAAAAAGTATCCACTGTAATATCTGAGAGGAGGTATCTGTGCTTTCTCTACATTTTTGAACTGGACTGAAAAGTAAGAGTATTTTTTATGATTGTGTGAGACCTGCTGAAAAAGCTGAGAGTTTATTTCTAACAAGTTCATAGTCTGAGCAAACAAAATATCCAAAAGAAAAAGGTAATTGTTTCTTTTCTCAGCACAAATCTGTATCACAAAGCACTATATTTGAAGCCTTATAAGACCTCAACATTTGTGCAAAATACTTTTACTTTTTCCTCTTTAAGTACATTTTTAAATGGGTACTTTTACTTGCGTTGATTTTTTTCATGTTTTCATGTTCATGTCTTTTACTTTTAATTGTGTATTTTTGTTTCTCCGGTATCTGCACTTTCACTAACGTAACAAAATTGAGTACTTCTTCCACCACTGTGCATAACATAAACCAAGCGGGCCTAACCTAGAATTTAGCATTAATCAAAACAAAAGTTGCATTTCATAAAGGTAATGATCCAATATATATACTATCAATTTGACAACCGCTGTTTTTGGGTTTTACATAAACACACATTACAATACATTTTTAACCGTACTGATCTATTCCTTGTAATAGTCTATAGCAAGTATCCAACTTTAACAGAAGCTACCTGCGTGTGCTCCTTTCTGTCACCTCTATAGTGTATGAATTATGAAGCCAGCATAGAAGGCTGTCACTGCAAAAGTCTTGTGTTTTAATAATAAAAGGATTTCATGTTTGTCTTAAGGGCACATTATAGAGAAATCCAGCCCAAAACTATTATATAACAAGGTTCATCCTGAGGTTTTTCCTGTGTTGAGTTACAAAGATGAGGCAATGGGTTAGTTTCAACTTCAAATGACCCTTGAAATGAAAATAAAGACTTCTTCACAGAATCACGCACTCATGCCAAGATATTTTCTTGTAGCATGGGCCCTTTAAATCATTTGAAAGCTCCAATAAAGGTTTTTACCTTTCTACTTTTCTTTAAACCTGCTTAACATTTTCAGCAATAATAAAAGTGTCTATTTCTTTGTTTTTCATCATCACCTTGAAAAACATCTGTGTTAGGGGCATGGCTGAAATGTTACGCATCTGTAAGGTAAATATATACTGTTCCTTTTATTTAATCAGAAAGTTTAACAAAATTCTTACTCTCTTTCGTCACTGCAGATGTTTTGAAGTTTATATTTCAATTCAATTTAATTCAATTAAATTTCTCTTTATTGTCAAATGTGCATATACATACAAGATGAATAGCGCAGATGAAATTGCTGTCCTCTCCCACCTCAGTGCAAACATATTAAATGTGCCAAAAAAGATTAAATAAAAAGAATAAGTTAAAAATTTGTAAACAAGAAAAAGAAGAAATGTGCAAACCACAAAAAAAGAGAAATGTGCAAACCACAAAAAAGAAATGTGCAAACCAAAAAATGAAATGTGCAATATATTATCTATGCTGGCTTTATATATTATATTTCCATGCAGTTATATTATAATGATAAGCAGTACTGTACTTCATTTTGACTATCTTGTATGTATTGACTTTACAAACAAACATGTTACTTTATGGTCCCAGGGCTGCACTATGTAGCATGTGGAGATAATAATTGCAGACAATATAAGTTCCCCAAGTACATCCATAAAGCTGTATTATAAACTTCCTGTTTGGTGTGTTTGATACTGAGGCCGCTGCCCCCCGCTGGCATCCTGTAATACTGCGCACAAACCCCATCTACAGGTTTCCTCGTAGAGATAAGCCACTAAAAACAAACATTATGTAACAGTGCGATAGAAGCATGTGTAGATTTTATTATGTTTTGAGTCAGACATGATAGGACACCAGGGGAAAAGCTAACTTAGATGTTTTTATTTTTCTGATGTACACTTTAGAGCGAGCCTTTTGCCTTTTACGGTATATGCGGGATATTCCCACCCTTCAAAAAAAAAACAAACTTTCACAATAATTTTTTACCATAGCTAAACGAGTAGCAAATAAACAGATTTTATCCTCTCTTCTCTCTGTGCCTCACTTAAGCAGAATTGTCATAACCAAATCAGTGGATGGCAAAAAGAACACCAAAATTATGTCTGAACCAAAAAGCGCTGAGCCACGTTTTGTTTGTTTCATTTTAAAATCATGATTGAGTCGTACATGTTTTATACATATCGTGGTCTGGAGCAACTTGAAATAAAACCTTTAAAGTTCCACTAAACACTAAATGTCTAAACTACGTGGGTTTGCAGTTTCCAGGTCATAGCACAGGATTTAAGGTTTTATTTGAGGACATAATGTTACCTAAATAAACGCAGTCTTTGCAGTTAATCCCACCCATTCAAATTGGTCTAAATGTTGCTGATCCCTCTCCAGCTATTTTCTCCTCTGTTTTTCATATGTTCAGCGTTGTAGTCAGCAGACCCCCTCCATCTCTCATAGACGTCCATATATCATGTACTTGGAGCTGACAGCTGTCCATAGAAGCTCTGTCCTCTGGTTGTTACCCAGGGCTGCTCCACGCTGTGTGCGATGTATTTTCGGGAGACATAACCCCAGGCCTGAGCGCTCTGACAGGGTGGGGGTGGAGGGGTGGAGGGTTAGAGGGGTGAGGAGTGGGTGAGTGGGTGAGTGGGTAAATGGAGGGGTGGATTCCTTGTGGCAGATGAGCCCTAGTGTATGTTCTCCTATGGCTCCCATGAATAAGAAAAGGCCATATCCTGCCAGCATTGCAGCATTAAAATGTTCTGAAGTGTGTGTTAAATGTTCGGCTGAATATTTGACTACTGCAATAACTGATCGGTCCTGGAAGAGGAAGTTATTTTTGCATTAAACATAGCAGTTATTTTTAATGTATTATGTTTAAATAATCTATTGAAATTCTACTCAGTTTTTTTTTTGTGTGTGGTGGAATGTAGCAAAGTACAAATATTAAAGTACTGTAGTTATGTAAAGTACAGCTAGGGGGGCTTTAGTTGGTAGTGTTCATCTACTAATCCGAAGGTTGGTGGTTCGAATCCCAGTCTCAAAGTAAACATTGTTGGTAGAGCAGACAGATCCGCTGACCCACAGTTTGGCGGTGCGATTCTAGCTCTAACAGATGAATGCTGTTCTGTCCTTGAGCAAGGCGCTTAACCCACCTCGCCCCCAATGTGTCTGTATGCTGGTGTGTGAATGTATGTGTGAATGGGTGAGTGGTTTATTAATGTAAAGTGCTTTGAGTGCTATATATAAAAATGTGTCAAAATTGAACTGATGCCTGTCGCACATGAATCACTTTCTGGCAATCTACCAGTTCACCGATTTACAGTATTTCCTTTTTCTCCTCCTTTTCTTCTGGCCCATGTTACCAGCTCACACTCATATTAAACCGTTTGTCAAAGTTGGAGGGTGAAAGTTGACATCTCACGGCCCAGTGTCAGGTTAAAGAGTAACAGAGGTCCAGATGTGCACAGTCTGACAGTGTGTTGACATTATATGTGTTGAGCGTATTTTTAACCTCTGCCTGTTTTTCCTCTGTCCTGCAGGTGCTGGAGAGTCAGGCAAGAGCACCATTGTGAAGCAGATGAAGTAAGTGCAGCCATTGTTTTGTTCAATAATACATGTCTATGGGACAGAAGCAGGAACAGGATGTGTGTCATTTGTCACATATACACAGAGCAAAGGCTGTGGCCCTAAAAGATTCTCATAATTTAATAATGTTTAGAACACTTTGTCACTTTTCATGTTTTGTCGTTGCAGTTGAAAGTACATTGCGTGTGTACTTCTAGGGAACCTATTAAAAAAACCCTTCTTAATATTCCTGGTTTATCAGCTAGTTGGACAAAATTATGTGTGGTGTTGATAGTTTAGAAACTTTTTAACTTATTGCAACGAAAAACTTAGTGAGTGGGCTTACAACTCCACAAACCTGTCTCCTTCTGATATAATATTCCACATTTGAGCATAAAACTATCTATTTCCATGGAGAATGTTCCAAAGTATGGTTTTTACTTTTCCGTGGAGCCATGCCGACGACGGGCCACCTCCAGAAAATTGCGCAGTGTTGCTTTAATTGCACAGTTCATCAAATACTGGTAACACAATCTATAATACAACTATTTTTACTACTACTACTATACTCCCACTGCTGCTACTGGGATGACTACTGCTACTTTTCGTGTACCCAAATGAAGCCTACACCTTATACTTGGAGGTATGTTTAATGCTATACTGTGGAAGGTTTAGGCAAAGCACTAGCGTATCCATGGAGACAAGCAGATGGTGAACGCTCCATCAGAAAAGTTCCATAGTTAGGCAACATGTCCTCAGTCACCTTAGCAGTTAAAAGTAGTTAAATATTATATCTTTTGAATGGGCAAAGGTCACAAAAACCTTCAAATCAGGACAGAATGCGTTCCCCGAAACCCATGAGTACTCAGTTCAAGTTATCCTCAGAAGTACTTGAAATGCAATGAACATTTTTGCACAAAACTAATAGTTGTTTTAGCCGTAATTATATCCAGAAACAGTATATATCCACATGTCCTCCTGTGTGCTGAAAAGCCCATTCAAACCTTGTGTCTATGGGTGTGCAGTGTGCCGGTGCGCTCTGCTGCATGTTAATGAGGTCCTTTTGAAAACCTCACCCAAGCCTCAGCCAATGGGACGTCCCGTGTGTGTGGCCCCAGACTGTGCAGTGAGGGGAGCAAAGAGACACCCCCCAAAACCAAACCAGCGGCATCTATCTCAATCTAAGTCCCATTCATCTGTGTCTCTTTGTGCTAGCGTCATTGTGCGCCATGTTATAAAACTCCTTGACCCAGTTGTTCTCAAACTTACTGTATTAGTGGGTTTCAGATGACATCATAACAGTGTAAAGGATAATAATATTTAATACAGATGGGGGCGGGTGTAATTAATATTGTTAAAATGCAGATTTTTGTTGCAATATAGCAGGATTTAGGTGTCCAGTCACAATAGAAATGATCAGATTCAACATTTGTGAATTAACTTTTTAGATATTTCAACAAAAAAGTACATTGTGATCAATAGGGGAAACTGGCTCTCGCTCTTGCCCCCCCCCATCATCACATACTAAATCCGTGTAATGCAATGGTATGTTTAGACTGTTGAACACAATTGGACTAACAATGGTGTAATAATAAGTTGGTGTGAGCTAAAGGGGCGGTACTGGCATTCACCCATTACATAACAGACTGAACTATCGATTTTGGGGGTCAATATTGATCGTGGGGACTTTTTATTTGCTGTAGTGGTGAGATTTTTGGGTATTTTTTTGCAAAATGATAAGATTCCAGCTGTAGATGGTAAAACTGACTACAAACTATCTACTTAAGTTTAGTTTCGCCATTTCAGATCAGGTTTTTTTTTCTGCTTTATGGTTTGGTTTAAATATTTTTCTTTATTTACTTCAGCAATATATCGAACTTTAAAATGTGTTATTGTGCCAGGTCTGGATGTGAGATTATTGAAATGTCATTTAAACAGTTACACGTGATGTGAATGATCTGTTTCGTTCTGCTTGTTCACTCCTGTGCAGGTTTAGACAAGGGAAATGTTAAAATTGAAAGAGTTGGCCTGCTTGATTAATTGACATATAGTAGTGGAAGATAAAGTACAAGTAGTAAAGTACTGTGCTTAAGTATAGTACAGAGACCTGAAAACTCTACTTAAGTACATTTTACAGTGGATACTTTTTACAGTTACTTCACTACATTTGAATGCAGGCATCTGTACTTTCTACTCTACTACATTTTTGAACAGGACTGAAAAGTAAAAGTAATTTTCATATAATTTGAGGGGTTATTTTTAACATGATTGTGGTAACATCATGACTGAAGTTTTCAAGTTCAAGCTTCGGCTTTGAGGAAAAAAACAAAAACAAAAACTCGCAAGAAACACATTGATTCATATTGCTACTGTTGACCAAAATATGTATCATTTGTCTTTGAACACTTTAAAAAATGTAACACTTTTATGAAATACTTTTACTTTTTACTCCTAATGTACATTTCTAAACAGGTACTTAAATACTTTTACTTAAATAGATTTTTTCATGTGATGCTTTTACTTGAGTAACTTTTTTCCCTCTGTATCTGTACTTTTACTTAAGTAAGCTTTTAACAAAATTGAGTACTTCATCCACTACTGCACGCATCACATAGAACATCTAGTTATGATTTTACGGGCTGTGTAAATGTACCCAGACACACACAGAAAGTTAAGGGGGCTTTACCTGATTTTGTGCAGTTAAGTAAAAAATGTTTTCCCCTTTTACAGAAATAAAGTAGTTCCTGTAGTGAATTAGTTGTGTGCTCTGTCTGTACCTAAATAGCAAACTTTTTTTCAGCTGCAAACCAGGAAGTAACTGGTGAGTGTAGTTAGCAGGGTAGGTGTTTTCAGCGGTGTTGTAACGCCCAAGTGCTCGGAATGAGTTGAGAAGGTGAGGAATAACTTTTGACCGCTACTTCTGTTTATCAAATTTTAAATGGCTACAACACAAACAAGCTCTTTTTGGTAGAGGATCCACAGGGCCTGTCACAATAATTGCCATATTGACTTATTGTTCAGTACATGAAAGCTTTAACTGTATATTTGGGGGTCAGTATTTATCATGTGTACATTTTCTTTGCACTACTGGGAAATATTAGGTTATTTTTTTGACTGTATGATAAGATTTAAGCTGTAAAAGATTGAATTGATAACTTCTACGACTCATAACAGGTACAAACTAACGACTAAAGTGTTTCATTCTACTGTTTATTTATTGCAGCTCAGAAATTTAAATATTTTAGATTTACAATAGTTTTTGTGGTTTAAATCTGCTCTTGGTTTTTGTGTCAGTGGCATAAAGTAGTTTCAATATTATCGTTTATTGCAGAGGTGCCCAAACTTTTTTTATGGAGGGCCACATCTCAAAACATATTTGAAGCGGAGGGCCACAGACCAGTGATCAATACAGAGCGGTGCTTTATACACAGCTTTAACAGAGCTGCTGTATTAATAAGACTTGAAACACATTCATTTTAGGTCTGTATCACACTGCAATGTGATGTTTGAGGATATAGTGGTAGAAACAGTTACATTTGCTGTAAAAATTACTGCTTATGATCAGTTGGGCCGGTTCAGCAGGAGGTCTGAGGGCCATAGTTTGGACACCCCTGGTTTATCGTCTATATTTGCTTCAAAAATATATCGCACTTCAGAATTTGCTGTTGTGACAGGCCTAGGTCCAGGGCCCACCACCTGCTTGTCTCCATGGAGATCATTTTGCTTTGCCTTAAATGTATGACTTTAAACTTTTTTGTTTTTATGGGGGGAAAAAAAGCCAGATTTTGACACAAATAACAAAAATCTACTATAACAATACATTTGACTCTATCACGTGAAAGAGATTTGGTGCAGCCCCTTATAGGGACACTATATGGTACTAGTAGGGTAACTGCATCTCTGCATTTGACCCATCTATTGGTTTTACTGGGGCAAATTGTCTGGAGCAATGTGTGACTGCAGTGAGACCCTTTTCCAGATCTTAGGTCAAGATCTTGGTGGAGAATCAGCAGAGGGAGGAGATGTATTTAAAAAAAGATGTCAGTTTTTGTCTTGTTTTTTTAGATATTAAAGTACAAAGTATATAATGAAAACTCTTTAAAAGTCTGCTGAAAGTCTATTAACTTTTTGTGCAGTATTTAAACCAAAACCACACAATTTACAGGCACACTTCACTTTTCAGATTGATTTCCATAATATTGTCTAAACATGATCTTCGAGATATTGTGATGACATGTAGAGAAAACCCACCCAGATGTATAGTTAGATACAGATGGATATTAACTTGCTTAATCTCAATGGACATTTCATAGCAGCCAGCTGTTAAAACAGTCAATCAGTCTATTTAATCTGTGTCTATCTGCTTTATAGATAATATTTTAAGGATTTTTGCTCATTCAAAAGATATTTTCTTTTCAGTTCTTAATTGCTACGGTGGCCTCTAGATTTCCATCACTCTGAAACCTATGAATGCATTTTTTTTTCTTGCTATGAGCAGGCAACAACAGTGGTGGAATGCAACAAAGTAAAAGTAGTTAAGTACTGTACTTAAGAAGAATTTTTAGTGATCTGTACTTTACTTAAGTAGATTTTAAAGGAAATATTTTTACTTTTACTTTACTATAGTTGAGAGCAATGATCTGTACTTTCTACTCTACTACATTTTTGAAGTGGACTGAAATGTAAAATTATTTTTATTTTATTTTTGTTTTTGTTTATTTTTAACATGTTGAAAAAGCCCAAAATTTTACAAATGTTCAAATGTTAGCAAAAAAAATTGTACATTCATAAAAACTGTTAGAAAAAAAAAAAAATCAGCACAAATCTCAAAAATCTAAAATTTTAAACTTCATTCAGGTGCTTTAATACTTTCACTTTTACTCGAGTATTTTGCTGCTCTGGTATCTGTACTTAAGTAACAAACTTGAGTACTTCTTCCACCACCGGGGAACATCAACAGTTCTGCTGCTCTGATACATTTGAATTTGTAGCAGGGACTTGATACATTTAACATTTATTTAATGTTAGAAATATCTGAAAAACTGTAGTACTAATGGGTGTTGTCTCTGTTTGGTTGTGTGCAGGATTATCCACGAGGATGGGTACTCAGAGGAGGAGTGTAAACAGTACAAAGCTGTGGTCTACAGTAACACCATCCAGTCCATCGTCACCATCCTCAAAGCCATGGACCACCTCAAGATCGACTACGAGGATCCAGCTAGAGCGGTACGTCTCTTATAATACCACTGTCTCTTAAAAAGACGAATGTACATTTAGCAATCTAGCATCAAAACTATCATAGCATCGAAACTCACTCATTTGAGCAGGTATTGATACTACAGGAAAAATGAACCTTTCAATAGCTTTAGACTTGAGCTGTATCAGAACAAGTATATAGAATACGCCCACCACTATGGAACCTACCTGGACACTGTTGGATTACACAGATATAACCACATGGGAATATAAAGAAAGTACTACGATTTACTGTTGAAAATCACACTCTATTGTCTAAAGAAAGACAGTGTCAAAAAATATACCTGAGATTGTACTTTGCTTCATTCTCACTCGTTTAATGAATCCTGTTTACGCTGCGGTTTTGTCACTCTGTTTCAATTTTCCCTGAATTGTTGCATCACAGGTAGGAATCTAATGCAATTTTCAGTGAGTGGTATAAGGCGAGTGGTATGTATGAATCTAGCCTGGCATCTAGACTGGTGCTGAATGTATATCATAGGGTCACAGACTTCACATCTTTGTGTACAGAAAAAGTGTTTAGTCTAACTGACCAAACTTGAAAAAAAATTCTTGTACAGTTTATAGTTGTTAAAGCTAAATTGTAATCTATGGACCTCATAAAATAGTCATACGATGTCTTTTTTCATGTCTCCCACTTATCCACATTCACAATAAGTCTTATCAGATGTTGAACCTGATTATATTGTAGTGTCCTGGTGTAAGACAACACGACAAACTTCTTCTGGTTGTTCGTTTTCAGAACACAAGGGCTACTGTAGGCCATAACTCACGCCAAAACAAGAGCTAAACAACAGCAGTCTCAACTCACTAGAGCCAGTCTCCAAAACAGACCAGTAACTTACGAATAAAACCTTAACAAATCAACTTGTCGGCATAGCAACCAAGTGTCACATACAAAAGCAGTTACAACAAAAGGTATCAACTCTGAGCTAAACACAAAATATGAGATCATTGCAATATGTAGACATGATGGTAATTATCCTGTAAGTATCCTGTTTTATTGATCTTATTCGGCCCCGCCCACTTTTACCATAACCAGAGTTTTCTTTGTGGTGGCTCATTCATATCAACGAGAATTTGAGAAAAGTTTTATCGCTAAGATCTGATATAAAGTAGGTTGATTTGTCTAAAAAGTTCAGTGTTCATTTGACCAACAAGTCCACAATACACCGACTGCAACCTCCTGAAGAAAGCTGAGTAAAGCTGTCTTCTGAAGTTTTGCCCTTCTATTGGACCACAGATGTGAAGCAGTATATATGCAAATATTGTGTAACATAAATAATTACCGGAGCCTCTTTTTCCTCTCCTCTGAGCTCAGCAGAGTGTTGCCTTGAGCGTGAGGCCATAGAAATTATGCAGAGTACAAATGTTATGCAGTGCGCTGTCACTTTAAATCATTTTATCTACTACTGCTGTGTGTTTGTGCAGCTCCAGGAAGGCATAGAAAATACAGCATGGACTGAAACACAGAGCGTTAAAAAACAGTTATGAATTTAAAGAAAAGAGGATGTTGTGTCACAAGATGGTTGCATGACTTATTTGCATGAACTAAGTGAACTATATATGCAAATAAATACTATTACTACTGCACAACTGAAACCTTCTCTTCCCACAGTTAACAAATGATTCCATAGAAATAGAGTTAAAACCATACTTTGGCACATTTTGCATGGACATTTGTATACTTTGGAAGATTATGATTATCGCCCCCGCACAGTAGGACAGTAGAGTTTTTTCAATGCAATAAAAACATCCATAATGAAAAATCCTGCTTTTATTTTAGTCTGTTTAGTCTGTTGACACACTATGGCTTTAACATTGAAAACGCAAAAATATGATCAAAATTGATAGCATTAACGTTTGCGAGAAGACTGAAATTTGAACTGCTAAGGTAAACATGTTTGTAGGGGTCAAAGCTTTACTAAACTATGTGTTAGCAGGTTGTGTACACATTAACCCTGGAGAACCCACGGGGTCAAATTTGGCTGCAGTTACTTGCTGCTACCCAAAATGAACAGAAAAACAAAAAGTCAAATTTAAATAAAAAAAAAATTCTAAAAGCCCAGAGTGCCACTTCTGGCCCCTGCATAGAGACACCTAGTGGATGAATATTGAACTAAAATGAGCCAGAGTGATAGTGACAAGATGGCCGACCTGTTGAGCTGGAAAACTTAGTAATAGCTTCCAGGATGTCTAGAAGTATGTTTTATATTCTTTTTGGATAAATTAACGAGGCCAATGGGTCAAATTTGGCCCTGATCCTAAATTAGGGAAAAAAGAGTTAAAATTGAAAAAGTGGATATTTCAGTTTTCAGTGAACTTATAGCAATAATTTAATGCAATGTTCATAATTTTCCAAAGAAGAAAAGGGTTCTTGAGTTCTCTAGGGTTAAATCACATGGAGAGATTGGAAATGGGAGATGTATTGAAAAAATGATAATATCACAGTTGTTGCCTTGGAAATATGCAAAATAAGACCCCCAGGCTTAGAAATAAGACATATTTACAAAGGCAATAAAAAGAGCTGATTAAAAAATATGAATAAAACAAAGACATTTACAGGCACGCTTTAGCACGTTATTGAATTATTACTGTATTGTCTGAATGTTATCATCAGGGCAGTAAAACGAAACCGAGATATTCATTCATTTGAGAGATTAAGTTTTATTTTAGAATGTTTTGTGCAGGACTACTGACATTTAAAGGTGCCATATTACACAAAATTGATTCTTTCTGAGCTTTAAACCCTTGTTATAATGTTGTTAGCTCTTCAGAAACATACGTGGAATTGTTTTGTTTCATTCACACATGTTTGAGTGATCCTTTATTATTAGTCTGTTCTGAACATGTTCGAGTTATGCGTTCAGACCAATACAGAGAATTAAACACACTGCAACTGATGTAAACTTACTGCAATGTTCTGAATGAGGACATGGCCACTTTAAGTCCAGATTTAATTAGCCCCTCTGCAATTGTGACCTGCGGGGCACTGAAGTGAAAGAGCAGACAATCATTAACTAACACTGTGAAGAACGCTAACATCAAACCCGTGTTCTTGTGAATGTTTAAACTGCACAGAGGAAGTAGAAACATTACCCTTGGCCTGTTACTGCTCTGACTGGGATCCTTTTAAAGAATTCGTAACGTAATCTCTATCACAATATTAATGACCTCACCATATAATATAATAACACTGTATAAAATGGGTCAGTGTCAGTTTTATTTTGCATATTTAAAAGAACGTTGCCTGCCTAAGAGCTTCACATGCACAATAAATGGTTAATGATAATAATAATAAGTCAAACTGGTATACTGACAAACTAGTACAGTACGATTCTGTCCCAATGCATGGCTCTCGTTATATGATTCAAGCCCGTGTACATTGACAAGAGTTTTTTAAAAAAAAAGCTCAAAATTGATAGCATTAACGTTAGAAATACAGAAATACACATCACCCTGCTCCCACATGGCAGTTCTCCATAAATATACAAAAGCATTATGTAAAACAGTACACTACAGTTTTCACAAACCTGATGCAATGTGCAGAGGTTTCATTAGCGAACGAGGAGTGAACAAAGAGAGGAAAGACTCACAGCGTTAGAAGTGAAAGTGAAAGTGAAAGGAGAATATAGCATTTTCCAAACAGTAAGAGGTAACATCACAGCGATTGAAATATGTTCTGTGTTAGCATTGAATACCCAATAGAAGTGTAATATTCTGTGTGTACTGTATTGTGTTTTTTCCAGGACGATGCACGGCAGTTGTTTGCGCTCTCCTCCACAGCAGAGGAGCAGGGGTCGATGCCTGAGGAACTGGCCAATGTCATCAAGCGTCTTTGGGCTGACGGAGGGGTACAGAGCTGCTTCACACGGGCCAGAGAGTACCAGGTCAACGACTCCGCTCCATAGTGAGTCATGGTTCTGTCTGTTCATTTTCTCGATGATGCTGTAGCTAGGACAGGGACGTCTTTGGATTTTTTCAGGTACCAGTACTTGATCAATAGCTGGTTTTCGGTAGCAGTTCCTGAACAGTTCTTTTTTTTCAGTACCTTTCTTTGCATTAATCTAACAAATTAATGTTCACAAAATGTATCAGTATTAGTAACAATCTGCAGTCATCTCCCAACACCAACCAGGCATCAAAACTTGTTATCAAAAGAAAAAAAAATCAGTTTTTGATACCAGCCCTGGCCAAACCTGTCAAACTGTCATTCTTAACATTGGCTAAATACCCAAAGCTTTTAAACGCTGTCCTGAGTTTCCCTTAATACTATTATTCTGTATTTTAACATGATCAGAGGATGAAGCTTACAAGAATATATAATATGTGTGAATATGCATATTTCTGGCTCATGTCATCATAGTTGTATTTGTGTATCGTTGGGTTAAAGTCCAGTCAGGCAGGACAGGACAGACTTGAACAAACATATACTGGTTAAGATTGATATAAGATGCAGTGAAATGTAAATGTATATATTCCTAGTGTTCCAAGCTTTTAACCCTGTAGTTTAGACCTCCACAAACATGTTCTTCTGAAATGCTTGGGGAATGATTGTATTATCTTAGCAGTTCACACGTCAGTCGTCTCTCAAATCTCATCTACACTTGTTTAAAATGTCCGCTTTGACCTGTATCTTGATTTTTACAAACGCAAATCACAAATTAATGGCAAGAAAGGCACAAATATGATTCTCAAATGGTTCACTTCTCTAAGTTGCTATGATGAGAGTGAAACCAGCACGTGTTCGATGCCAACTTTCGGTTCCTTGTTTTTAAATGTCCCAGTCAATGAGCCAATATACGTAGCACTGATTTAAAGCTGAAGAGTAAAACTGAAGCCAAACAGATAATATAAACCAAACTCCGCCAAAATCCTCCTCCTCAGTCCCGCTAACAGCGTAAGTCCCAAATAAATGTGGTGTAGTAAATATCCAGTTTGGAGCGTGCGTCTGTGTAAAGATGCAGCCAAACCAGTCTGCGTCAAGTTGAAGCCAAACAGATAAAATGAACCAAAACTCTGTTGCAATCCTCATCCTCCTCAGTCTCAGTAAAAGCATAATTCACAAATAGACGTGTAGTAAATGTATCCATTGTGAAGCACGTGTGCGTGAAGATGCAGCCAAATGAGGTATTAAAACAAAGAAAGAAGTTTTACGCTGCCTTTGATATAAAGAGTTGTATGCGAACAAACAATTCAATTCATTTTCTCTTTATGTGCATATACATACAAGATATATAGCACAGATGAAATTACTGTCCTCTCCCACCTCAGTGCAAACATATTAATAAGAGATAAAGATAAAAAAAATAAATACAAAATAAATAAAAAATTATACAAAATAAATAAAAAATTATACAAAATAAATAAAAAATTATACAAAATAAATAAAAATTATACAAAATAAATAAAAAATATACAAAATAAATAAAAAATTCGATGGAGAGCAGAAGCTCACGGGGGTACGTTCGTCTTGTGGTCGGTGGACACGACAAGGAAGGACAAATACACGTAGACGAACAACACAAAAAACATAAAAACGCCGGTGACTTAGGGGAGAGAGGAGCCGCGGCGTGCGCACGCACCGCCATCTTAACACCTAGCCCTAGACAAAAGTGAAGCTTAAGCATGTAGCCAAGTATTTTCTTAATAATATTACCTGTTAATTTACATTCATAAATACAGGCAACGAAAAAGACAGGCATCGTTAAGGTTTTAGTATCAGAAAAAATCAAATGGTACCCAGCCCTAGCTATGACAGTGTTAGAATCTGTGTGGGTGATCTTTTGTGCTGAGAGCCAGAGGGATGAAGTGTAACCGGACCCATAGAAAAACAGTCCTCATTGTGAAAGTGCTGCAGTCATTTTTGTTTAATACAAGACTTTAACCTGACACCGACCTGAGCAGAGGAACACGGAGGACACACTGTGTACCACCGACTTTTATAATGACAGATTCTTCTCAAGAAAAGTGCTCTCTTAACATTGTGCTTAAACGATTGATTTATGTGTTGAGCCATAACTCCTTGTTCCATACACTTTAATTTAAAGAAGCACTGTGCAACCTTTCCGGTGGAGAGGCAGCTACCTGCTTCCAGATTTGCCAAGTTCACCTCTTAGTGACTTTTGGGCCTCTTTTTTTATTTCTTCCTCCTCGGTGGTTCTTTCATGCCAAAAGATGTGGATTTAAGCCTTTCAGGTCATTTCAGAATAGGCTCTAAGGCTTGTTTGCTTGTTGCTCTCTGAAAATCTGGCAGCCCTGCCTGCTTGTTTCCCTGAATGTAATGGCTTTGGTTTATAGTAACATTAAAATCAGCCTTAACACAAAAACATCATCACAACATCATCACAAACTCGGTCCAAAGACAACATGAAGTTCACATATTCCACTGTACGGCATTAACCAGATCTATCTTGCACGTAGTAAGTTGGTGCATGTATTTAATGGTTAGCCTATTAGCCAATAGACTAAGTTAGGGGACCCCTAACTTAGGCGAAGTGGGGGTCCATCCACAGATCAGACCCCTAGCTTGACCTGGCAGTGGGTTGTTTCCATGGAGACAAGTGTAGTGCCACAAGTGTAATGCCATATTGTGAAACATTCTAGGCAAAGCAACAGTATATTCCTGGAGACCTGCAGGTTGTGTAGCAATACTTGGCTGAAATGTAAAAACTCATAATTGTAAGTGATTCAAGTCACAGTGAAAATCAAAACAGAATGGAATGATTTTTTGCATTTATTAAAAACTGTCTTCACAAAGAGAGAGAGAGACTCGGATCTTTGACCATTTGGAAATAAATCACAGCAGTTACGTTTAATGTGCAGTGTAAAAAACAAAGAAAAACAAAAGCCTGTTGTTCGTTATTCTATGACAAACCTTTCGGAAAGAGTGAGAGTCTGCTGTTTTCACTTACAGATATTCGATTAGCTGATAACAAAACAATTACCCATTACCGGAGTGCAGTCTTGGCCCTTTTTATTCCTATAATCTCATGTTATTGGATTATTCTTTGTTCTCCAAAACAAATGGAAAGATCCTACAGGACTACACGTTCTGCAGAATGAATGCTGCAGGAGGTGCTGTTTTTAGTAGGCCTGTCATGGTAACACTTTTTGGAGCATGATGTGGTGCTACACAGAAATACTGCGATAAACGATAATATTGAAACTACTATAATACCGATATAGGTACAATAATGCAAGATAATCCAAGTAAACCATTTTTCAGTAGACAGTATCATTAAAAACATGTGCTGCAACAAAAAAATGACAGAATGAAGCAGTAATTTGCCATAGAAATAACCTTTTCAACACCCTGCTGCTCAAACTTTTTGACATTGCAGCAAAAATAACTAAAATCTCATTATTGCAAAGAAATTGTACACACGATAGATATTGAGCCCCAAAATATATTGAGGCATGTATCATATATTGGATGATAAGGTTTAAAGGTCTAATGTGTAACTTTTCTATTGTCCGCCTTGTGATGTCATGTGGTAATACAGAAAGTGCTCCACTGTGTTTTTAAAGTCCATACAGATTCACTAGAATGATTTGGAAAATTTCAGCCCTAGAATAGTAAATGTCTATTGAACAAAAAGTAAAATGTAGACATTAACTTGAAAACTACCACTTCATGACATCACAAGGTGGAGCAGAGCATTTTGAGCTTTGGAGTTGTAGACAATGATAAAAGATTACTAACACGTGTGAATGAAACAAAACACAACTCCAGGTATGTTTTTGAGGACGTGGATTAAAGCTCACAAGAGTCAATTTTGTGTAGTATGGGCCTTTAAAATGTCATATTGTGGGACATTCTAGGTAAATAAATGGCATTCTCCATAGAGAGTAGCAGGTGACCAGAAAAGGTTTACATAGTGCACCTTTATTATCAGAGCATTTTGTGCTTTAGCTTATTGGCTAAACTCTGCTGAGAGTCCTTCCTCTTCCTGAATGATTTCCATAGTTGCCATTCCAGATCGATTTTATTTTTGCTCTGTAATATCAATAAATATTAGTTATGTATGTAAGGTTTCTTTTTTTGGTTTTATTTTGAATATATGAATATTTCTTACTTTGTGTTTGTGTTCTGCAGTTATCTGAACGACCTGGAGAGGATATCGAGACAGGACTACATCCCGACACAGCAGGACGTGCTCAGGACCAGGGTGAAGACCACAGGCATCGTAGAGACTCACTTCACCTTTAAGGACCTGCACTTCAAGTAAGACTCTCTACTAATGAAAGTTTACTGCAGTGTACCTTTCATTATTTTAAAGAGGCTAAAAAGTACTTCAATCACAACTGAACCTGTGTTTCCAGAGCCTTAATCTGCAGACAGACGACACATACATAAGATTAAACCAACTAGATTTCACCACTGAAACTCTAACCCTGAAAGAGGCTCATTCTGATTGGATAACCAGCCACCAGCACAAATGAACATTACAATTTTTATGAGTAAAATCAAGATTTAATTTGTACATGTATCTGGGAATCAGATTTTTAAATCAGAATCTTACATACAGTTCCTTTTAAAATAGCCTACATAACTGTATTTTGTTTTTCTAATGTTACTTTGTTTGATGAGATAGTACATGTGGTAAATAATCACAGTTGTACTATCTATGTATCTAGTGGCAGCTTGTGGAAAAAGTACAAAATTACTGGAAGAGCTGCGTTCTAAAACAGAAAACCTCCGTCTATGTCGTAAACACCAGAATTCTGTGCAAAATGCAGACACCATTTACAAGCAGGGAACAAGTTTTCCCGACAGATTAAACATTGATGGTGAAGTAGTACAAGTGCTGTCATTTATTTTTATTTATCCAATCAGCAATATTGTCAATTTATACAAGTTTTCGCCCTTGTTGACATTGCGGTTTCTCGGTAACAGCTATGAAATTGCCTCTGCGTATGTCAGCCTCATCTGTTGTGATTGAAGGAGGTAAAGTGGATTAACTGTAGGGCCCATGATTGTCTTTATGTTTGCAAATATGGTTTAGTATGCAGGCATGATGTCAGTGTGTGATCAGGGCTGAAACGTATATCAATGCTGTATCGTTTTTCTCTAATATACAAAATAAAAAGTGCAAAGTTTTAAGACGTTTTTCCATAAGAATATCAGCTGTCTGTCTCTGCATGAGCTGGTTGTATGTTTACACAATCATCATAAAAATACAACTAATTATACTATATCACGGGAAAATTTTGAAGAGTTAAAGCCCCAGTATGTAACTTTTTGCGAAAAATTGACTGAAATAAAAGTTGTTTTTTTCATTTCGATTGTGTTTATTGCACTGAAAAGCATAGAAAACACATACCCTTAATACAGGATGGCTCAAAAGTCACTGACAGTTGAAAAAACTTCTTTCTAAATATTTTTCTTTTATTTTTTCAGAGCATTTAGAACTGCCCCTCAGACATTAATATGAGCAAATGTACTACCGAAGAAACGAACCCTCATTGTACAGTGGTACTTTGAGTCACATGGGTCAAATTCAGAAACCCAGCGGTGTTACCCTTGACATTTTAATACCAGAGATGCCCCAAGCGTAAATGCCATTAAAGGTACAATAAGTGGTTTTCAAAGACAGGGGGCAGTATGTGATCTCCACAGACCTGACTAGTCCCGAGTTCTTCCTGTGGGGCTATCTTAAAGAAAAGACGTTTGTGAATAAACCTCAGACAATAAACGACTTAAAACGCAATATCGAGGATCAAATAAGAGCCATAAGCCCGGAAATGCTTTTAAATATTATGCAAACTGTGTTGGATCGGGCTATTCAGTGTGAAACTGAAAATGGTGGACATTTAAAAAACATCATTTTTAAAAATTAGGTCATTTTTACTTCCCCTAGTTTAAGTAGTGAGAAGTTCAAGTGTAAGTGAACAATTATATTGCCAAAAATCTTGGAAGGTTCAGTTTACCTACTGCAAAAATTTGGTGAGTATAACTTAAGAATTATAGGAGCAATTGAAGATTAAAAAGTGTCAGTGACTTTTGGGCCACCCTGTATAATATCCCATCGTATGAGATAAAACATGTCTGTCTCCATGAAGAAGTTCCAAAGTCTGGTTTTAACTTTCGGTTTCCATGGAATCATACAGTTGGCTTTCCACTCCCAGAAGGTTCCATACTATCACTTTAATTTGTGAAGTTAACTACAGTTTGTGGACCTTTTTATAGGTTGTAAATCTTTCTATCAGATCGGATTATCCCCACGTACCCTGTACGGAGCGACCTCTCGGAGAGCTCTTCTGTCATTTTAAACTTGAGTAACCATGACGAACTGGTTAATTTTGGTTTTGCGGCATTATAAATATTTGGTCTCACGCTGTTTGATTTATAAAGGACTCGTGTCTGTAGCCAATCCTTATCTACACTTCATTACACAGTGGTATTTTATCTGACTAAGACTTCAAAATATTTACACGTTTTAAAGCCTTAACCCTCCTTCGCTCCTTTTATTTGGACAAAGGAATTAAAAGTATGCGTCTGCAGTTTGTCTTGTGTGTAATAGTCGCGTCTTCAGCACTTTTGGAGGGTATAATTTAAATCCGTTAGCTTACATTTGGCTGTTTGTCTCTGGAACATTCAAATATATTTATCGTGTGTGTGCAGCACTGAGAAGACGTCTAAACATTTAAGTATGTCTTTGTTGGAATAACTTCTGCTTACTCGGCCTTCTCCATCTGAAAAGACCAACGCCGTCAATTTGTTTAAACTGGAACTTCAAATAAGACAAAATGTGTGAAGGTCATTCTTTCATCTGTTGTTATTAATGATTATATGGAACATTTCTAGTGGAAGGTCTGCCATCTGCTTGTGTTACTGCTATGCCTGGAATGTTCCACAGTATGGCATTAAGCACATCTAGCATTTATTCAATTGCAGGTGGTTTTTATTGATCAGAAATGCCTTGTCAAACATGCATTTCTCAAAAAAAAAATAAAAAATAAAAAATCTAACCAGCTGGCGTTATGGTGTTACCTGCCTGTTGCCATGGTGATAGACACATTTATTCTATACTATGGAGCATTTCGGGTACATGGAGACAAGCAGGTGTTGGACCATTCACCAGAAAAGTTACTCAGTGTCCCGTTAAAGTGGTTGCAGTGGGTTGTTTTTGTCGTAATAAATAAAGACAATTGATGTTGATTTTGACATTACAGTATTTATATGACTAAATGGCTGACTTCTGCTTTTCACTTCCTTTTTTAAGCGTTGTAGTGTTGTTGTGTTGTTTTTTTTTTTTGGTGATTGTTGAAAAAAATCCACTGATGGAATAACCTGGTCATTCAGTATATTCAGGTAGTCAGCTGACCTCGTTCTTTGAGCACAGACTGTTGCTGAACCTAGACCTGACTCGTACCTATAGGCTTGTACCTATTTGCTTAGTTAAATCCAGGTAGTGACTTTTTTTTTTTTTTGGCCGAGCAGTGTATTTAGGACAACTGAGCTACTGCCGCCCCATAAACTCCTATAATCCTCTTCCTCAGTCTGTGCAGCTATAGTAAATCAGACTGGAATACATTACGGAAAACTCCAGCGGGACATTTTTAATTTTTAATGTCAAATTTGTGTATGTTTTTGCAGGATGTTTGATGTTGGCGGTCAGCGTTCAGAGAGGAAGAAGTGGATCCACTGTTTTGAAGGAGTCACGGCCATAATCTTCTGTGTGGCCATGAGCGCCTACGACCTGGTGCTGGCGGAGGACGAGGAGATGGTGAGGAGCATCAGCGTCACTATGGGCCATATGTGCATGAATACATAAAAGTCAAATAGCATCATCAATCACTTGGTACTTTATATCTTGATCCAGTCCATTGGATAAATCATTTTAGTGTTGTCTACTATTTGAAAATACTAAATATATAATAAATGTAATATGATTGGGCATTTTATTACAGGCATGTCCAAACTTTGGGCTTTGTTGCATCTAAAAATCACGTTTTTTATGCTCTCACGGTCTCATGAGCTCTTTCCTCTGTATCCTTCTACCAAAATATTCACTATCTCTCTTCCTTATATGTCCAAACCATTTTAAAAGAGACAGATAACTCTCTCGAAAAACATGTTGTTCATTTAATGTACAAATCCCAAATCTATCTACCCCCTTTTTTTGTGCCATTGTATCTAATCCATGGCTGGTCTTACTGCCTTCATTATGTTTTTGTGTACTGCTAATATTGATTTGTCATTTGTTGTTTTCAGAACCGTATGCATGAGAGCATGAAGCTGTTTGACTCCATCTGTAACAACAAATGGTTCACTGAGACGTCCATCATCCTGTTCCTGAATAAGAAGGACCTCTTTGAGAAGAAGATCCAGCACAGCCCTCTGACCATCTGCTTCCCCGAGTACACTGGTAATGTGTCTAGAACTGTGTTAAAGCTGAACAGACTAAATGTTCAAGGGAATCTATTTCAGAAAATCATATGCAGGGTCCATATTTTTAATTCTAAATAAAGGTGCACTGTGTAAATTTTCCTTGTGGAGGGTCTGCCCAAAGACATATATACTGTATACTGGGTGGCCCAAAAGTCACTGACACTTTTTAATGTTTAATAGCTCCTATAATTCTTAAGTTATACTCATAAAATTTTAGCAGTAGGTAAACTGAACCTTCCAAGATACATACAGTTATAATTGTTCACTTACAGTTGAACTTATCACCGCTTAAACTAGGGGAAGTAAAAATGACCTAATTTTAAAAAAATGTTTGTTAAATGTCCACAATTTCCAGTTTCAAACTGAATAGCCAGATCCAACACACGTTGCATAATATTTAAAAGCATTTCCGGGCTTATGGCTCTTATTTTATCCTCAATATTATGTTTTAAGTCGTTTATTGTCTGAGGTTTATTCACAAACACCTTTTCTTTAAGATAGCCCCACAGGAAGAAATCGGGACTAGTCAGGTCTGTGGAGATCACATACTGCCCCCTGTCTTTGAAAACTTATTATTCCTTTAATGGCATTTACACTTGGGGCATCTCTGGTATTAAAATGTTGACGGTAACACCGCTGAATGTGACTCAAAGTACCACTGTACAATGAGGGTTCAATCCTCGGTGCTGTATTTGCTCATGTTCATGTTGGAGTTCTAAATGCTCTGAAAAAATAAAAGAAAAATATTTAGAAATAAGAGTTATGAACTTTTATCAGTGACTTTTGTCAGTGACTTTTGGCCATAACATGGCTCCAATTCACTTTACATTAGAAAACCCCTCTCTCTGTAACTGCTGCTATCAGGCTTATCGTTTTGATCTTTGATTAACCTGCTCTACATGATCCTGGTATTTTAATTTTGCTATTGTGTCCGTAAATCAAGATATGATCATTTGTAAGACAAATCAGCTGCCTTCTTTTCCTGAGGTCGCTCCCGCTAGCGTTAGCAACAGGTTGATTGGCAGCGTTGCTAAGCGCCTAGGCCTGCCAAATCAGTGGTGCAGGGGGTTACCTTCAACAGCTTCACTGCTGATTGGTTCTTTGGTTGCTATGATACTCGTGATCGGAATTCCAAATATGGAACTGCAAATTTGGCACAATAACTGTTAGCCTCGAGGAGGTTCATTTAACTGGAGCTGAACGCTATGGGTGACGTCACACTCACTTAGTCCACTTCTTTATACAGTCTGTGGGTCTGCCATGGAGATGTTATTGCAGAAATGTTCCTCTGTATGGCATTAAACATATTCACATTAAACAATTACACGTTTCTATTGCAAAAAAAAAAAGACACGAAAGATCACCTCTGCATTTTAGTTTTATTTTATTTTCTAGTTAAACAGTTGCATAGTATGACTTTAACCTTAACCCCTCTGCTCTCCTGCGCAGGTCCTAACACCTATGAGGATGCCCAGGCCTACATCCAGGCCAAGTTTGTGGATCTGAACCGAAGGAAGGACACAAAGGAGATCTACCCTCACTTCACCTGCGCCACAGACACCAAGAACGTGCAGTTTGTGTTTGACGCCGTCACCGACGTCATCATCAAGAACAACCTGAAGGACTGTGGCCTCTTCTAATGCACCACACAAACACAGGTGAGAGAGAGGAGAGGATGGATGAAGATGCTAGCACATAACTTTTTGTTTAAAGGTCCTATATTACGCAAGAATTGACTCTTGTGACGTTTAAGCCGTGTTAGAATGTGTTTACCTCACCAAAAACATGCCTGGAGTTGTGTTTTTTGTAATCTTTTATTATTAATCTGTCTACATCTCCAAACCTCAAAATGCTCTGTTCCACCTTGTGATGTCATGAAGTTGTAGTTTTCATATTAACAGCTACCTTTTACCTTTTGTTTAGTGGAGACTGCCAATTCCAGGCCTGAATTTATCCAAGTGATTCTAGTGAAGGTTTACGTATGTTAAAAAAAAAAACCTTAAAACACAGGGGTCACTTCCTGTATTACGACATGACATCACAAGGTAGAACAGAGTGTTTTCCGTTTGAGAGAAGAACTCGAGGTATGTTTTTGATGAGGAAACAACATTATGACATAGATAAGAAAGTAGCAAAATATAGGCCCTTTAAAGCGAACCAATTATACAAAATCGACTTAGAGTAAATATTTCCTGCAGTCCAGTTGATGACGTCACAAATTCAGTTAGTTTGTCAGATCAACATGGTCAAAAGCTCTATTTGTCAATTATTACAGGCTAATTGGTACATAATAAAACTTGTTGTTCCTCTTTTTTTCCATCAAAGATAAAAACAACATCCCACTTTCCTTTTGATTATGTATGCTTTATGCAGATGTATACTTTAATTATCATTTATATGGAACCAAATGTAACTCTGTGTATCGATAATTGTTTAATATCTCTTCAAACTGATTTCCGTTTCTCCCTCTTGTTTCTCAGATTACTTGAACAGTTGATATTGATGGGGAACCCGTGCACTGGCTCCAGCTCCGATCTCCACTTTTTCTAAAGAGACTGAGACCAACCCTGCACCACACACACATTTAAGACCATATTTTATTATTTTATTCTTTTATTTCTCTAGACAATGGGAAAGAGGAAGGATTTTATATATATACCGTGCATTCATTTTACCTTTTCCTTGATGTGCAAATTATTCAACTTTTAATCATGTTATTTTTTAAATAGAGAAAGACGAAGCACAGACATGGGACATTGTAACGTTTCAATGAAATATTAATGTGTTTTTATATAATGTTTACAAAAAATCATAGTTGACCATATTCTATTGTGCAAAAGAGGAATTGGAACAGCCATTTTCTGCACAAAATTATCCAACATTCCAGTAAAAATATTCCAGAAAAGAATTTATTAAAAAATGCCAGTTGATACCTTGTCATCAACATTCCCTGGGGGTGTAAAGCTAACTGGATGCACTGTCTTGTCTGGAGCTATGTTACTCAAGTTAGACTTAAACCTGAGTTTTGTTTTAACGCAATCTGACAACGTCTGACAAATCGGAAAAACGTATTTGGTTTGCTAATATGTGCATTGTGTCACCACGGTAACTGCGGAACATTCTACCATAGACTTTGATGCGATACACCCCCAGCGTGATGTCACCGCAAAGTATCAATTATATTTCGAGTGTGTATAATTTTAATAGCATCATTATTTTTCCATTTCTGTTGCAGTATGTTGTGCCTTGACTTCAGTTTACAATGACTCCTGATGTATATTCCCTGTAGTACTGTCTGACCTACTGTTCTATAAACATTTTAGTCCTCCATTTTTCTGCTTAGCACCTATCAATCCAGCATAGTGATTATTAATGAGACGACATCTAATTCAGAAAAAAATGGTTAGTGTTTTTGGTAAATATTAAATGTTTAAAGTCCGTTTATGGTTTAATTTAAATAAAACTAGAGATCACCTGCAGTTGTTTGACTTTACTCTCATTGTGTTGCATACATACTTTGTACACTGAATTCTGATCATGTATTAAAATGCTCAACTTTGTCTGTTGGTCTTAACTTCCTTTACATTTTTTTTTTCTTTGCATTTTGCTTAAAAATAACAAACTTTTGTATATTTAATTTTAATGCAGACAACATGCACTACTACACTACTACACTCTTCTAATACTATACTACAGCTGAAATAAACCGGGGTAATACATTTTTATCAAAGTTTTTCTGTAGTTGGAAGACATATTTTTTCACGAGTCGTTGGTGCCCTCTAGTGGCCATTAGTGCTATTGCATGTCTTCTATTTTAACCGCCTTATGTGGATAAAAAACAGGCTAATCATGGATCGTGCCGTTTATTGATTTTAGAAACAACTTTTATGGGCTTAACGGAAGGAGTAAAACATCACCAACCTTAAAATGCCCACACATGAATATGAACAGGACTAGTTTTATTTTTCTTGCAGTTTGCTGTTCTAGTCACCAGGGGGCGCCCCAAGCTCACAACATCCTGCCCCCTGTTTTCTTTTTTGTTTTCCTTTTTTTAACATAGTTCCCATAAACAGTATTTTCTGCATGTGACTCTCTTAAAACTAAACAATAATAAACACCCATATGATATAATGTATATATTTTAAAAAAAAATGTCTTTGCATAGAAACATAAACTGACATAGGTATTGGTTTGAAAAGCAGTAAATGTTAAGAACTAAATGCACTTTTCTGGGTTCGTCTTGAAAGTGGTGATGATTCACACTGGCGCAGATCCAATGGTGCAGAGTGACAGATTTCTAACAGTCAGCCCTAGGGCAGCTGTGGCATTAAAACTACAGAGAGTGAATGAACAAAGTGTAACAAAATGTAAAGTGATTTTCCCTAAAGGAAGCACTTCACTAACACATAAGTATAACTACTATTTTGATCATTTTACAGTTTTAGTCACCTTTAACTGAATAAAGGCAAGGATGGATATGTTTAAATACTGTATTGTGGAAGATTACAACTAAAGCAATAATATCTGCATGGAGATATACAGGTGGCATGTATATAGCTGTTTGAGTCTTGTTACAATTTGGACATGTTGACACAAATGTTTTCTATGTTAATGAAAAGGCATCTGCACATGAACAAATGACCATCAGGTATAGAGACACAAACAGCCCGTGCATTTACATACTGCCCATTCACTTAGTCACACAGGCATGAATACAGGGCAGAATACAGGGCTGAATACTGTGACGACTCCTCATTTACCCACACTGCAACAGTCCGACTCTATTTGCATTGACATTCAGGCCAGTCCAGTGTGGCACCCATAGACTGTGGCACCAGGAGGAGGAGGAGCAGTGTGACAAATCACCCGCAAACGACTGATAGGATTAATGAGATGGTTTGGTCATTCACATTTATAAGAGCTGAACCAGGTGATGTAGGGGTGTGTAGGGCTGCTGAATACTTCATGGAATTTGTTTTGGACTTCTTTTTCCAGTTTGTTTTGTTCTTTTTTAATAATATATCTATTTTGCAAGAGCCCAAATATAAAATTCCAAAACGTACATTACATTCAATGAGAGTGTATTTATTTAATTTGGTGATTGGTACTATATCCTGCTTAAACTGACTTGTGTCTGATGAAATGTCCAGATGTCACTCCAGCACACTACTGACTATTATTATATGTTTTTTTAAACTATATTGTTTGAACCTGACTGCTGGACAGACTGAGAAGACAAATGTGGATGAGCATAAGTTCCTTGTAAGTGATAAAGCAAAGAAGCATTGCACAGCCCAACCTCTAATTTAAATGAATAAGAAAAGGGTCCAATTCTGGGGTCATAAGACACTGGGGCCCAGGACAACAGCCCCCTTTGTCCCCCCCTCGTCGACCCCCGTGTGGCTGAACGTGCATATATCTATAGAACAAAGATGCCCCTTGAATTGCATCCATGTATGATAATAAAACCCCTTGCACAGTGGGGTAAGTCTTTTGTGCAGTTTTAGTGACTACACTAATATACACATGGGTAACTGTGAGGGTTTATACCAAACACGTTGTCCAGTGGTGGATGAAGTACTCAATTTTGTTACTTAAGTAAAAGTACAGATACAGAAGTAAAGAGTTACTCCAGTAAAAGTAAAAGTATCACATGGAAATATCTACTTATGCAAAAGTATTTGAGTACCTGTTTAAAAAGTATTTCACACAAATCTTGTTAATATCTTAAAGTGTTAAATGTAGTGATATTGATTCAAAATTATTCATATTTTGGTCAACAGCAGCAATATGAATAGATTTCTTAATTTTTCTGATGAATTTTGTGTATTTATTTTTATTTGCACTAGGAAACTTTAGTCAGGATGTTACCACGAGCATGGTAAAAAAATCACCCCTCAGATCATATGAAAAGTACTAGTAAAGTAGTAGTAAAAGTTCAGATATCTGCTCTTAAATGTAGTGAAGTAAAAGTAAAAAGTATCCAGTGTAAAATGAACTTCAGTAAAGAACACAGTACAGCACTTTACTACTTGTACTTCGATACTATCCACCAACTGACACTGACTTATAACTAAAATACTGCACTGTTCATCTGGGCACACTGTAATATAGATTTTTTCATTAAAGCTGACATAAATTGTAATAACTCTGACAAACAGTGCACAGCAAACACATATTCCAGGCAGCAGGTAACTTGACCACAAAAGTGTTACACATCTTAAATGAATGAACAAGCACAATGACCTCAAAGCCCAGCCTCATTTATCAAGTCTGAGATCACCTTTTAATCAGAGGAGGTTATCACGTAGAAAGTGTCTTCATCCTGGTCCTATCTAATCTACCTCTGCATTCATCTTCATTTCACCAGTCACTTACTCTCCTCTTGTCTTTTGTCTCTTTTTGCTTTGCTGTTTTTGCGCTGGCTCGTGCGTAAAAAGCTCCCGGAGGATTACATGCGCTCTGATTGGCTGCTGTCGCCACATGTCGCAATGAGCGCGGTGGTGTAAAAAGGAGGAGAGAAGGAGCAGAGCGCAGAGCATTCACCACATCTGCGCCAGACACAGCGACCGAGGACTAACGCGCGCACTGACGCTTCTCGTAACTTTCATGGGAGAAAGCGACATTTTTCTTCCAAGACAGCAAAGTCACACGTGAGTATCTTGCCTTTTCTTTACTATGGGAACAAGATAGCACATAGACTTTTTGGATTTTTTTATATTTTGCATGGTAACTTTCAAAACAGCATAGAAATGACTGAATTTGTAGTAAAAATGCGCAAAAACGACTATTGCTGTTGGAAAATTGTAGCTCTCAGTTTAAACTAATAGCCCGTATTTCTTATTTTTTCCCTTATAGGACTGGAATCTTTCTGCACAAATGAAAGGGAAAGATCTTGACAATATGGTAAGTTCACTACACCATCACTATATCCTATAAATCTGGATAGGTAACCAAATTACGCACGACTTGATCTGGGATAGTGGCGTAGAAATCTGGTTCTTTTGAGTGTAGAATGGACAGCAATGGCAATGCATGGGTCTCTTACAGTAAAGAAACACCGTGTAACCTTTTTGTGATAGCACATCTATAGGCTGAAGTAGTTTGGTGAAAACGTGCAGGAGAAATTATGCACAAACCTGTTATTAGTGGCACAGAGAGTTTAAATTAGTGGGTATACATTGGCCTACTCTAATGTAAAGGGCAAAGTTAAATCTGGATCTGTCTTTTTCCATATTCAGCAAATTCACTGGTAAATCCTGACGTTTAGATAGCATTTTACTAGTATTATAAAGACATAGAAGTACACAAGATTTGTCTGTATTTGTTTCGGTTATGCTCATTTTTCCTCAAGCAGATATGTAAAAAGTAATCTTGTATAAACTTGAATTTGCCAAGTGAACCTAAGCAGCAGTAGTAGTAGTAGAAGAAGTAGAGGCATTTCTCATTCTCCTATGATTTCTCCCCTCACGCTCAGACAGTCACATGATCTCTCTTGTATTTGTTTGAACCAAGAGCTCACTGGATAATCCCAGCCAATCATCGCCGCACGTTTTGAAAGGAAACAGAAGTATTACAACCCATTACTGTGCCACTGGTGAATTTCATATTTTTCTTAAAGGGCCGGCGTACCATTTATGCCACTTGTGTGTTTGAATTTTAGGCGGAAATGTCTGTAGTTGACCCATGCTGTTGTTCTAAATACAGGGCGTTCACATACAGTTGGTTTGTTTTGTTTCTATTGTAAAATCATCTGGTTGCTGCACACTTTTGATTTGGTCACGTACTGCAAGCCTCAACCTGCCCGCCAAAAAACTTATGACACTTATTTACTCCTACTCATTTGTGTTCGCTGTAATTACTTGGCCTGTTTAGCAATATTTAGTACATTTCCAGTACATCAGTTTTACGATGATGAGTTGTGATGTAGAATATGAGGTATCCTGGCATCCATCATCAGAACAAAGTAAGCAATAGTCACCTGGACGTCAATGAAGTACAAGTAGTAATGTACTATACTTAAGACACATTTTTAGGTACTTTACTTAAGTACATTTTACAGTGGATACTTTTACTTCACTACATTTGAGAGCAGGTATCTGTACTTTCTACTCAACTACATTTTTTTACTGGATTGAGTAAGTAAATTGTTTAAGTTGATTTTTTCATATGGTACTTTTACTCGAGTAACTTTTCCCTCTGTAGCTGTACTTTTACTTAAGTAACAAAATTGAGTACTTCACCCACCACTGCTGAAAATATATAGAATTAACAAATGGAGTTACCTAACTTATATTTGTAAACCAAGTCCAGATGACCCTTAACCTTGTTCTGACAGTATAGTGGTAAATGAAATCAGCTCATCCAGTACAGTGCATGTAATCTTATAATAATCTAATCTTTTCATTATTGTTACGGCCATTAAACATTAGACATACATATTGATATTTATGAGGTGCAGTTCATCAGTCAGTAATTTCATTAGGTCCATATCCACAGACTACTTAGCCTCGGTTAGTTTTTTACAAGATTTCAAGTTTTCTTCTCATTCACTGCTTTTTTGTATAGCACAGTTCATGCACAAACTAAATCAAAGTGCTTTACAGAATAAGAAAGACATTAAAATCACAATACAACAAATCAGAATATAAATAATCACCATAAATTTAACTTTAAAAGAGAAGAGTGTAGAAAAAAAAAATCTTTTTAGTTATATGCACAGCTAGACAGAACTTTTTGAGTCTGGATTTGAACATTATCAAAGTGGAGGCCTGTCTCACATCTTCAGGAAGATTGTTCCAGGTTTTAGCTGCATAAAACTGAAACACTGATGCCCCATGTTTAGTCTTGACTCTGGGCACCAGCAGGAGGCGGGAGTGTGTGAGAGTGAGATGGTTCATATGGCACTAACATGTGGGAGATGTATTTTGATGCTAGGCCATGCAGAGACGTGTACACAAGCAGAACCACTACCTGCCATCTATATCAACTGATCATGTAACTTATATTTTCCTGTTATACTGATCCATCTTTCTCTTCTCTCCTCAGCACTGCTTTCGCGACTCCAGCGACTGCCTGAGAGAGCAGATGCAGTACATGATGCGCTCCCTCCAGGACCTCAAAAACCTGCGGAGAACTTGCATCGACACCCCAAGACGCCCTCTGTCCCAAATCTCCCAAATCACCAAAGTCCAGTTGCCGGCTCTGGCCCGCCACTCCGCACTGGCCCGCGCTTGTCAGCAAAGAGCCATCCAACGAGAGCAGCGTGCACAATTCCGCATGTCGGACGCTAGCTCCAGCACGTACGACTCTGCGTGCTGTTTGGCTAGCCCACTGGAGGAAGAGGATGAAGAGGAAGATGCTAGCATTCGACTTCGGTTAAGCTTGGATCTGAGCACGCCCAGTAGCCATCGGAGTTTGGACTTGGACTCTGGTTATTCAGAATCATCTTGGCAAGAGGACACGGTTGTGCTTCGGCGAACAAGAAACGTGCGTGTGTCTAATTCTGCTTGTCTGCGCACCAACAGAGCCCCTAGTGGTCGGATAAGGCCAAAATCGACTTCCGATGTTTGCTTGGAAAGTTGGTTTGGTCTCACTGAAGATTGGACAAATTCTTTGCTAACTCGTGGACGTAACAGGCAACCGCTAGTCTTGGGGGATAACAGTTTCGCGGACTTGATTCAAAACTGGATGGATTTGCCAGAGTGTCCAGATTCTGCAGAGGGAAAACAGGCTTCGAGAAGGACTGGTAAAGGGTTTTTCGTCAACATGAGAAGGAAGTTGGCGGGGTTTTCAAAAAGCGTGGAGGAAAAGGTGAAAATGAGGCCGCACGAAGAAGCAGAGAGAGCGAACAGGGCGGCTAACGCTAACAAACGCATGTCCTGTCCAGTCGTGCAAAGTAAAACACCATTTTTCCATCAGTCTCTATCAGGTATTAACGAACTGGACACTGGCTTCTACCACTTTGCTGGTTTGATGAAGTCAGGGAATCGACAGCCAATCATATGCAAGGACATTATTGGCTATGTTTGACTGAATCTCACGCGAATATAACAGAAAATGCATAGAGTCACTTTATTTTTGTACCGCATTCTTCACACGTCTTATTATTACTATTATACTGTGATGCAGTTATTGTCAATAAAGACTATTTAAACCTGTACATCCTGTCTGTTTCCTGTACTTTTTCATGTTTTAAATAATTGCAATATATACTACAGTACGTTGTGTAAAATCTTAGGTTTTCAGCAACGAGTAGAACACCTGGTTGGAGGATTGGCTTAGGGAACAGAATAGATATTGAACCTGGGAACCTCTTGCTGTAAGTTGACTGTATTAACCAACTGCACTAATTAGCAAAAGACAAAGTTTAAATCCGTCAACTGGACAAATCGTTGTAGGAGTGAAGACGTTTCGCTGCTCATTGAAGCCGCTTCTTCACTTCTCAACTCAACTGCACTAATTCCATCTCTGATCTGGTGTTGTGCCCCTGAGCAAGACACTTATCACTTACCTTGTTCTTATATGAATGTGATTTGTAAGTGACTGGTGTGTGTCCAGAGGGGCAGATAAGCACAAATTTGCCGCCATATTTCCATAAGTTGAGATAGTGGCTTCATCCATCCATCCATTTTCAGTTAGTCTAAGCAGGGCCTCCCAGACTTCCCTCACCCCAGACACGTCCTCCAGCTCCTCCGGTGGGACCCCAAGGCGTTCCCAGGCCAGGCGAGAGTCCCTCCAGCGTGTCCTAGGTCTTCCCCGGCTACAGAAGTTTGCGATCAGTGAGTATGGAGAGTGAACAAATGTGTAAAATTTTAATAAAACTCACTTAAAAACAACTTTAAAATGACAAGAGTTCAGGATACAGAACTGATATAAAACCTGAGAACCTCTACCTATAGGTTGACCCAGACACTACGCAAATTGGTTTAAAATAGATAATGGAGATAAGGGAATAATAATAAAACACATGCAGAATTACGTTATCGCATTACTTACATTACTGACTGACTGCATATAGTCTGTAGTTTTTTCTGTTCTTGAGATCTCACATTGTAAACGCATTAAAATGGACACAAGTGCCAGTACAATATGTCCCAGAGGTTCCACAGTTTATGAGAAGTGTGTGATTTGTTAAAAGGGGCCCTCGCTGCCTCTGCACTTAAGGAAATGAATGTGACTCCATTTGTTTTCATTTGAGAGCTCAAACTCCGCAGACATGATGGAATGTGCAGATGTAATTACGAATAGATAGTTTTGAACTCTTGAGATCTCAAATGAATGTGAATGCACTTAAAGCATTAATAATTAATTACACAAAATTGATTTTTTTAGAGCTTTTACCCATGTTTTAGTTGTTTCCCATCAACATTTACTTACTCCAAGTTGTTTTTGGAGTGATTTGTGCGTGTTTGAACTATCTTTAATCGGTTATTTTCAAGATGGTTTCCGATTAACAGCCGTTTTCACCATCTCCAGTATACGCCCACTGCTCTGTACTTTTGTCGTTCTCCAATTTTAGCTCCTTAATCTGTGCAGGATTCAGCAGTGTCGCATAATCATTTTGGTACAATAAAAAGAGGGAAGTCTGGGCCTCCCTCCTGAAACTGCTGCCTCCACAACCTGGCCCCGGTAAAGCGAAAGAAAATGGATGGATGGGGGAAAAAAATCTGCAGCTTGCTAGAGTGATCTGCTGCTATCCATCAGAGTTTGCAAGTTTTTTTGTAATGACATTTACAGTGACGCCAGCCCCCATTGGGTACCGCAGTTTTCTAACGTGGATGTCGGTGGACTTGTTTCTTTTGTCAAGTCGTTTTAGATGAATATTGCGATTTAAAATGTGCTAATTATAACATAATCATGCATGAGGGTCATAAATTATAACTAAATTGCAGATGCAAGCACAATATCGCTTATTTGAGGGCTTTATATTCATATTTTAAAGTCTGATCATCTCACCTTTACATCAAGGTTTAATCATTCAGGTATCAGTCTATATGTGAACAAACCAACAAGATTTCACACTAGTTTGGTCCTGGTTTAGTCTCACTCAGAACTTGGCCTGGTCCTGTTCTAGGGCTGGTTTAGTACTGCTCTTGTCCAGAGTTGGTGCCAGTTCACTCTCAGATATCTGCTGCTTTCAGTAAACTAAAGAAAGTCAGAAAATTTGAACATATCACTCCTATTCTCAAATCACTGCACTGGCTCCCTGTTTCATCCCGGATTGAAACAAAAATCTTCTGCTGGCCCATAAATGCATCACTGGTCAGGCACCACTGTATCTGCAAGACCTGATCACTTTGCAATCTTCAAACCGCACCCTCAGATCTTCAGGTGGCTCCTTCAGGTCCCCCCTACTAGGCTTCGTACAATGGGGGACTGAGCCTTCTGTTCAGCTGCACCACGGCTCTGGAACTGCCTCCCTGCCCAGAGCCGCATACAGCCTGGACTTTTAAAGGTAATCTAAAGACCTTTTTATTTAGAAAAGCTTATTGCTGATCTTTTTAGTATTTAGCAATTTAGTATTGGTTTCAAGTTCTTGTTTTATTGTAGCACTTTGAGATTCTATGGAATGAAGAGTGCATTATGAATACAATTTATTATTATTAACCTAATGTTGCTATCAAAATATATCTAATAGGTTAATCCACATTATTCCCCATGATCATTTACACAGTGAATGGTTGACTATGTTGCAAACTTGTCCACCAAGATCACAAAATCTGCATTTCAGAGTCACTTTCCCTGCCCCTCTCAATTAAACATCTCTGTCAAGGATGTTTTGATAGCATCAGCTCTGAGAAACTACATGGCTGTGGTAAAGACCCCGTGGGTCACCCTGATGAGCTCATTCTGGAGGTAACAGAAGGTGAAGCAGCTGCTGGAGTCTGACTTCAGTTTGACTTTAGTTTGTCTTTAGTTTATAGAGTGTGGACTCGTCTCTGTAATGACCCGTCGCTTTATCTGACTCTCTCTGGTCTGGTCTGAACACACTGGACACATGGAGACATTAGGTCATTGCAGTGGAACACTGTGATGCCATTATATTGACATTTCAAACTTGATTTTGGTATTAAAACCACAGTACGAAACATTTTAGCTAACAAAAACAGCAAAATAAAAGCATGTTTTGTCATTTTGGTTGTGTTTATTGAACTGAAAAACATGCGTCCTTACTCTTAGCAAGCTTGCATCTCCACAAACCTGACTCTTATTTGGCCTCCTCCTGCTTGTTTCCATTAAAATGTTGTTCCTTTTGATATAATCTTCCAAAGTACGACATAAAACATATCTATCTTCATGGGAAATGTTCCAAACAATTTAGTTTCTGTTTCCATGAGATAATGCAGGTGACGTGTTAGAGTGTTACTAATGTACCTTTAAGGAAAAAGCTCTTCTCAGGACTTTCCTCAGTATTGTAATACCTTTCCACAGTATTATGATACCACAATGACAGTAAAAATGCTCTTTTAGACTGTCATTTTCAAAACAGAAAACTTAACACCATGTGGTCTTTAGGCTCAATATTGTTCTAAAACTGTTCAGGAAAACTCAGTGGGGTTGGGGTGGCCTCCATCCTGTCGTGGGTGGACCCCTCTCTGTCCCTTAGTTGAGTGAGCTCTGGCCCCACAGACTTCAGCTCTATCTGCAAATGTGCGCATTAGTCCTGGACACATCTGCAGCCTGCCCGCAGCCTGCTCACTGTGGTTCTCCTCGAGGTTTCTCTTTTTCCCTGTTTTTTTTTGTTTTTTCCTTGCCGAGAAGGAGGGTCTAAGGACAGGGGATTTTCTGGGGCTGTTATCTATTTGCTTGTTTTCTGTTGATTCATTTGATTGTCTGTTTCTGTTTTATATTGATTTCCTAACTATCTTTTGGTTAGATCAATTCTCATGTTCAGCCCTAAGAGGCAACTTGTGATTTTGGGCTTTACAAAAATAAATTGAATTGAACTGAAATTGAATAGATCCATCCGCAGTTGTGGTGCTCACTGACGTAAATTTTATAGACCTGGATTGGTAATAAACTTCAGCCTATTCATGTCATTATAACTACAAGATTGGTACTTACTTGTGATCATTAGTAAAACACACAAGATCCACCATAGACCCATCATCACCTCTCATTTATTCTGATAAACTGAACCTACATTTGACGTTGGGGTAGATAAATGTGTTTTCTATAGCCCCTTCCCATGCTCCTGCCTCACCAATCATGTCCCATACCAAGGACAGGCCCTGTTTTTTTTTTTTTTTTTATAGAGGGCTGCAGAGAGTTACGGCACGCTGTTTGTCTTTGCTGTTTATCTGCTCCAGAAGAATGTCACCGCTGGGCCAACTTCAGCTGCTAAAATATCACACTGCAGGACTCCATCAAAACATTTACCCAACACCACTGTGGTCATCTGAAAGGAATGCAGAGAAATACAAAACGGGAACTTTAAAAATGTTTTATTTTTTAAAAATTTTGACATGGAGTTCGAATAAGTTCAAATTTGGTTCCATCCCCTGACAGTATTTTTATTTTTATCAACCGCCAACGACCTGATAGTGAAGTGATAATTGTGAAAATACAATATAACTGTAAAAAGTAAAACTATTATTGTGAAATTTTAGAAGCAAAAATAAATTAGTTTAGTTCAATTTCCAAAAAAGTAGAAAAGATTTTTTTTTTTTTTTAAATCTTGCTGTTTATCTCAAATTCTCGTAACATGGTCATTCAAAAAGTTGGATTTTGTAAAGCTGGTCCCAATTAGGAATGATTATTGGATGAAATGAAGGATTTCACTGTTATTTGCTTATGGCCATAGACTGTATACATAAATGGACATAACTGATGTGCTAGTCGCTATGTTACAAATAAGAATTGAGCATGGGCACGCTTCGACTGTGACTCCAATTCACTTTACATTGAAAAACTGTCACTCCTCTATCTGTAACTGCTGCAGTGAGCCTCATTTTTGTCTTAAAATGTTAACCCGCTCTACATGATCCTGGTGATTTTATTATATGATATGAACATGTCGTAACATTCAGGCAAGGGGGACCAAAAGTACAGAACTCGGGGAAGAGTTTACAGTCTTTATCTACAAAAGTGGTAACAAGAAAGCAATGGCGGTAGATCTGACGAGGAGGCAGGCCGAGGTCCAAGGTGAGACGAGAGACGAGGAAAACAGTACCGGTGCAGGAAGGCAGGGTCAGAGGCGAGGGTGCTGAGCTGATCCAAGGAGTGGGATGTTGACACACGCGGACGATCTGTCACCGAGTGTCGAGTCCTGGCTCCTCTTATCCACTGCAGGTGTGAGTGATGTTGATAGATGCCAGGTGCGCACGGGAGGAGCCAGGAACTCCGCCCAGCTCCAGACTCAGGCAGGTGAGGGAGGGAAAGAGCAACACAAATACAGGGATCATGACAGAACATTAACAACAGACAAGCTAAGCGCACGCTCTCATTACATTCAACAGCCTCGCTCTGGATTGGCTCTTTGGTTGCTATGATACGGTCGGAGTTCCAAATATGGAACTCGGCTCCAATATCCCCCCCTACAACTCGATGAGCTTCATTTGACTGGAGCTGAACACTATGGTTCACACTCCCTCAGTCCACTTCTTTATACAGTCTATGGTCATGGTATACATACTTGTTTCAATCCAGGACTGAAACCAGAACTAAACCAAATTTGATGATGAGGATTTTTAAGTAGAACATTTCAAAATATTTTCAGTAAAGTTGATTTCAAACCATATCCTCACCTATGGTCATGAGCTTTGGGTAATGACCGAAAGGACAAGACAATGGATACAAGAGGCCGAAAAGGATTTCCTCCATAGGGTGACTGGGCACACCCTTAGAGATAGAGTGAGGAGCTCAGTCACATGGGAGGAGCTCAGAGTAGAGGCTCGGGCATCTGCTCAGGATGCCTCCTGAACGCCTCCCTAGGGAGGTGTTTTGGCCATGTCCCACCGGGAGGCGGCCCCGGGGAAGACCCAAGACAGGCTGGAGGGACTTTATGTCTCTCGGCTGGCCTGGGAACATCTTGGGGTCCCACAGGAGGAGCTGGAGGATGTGTCTGGGGTGAGAGAAGTCTGGGAGTCCCTGCTTAGACTGCTGCCCCCACAACTCTGTCCCCGGATGAGCAGAAGAAAATGGATGGATGATTTTCAAGTATTTTTTTTATTTTTTTATGGTGTGGACAAGCTTTGGAAAGCTTCTGAGGAAGGGGCCCTGTATACACATTGGCATTAGATTATTAGATTATTAGATTATACACTTGATCATTCCCTCAAATCCAACACTTAAATTGCTGATTACATTATGACAGTATACTAACCCTATTGTCCTGCCTATAGTGATGACACACCTAAGCCCCGTACAAAAACATCTACATCACTAATGCACCAGTCACCGGTCAATCCCAGGGCCATAGACTGAACAGTGTTACCGTTAGCTCGGTTGTTATGGTAATGAAAGTCAAACATCCCAGAACGGGCTTTAGATGGACGAGCACCAGGTACTTTTAAATGTCTTCACTTTTCAAACTCTGCAGAACAAATGCTACTGCCACCCAGGTTCTGCTAAGCCATTATAACATAACATGACATTCAATTGTAGTTATAGTAAACAGTGTAAGTGTTTTGGCACATGTAGTGATCTAGAGCAGATTAGCCGGGGTACACTTGTATGGTGGTCCAGGTCCAAGTTAGGGCTTCATTAAAACGCTCGGGATTCTGTTCAGTGAACCACAAGTCATCAGCTGTCAGCCATGTTGGAAAGGTTTTTTAATGTCAGCAAAGAGAGACTGGCCATGTGCACATGTCTGGCAACGCCTGATGTTATTATTTATAATAGAAACAAACCACAATTACATACTACAATTAGTGAAGCTGAGAGTGGAGTAGCCATAAACCCAGATACAACGGGACATTTGTTAATGGTGCTTTTAGACGTCTATAAAACATGAATATTTTAAAGAGCTCATGTTACGGTATTTTCTGATCTATGTTATAATGTTGTTTCCTCATCACAAACAGACCTGGAGCTGTGTTTTGTTTCATTCACACATGTTGAACACACAAACCCTGCACATTTAGGCTGAGTTCTTCTCTCAAACAGAAAACACTAAGTTCCACCTTGTGATGTCATGCGGTAATACGGGAAGTGAAGTGCTCCACTGTGTTTTTAAACTCCATACACTTTTACTAGAATCATTTGGATGATTTCAGCCCTAAACAAAATGTAAAAAGTAGCTGTTTACTTCAAAACTGCCTCTTTGTGACATCACAAGGTGGATTTGAGCATTTTGAGCTTTGGAGATGTGGACAGACTAATAATGCTGAATTACTTAGACATGTGTGAATGAAACAAAACACAACTCCAGGTCTGTTTTTGAGGAGGTAACAACATTATAAACATGGTTAAAAGCTCCCAAGAGTCAATTTTGTGTAATATCTGACCTTTAAAGTGGGATTAAACCCAAAATCATCATTATTTAGCTATTTGATCTTTTCAATTTGACTTTGACTTTTATCATGAATTAGTTTGTATATTTTGTTATTCTCGTAATTTAAATTTGGTCAAGAGACAATATAGGAACATTCAAGCATTTTCAGCTTATGTATATATATATCTTGGTATATATCCTTACATTTTTAGCAAAAGATGAAGTTCAAATCTGTCAACTGGACAAATCGTTGTAGGAGTGAAGACGTTTCGCTGCTCATCCAAGCCGCTTCTTCACTTCAGAACTGAAGAAGCAGCTCCTACGACTGAGGGTTTACACAGAATCCTTATATTTTGTTTATTCATTCACAAAAACGCAATTGTTTTACAAATTCTGAACACATATAAATCAACCATATCAAACATCTGAGCAAAATGTTAAGAGAGTGCTTTTCCTCGGAAGAATCTGTTTACTTGGGTCAGTCCCTGGTTAAAGTTTAGTTTTTATATAGTTTAAAATCAAAAATCTTGTTACAACCCCATTTTTTCAATTTAAATAAACATCTGGACAGAAAAAAGTAACGAGTAAATGTTTGTTGTATTGCATGTTTTGTATTTCCATGGTAATAGATCTAACGTGGACCCAGAATATGAAAATCTGCATTGGATCTTAGTAAAATCTGCTTTGAGTCAAACTAAAAACGTCCAGTGCCACAATTCAAACTAATCACATGAGGGAAAATAAACATGTTCACTTTCTGTGTGTCTGATGTGTACTTTGAGTTTATATAAAAAGTGATCTGAGGACAAACTAGACGAAAAGCTCAAAAAAACGAACAAAGGTTTTTTAGTTTGGTTCAATGTAAGACTTATGTCAGTGTAAGAAGAAAAGGCTCTAGCTCACTCCAAATATCCAACTGAAACCTTGTGATCTCAATTTCCTCTGTTTAAACAAAGCTGCCATGTGTTTTGTCTTCTGACTGTCCTTTCATTAGACCTACAATAGATTCTTCACATTCACTTTTGGAGGGTTTAGATCTGATCATGTGAGGATGGCATCATGTGACCTCGGCTGGAGTTTAGATCAAATTAATGATTAAATTAGAAGAATTAGAAGAGTCTTTTTGGCTCCATTGGATATTTCTGGGACTAATTTATTGCCTGCAGCAGATCATTAGATTTATTTGGAGGAGAGCGAGACGAGAATATTTCAAGGACAAGCAAAACTGGATAATTTGGTGCCACAAACGCAATTTAATAATCTGCTAATGAACGTTTGTACACACACCTGCAACTGTTTTAATGTTTTATATGGACTTTTATACATATTTGTTTTATTTATTTTCTGTATTGTGTTTTGAACAGGGCACCCATGAAAAAGAGTCTAAGTACTCTCATTGGGTCTCCCTCTATAAATAAATAAAGATAATAGATAGAAAAATAAAATAAAAGGAAATAATAAATTAAATTAAATTAAATTAAATGAATATAGAGAATTTTGTCTCATTTTTGTCTCTATCCTTTGAAAATTTTGATTTTGTATATAATGTTTTGTCCTTCAATTTACATTCACTTGAAATTATAAATCAGATTTTACGTCCCAACAGTTACTCTTTAAGTTACTCTTACTTGAATAGCCTAGTTGTTTTCCCAAATACTTATTTTTTTTTAACTCTTACTTGAGAAGATCTCTGTGTAAGTTTAAATCTGTGAACTGGACAAAAGGTTGTAGGAGTGAAGACGTTTCGCTGCTCATCCAAGTCGGAGCTTCGGTTGTTCAGTTCTTCAGACCCAAAGCAAACAAAAATAACAAAAGGGAACAATAGTAGGGCCATTAAAGGTTGAACAGGGCAATTTAAGGCTGAAACTGGAGAGAATAGCTGTTTACAGTTTCAGTGTAGTTAGCTCCTCCCTTCAGATGGATAAGGCAGTGTCCACCAGCAATCTGACCAGAACTGAATGAGCAGCGAAACATCTTCACTCCTACAGCTTTTTGCCCAGTCGACAGATTTAAACTTTGTCTTTTACTCTTACTTGAGTTGATTTGAATTTCTTGGACCACTACTTTGTTCTTGTACATGAATAATATTATTTTTGTGTAACGTTACTCTTATTTGAGTACAATTTTTAGCTACTCTACCACCTCTGGTTCTAACTCTTCACCCTATCAGCTTCAATTATCCGTTCAGGTTAAACAATAAAATATCGTTCAATAAAATGACAATATGCTAAGAAAAGTTAAGTTTCCCACACAACAGGGTTTCTATTACACGCTCATGTTCAGAGCTGCAGCCGTGTGAACTTGTTAAGTGTTGGATCAGTGCCCAAAGGTAAGTTCCCATATCTGTCACCATCTGTCATTTGCGATACATTTTTTCCCAAGTTCTGTTTCGTTCTTTTATTGTGTTTCAGTAAACCAAGACTCCTTTATCCATTAAAAAAAATAAAAAAAAGTTCTCTCCCTCCTCAGTGTCTACTTTAACCATTCATTTATGTCAGTGAGTACTCCACAGTTGTTAAAATCACAATAAAAACACACTAACAAACTGTATTTAGAAGTCCCACAGCTGGGGCCCCTAAACAGCTGCTTATGGTCCATGGGAATCATAACAAGACTATCCAAATATCCCAGAAGCCTTTGCACTTTGTCTCCAAACATGGCCCCTCAGGTCAAAGCCCACTTCCTGTGTCCTGCGCGTCTCAAACTAACCAGACTCCCATGATCGTAATATCATCGAAATGTTTACATAAGAAATTATTTTATTTTATTATAGACCAATTCCCCACTGGCTTTTCGCCCGGTGCTTTTTTTCCACCTCAGCTCGTGTCTCCACTCAATCGTTATAAGACCAAGAATGTCACGCTGGAAGGATTCATTAAATACAACCTCATGTGTTTTAAAGTCAAATAAAAACCCAACACAGGTGAAAACTGCATTACACCATCACCTTTACATTTGAGAGATTTGAAATGAATTCTCGTGATAATTGTCACTTCACAAAGTCAAGACACTTCATCTTGTGTCGCTAAACCAAACAAACCTGGCGCCCAGTCGTTGGTGGTTTATTTGAGTAGAAGTACACACATTTATTTCAGGAAAAAAAGCAGAGGGAAGCATTACATTTGTAGATGGGAAACATGTCTGTGTTTTAGTGAGTTTGATTTATCAGCTCCTCTGTTAGAACCAGGGGTGGGTAGTTACATTTACTCTGTTACATTTACTCCGTTACATTTACTTGAGTCCCTTTTTAAAGATAGTTTTCAGCAGTGGTGGATGAACTACACAATATTGTTACTCAAGTAAAAGTACAAATACAGAGGCAAAAAGTTATTCAAGTAAAAGTAAAAGTGTCATCTGAAAGTAAAAAGATTAATGTGCCCGCTTAAAAATGTACTTAAACAGTAAAAAGTAAAAGTATTTAAAGTGTTGTTGATTTGTTAAAGTGACATATAAAAAAAAAAAAAGCTACAGAATTTGGTCAGCAGTAACAATTCGAATCAATTTCTTAATTTTTCTTATGAATTTTGTGTATTTATATTTGTTTGCTCAAAGTCAGGATGTTACCACGAACATGGTTGAAATAACCCCTCAAATCAAATGAAAAGTACTTTTTACTTTTTGGTGCTGTTCAAAAATGTAGTGGAGTAGAAAGTACAGATACCTGCTCTTAAATGTAATGAAGTAAAAGTAAAAAGTATCCACTGTAAAATGTACTTAAGTAAATACAGACACCTAAAAATGTAAAATTAAATACTTTACAACTTGTACTTTGTTACCTTCCACCATTGGTTTCCAGAGTACTTTTCTAGTAGCATATTTTACTCCTGCCTGAGTAATATTTTAATGAAGTACTTGAGTAAAAGTTGTGGTTTCTCTTCCCACTGTGTCTACAAGTGACAAAAGTTTCATATCGACAATATGAAATGATTTGAACATTTGTGTTTCTTGCCTCGCTGCATCAGACAGGAGCTTATTTTGTCTAATGTGGTTCATTATTTAATGTTTTGTAAAATTACAATCACTTCATATTATATATCACATGTTACTTCCGAACAGTTACTCTTTAAGTTACTATAGTACTTTTCCCAAATACTTTTTTACTCTTAGTTGAGGTGATTTGAATTTCTTGGATCACTACTTTGTACTTCTACTTGAATACTATTATTTTCAAGTAACGTTACTCTTACTTGAGTACAATTTTTGGCTACTCTACCTCCTCTGGTAGTAACACTTTGCTCAATCAGCTTCAAATATCCAGAGTATTCAGATATTCTTCCTTTTTCCAGTTACTTTCAGAAAAAAACATGTCAGATTCATACCGTTCCAGCCACTTTAGAATAAAACCTATTACAAGCACTGCTGATTTTCTGTCCTTGAGCAAGACACTTCACACCTACACTGTCTGAAGCTCTGGTATGTCTGAATAAAGGGGATATGGAAGAATAGCTTTTGTTTGAAATGACAAAGTTGTACCTAAGAGCCTCATATATCCCATTGTGCTTTGGGGCTGTGTGCGCTGGAGCCTTGACCTGTCGGCTCTGTGTGTGTTTGGTTCAGTGGTTGTGGCTCTGAGTGGAGTGTGTGCAGTTAAACACAGAGGAAACACAGAGGAGGCCGGTGCCAGAGGTGCACTCAGGACAGGCTCATAGTCTGTAACAAGAATATAACAAAAATACATCTTTGCTTTTGACTTTTTTCAAACCATATCCCAAGGTATTCTTATTTAAAGGTCTTGTATTACATGTTATAATGTCGTTATCTCTTTAAAAACATACCTGGAGTTGTTGTAGTTTCATTCACACGTGTTTGAGTAATCCTTTATTTTATCTCCAAAGCTCTGTTCCACCTTGTGATGTCATGTAGTGGTAGTTTTCAAGTTGTTATTACGGAAGTTGTTGGTGCAATTGGTCTATAAGCATTTAAACGTGCATGGTGGACGGTTTGCCACTAGTTTGTCTCCATCAAGATGCCATCGCTTTGCCTGGAATGTTCCACAGTATAGCATTAAACGGATCTGTCTGCATGGAGCCAAGCAAGTAACGCCACCAAGTTACTAGTCCAATCTGCGGAGAGGCGGTCCCACTCAATATAAAAGGTTGTGCAATCAAATAAATGCAAGATAGACTTGTTTAATACAACACAGTGAAACACATCTGAAAAGTCACATAGTGCATCTTTAAATTGTAAAACATTCTTTGTCGAGCTGCATAACTTTGAAAATGCAAACCAATCATCCTTTAAATAGACTGGAGTTTAAGCCAGAGCCACATCTGGTGAAACATTCCTCTGGCTTTTTCTTTTGGAGGACAAAAATGTGCTCTGCGTTCTTCAGGTTTGGATGTATTCACTGCATCAGGGGCCAGGGAAAAAGACAGGAGCGGTTACAACAGGGAAGTCCGACACACTTTAACTGTATAAAACAAATATTCAAATAACTAGTTTGCCCTGATACAAACAGATGTTAAAACATTAAAAGCAGATGGGAGTATAAATGTTTATCACTAGATTATTAAAGTGCATTTGTGCCACTAAAGTATTCAATTTTCCAATATATATTCCATTTTTGGAAAGCAAAATAACCAAAAGCTTTTTTTCCCCATTTCAGTTCCAGTGCAGACACTTTTTAGACTTAAACAATCATGAGATCTTGTATCAAAGTTCAACAAAAAAGTGAGATATTTTGGCAATCTCGTCATAGCCCCTTATAAATACATGTCATACAGTGTAGTTCTCTTCTGACAGATAGAGTGACAGTGATGGGTTTTGAATGACTACTTATGCAGCAAAAAGTGACCATTTTTTTCTTGGCCCTCAAGCATCCGGGTGAATTGGCCCATATTACCTTAAACAGTACTTTTTACTCTATATTTCTGAAAATCTACTTTAACAAGGCCATATCAAATATTTAATGTGTCCCACTGAGGATGTGAGCACAAATAAAGGTCTTGTGGTTCAGTTTAACTTGTAATAATAACAGATTTGAAGTATTCACTGTATTGTGACCAGTCTATGGCCCTCAGTCGACCCTCAGCTTTGTCTGTGTTTTTATATGTGGCCCTTAATGAGAAAAGTTTGGACACCCCTGGAATAAAACATATTTAGAGTCTTTAAAGGTCTATATATAAGGCCAGAAAGGTCGTCATTTCCATCTGTGAAAAGTACAAGTATTTACAGAATATTGTTAGTGATGTTACTGTAAGAAACGTGCGTACTTATAAATCTATAGTTCTTATTTTGGACATAATATTTGATAATTAAAACAGAAGGAAGAGGACTGACCCCTGATTTAAGTGAACAGGAAGTATTTTAGACGTGAGCGATGTGGGAGAGCTCTGGACTGGACTGAACACACATCCACTGGAGCGGCACCAAGATAAGAACAGGCGTAAATCTATCAGGAGCAGAAGAAGAGGAGGAGAGAGGATGAGAGGGAAGAGGAAGAGAGAGGGAAGAGGAAGAGAGAAGGAGGGAGAGAAAGAGAGAGAAGTAGGAAACAGAGTAAGGAGGAGCAGAGGTTGAGAGTAAGGAGGAGAGTGAGAGGAAGGAAGAGCAGAGAAAGCGGAGAAAGAAAGAGGAAGGAGGAGAGATAGAGAGAAAGAGGGGAGAAAGAGAGGGAAAGAGAGGGGAGCAGGAAAGAGGGTAAGGAGGAGAAGGGGGCAAAGAGGACAGAGTAACAAAGAGAAAAAGAGAAGACAAGAAGATAGAGAGAGATGGGGGGGAAGAGAGAGAAAGAAAGAGAGAGGAAGGAGGAGTGATAGAGAAAGAGAGAGAAGGAAAGAGAGGGAGATAGAAAAAGAAAGAGAAAGAGGGGGGCATAGGAGAGAGAAAGGAGGAAGAAGAGGAAAAGAGAGGAGCAGAAAAGAGAGTAAGGAGGAAGGGAGGAAGAGAGGAGAGAGTAAGGAAGAGAGAGAGAGAGAGGGAGGGAGGGAGGGAGGGAGAGCAGATGAGAGAGAGAAAGGAGGGAGAAGCGAGAAAGACAGAGAGAGGAGGGAGACAGATAGAGAGAAAATGGGGAGGAGAAAGAAAGAGATAGCAGAGAAGAGCAAAAGAGAGAGAGAACAGAGGGAGAAGGAGAGAGGTCTGTGTGGGCGTGGGACGATGCAGTGGGAAAGTGATCAGGACTCTGAATGGACTCATTATAGAAACAGGAAACTGAGGTCAGAGAGTGAGTGATGGACGCTCTTCTTCCTGTGGCGCTCAGCATGATGTAAAAAAGTCATTAAAAAGTGATATATACTAAATAACTACATCTGAACTAGTTAAAACACAAGCTGGTAATAAATAAATCAGGATTGAAGCCAGTTCAAGTATTTTTCAGTCTAATAAACAGTATTTGCAGACAGAAGTATCTCTTAACAGTCTAAATGTAACTGAATCTCTATATTTCATCTTGCATTACGAGAACCCAGGATATTCAAACAGCAGATGCCCTACGATTGTGATTGGAAAGGCCAGTGGGGGTGGAGTGTCTTGCCCAAGGACACAATGACAATTTGCAGTGGCTCCATCAAGAACAAGAAAAAGTACTACCAAATTAATCTGAATATCGTTTGTATAAAAATGCATAGTATTTTGTGTTAGCAGGAAACACGGTTGATGACATTACCCTCCTGAACTGTCGTCCCGTGATGCCACCACCACTGGCGCCTCATTCACAAATATGATCAGTTCAAACAATACCCGCCTTCATTAGCCTGGGACAGAGAGCAGACACTGTGTGGTCCCAACGCTCGGACCTCCTCCATCTCTCTGGCATTTCACTTCCTGCCAGTGTCTCCGTTCCCTTGTCCGTCATGTTCACAGACTTTATTTGTATTTTAGGACGATGTCATAGGGTTTCCGGTGGTCAGCTTCTGATGTTTACTACACATTATTCATTCAGAATTCACGCTTCCTGTTTGGAGTTTCATTGCAGTCAAAATGGCAACTTTATGCATTGACCAAATCTAAAATATGATTACAAATGTTTTACTTAATGCTACTTTAAGGGCACATTATATATAACAACATTCTAACATGACTTAAAGTTCACAAGAGTCAATTTTATGTAATATAGGACCTTTAAAGATGCACTACTTTTCTGGTGGCCTGCTTGTTTCCATGAAGAACTGTCCAGCATTACACAATATTTATCTTTTATTTAGTTATAGGCCGTTTGGTTAAAAATACATTGAAAAACATACATTTGTACTGTGACTGGGCTCCCCTCTCCACAGATCTGACCTGTAACTTGGGCCGGTGGCATCACTTGAGAAAGCTCTGTTAAATGCCATAATGTGGATCATTCAAGGCAAAGCAATAACTGCTCCATGGAGACACAAACAGGAAGACAGACACCCCCAGACCAGAAAAGTTACACAGTTCACCTTTAAATATTATAGCTGTGAAATGAGGTTGGACTAGTTTCAACACGGAGGTACAATCTAAACTCAAACTCATCACGTCAAATCATAGAAAGATGATTTCACTGATCTGGCAACCCACAGTGAGGTGCACATTACTGATTTGATCCATCTATTACTGTAATTATGATAGAACATTATAATTGCTATGTATAAAATCATTACCTTTAAACATGCCTATACATAAATGTTGTTAACAATCATGAAAATCCTATGCTATCTATTAAATCAATACTTTGTGCTGCTGTTAGCGTACAAATCTTAAGTTATATTTGGAGCTTGTAAAACACTTGAAGTCCTGCCTCAGTCTTGATATTTCCCAGATCACTCGGAGTAACTGTCCCCAGACTCCGCAGCAGAGGCACAAATTACACTCCCAATCACTCTTCACTGTGTTATGTTTATGTAGCAAAGATTTACGTTCAAAATGCTTATGTTAGAAAAGTCAATAACTCATTAAAATGTAAGATCAGTCAAAGGTGGCCACTGCACTAAAAGACAAATTACATCGTTTTATGTAAGACTTTTTTTCTGCTAGTGTTGTGTAATCCAAAATTGAATGACATTTATAGGATGTAGGGCTGAATCTAATTTAAAGGGGCCATATTACACAAAATTTACTCTTGTGAGGTTTAAGCCATGTAAGAATGTTGTTACTTCATCATAAACATACCTGGAGTTGTGTTTTGTTTCCGTCTTCAAAGCTCAAAACGCTCTGTTCCACCTTGTGATGTCATGCAGTGGTAGTTTTCAAGTTAACAGCTACATTTTACCTTTTGCTCAGTAGAGATTGACAATGCCAGGGCTGAAATGATCCAAATGAGTTTAGCGAAGGTGTATGGAGTTGAAAAAACACAGTGGAGCACTTCCTGTATTACCACATGACATCACAAGGTGGAACAAGGAGTTTTCTGTTTGAGAGAAGAACTCAGCGTAAATATGCAGGTGCAAGCTGTTTGTGATGAGGAAACATTATAGATAACATAGATCAGAAAATAGCATAATATGGGCCTTTTAATGAGAACAATAACTCCCCACAAAACACAAAATGGTGTTACCAAAAAGAAATAAGTCTGAATTCTACTTTGAATGATGCGCTCATTAGGAAATATCAGTTAAAAAAAAAAGTGTTCCTCCTCAGCAGCTTAAGTTCTGACAGTCATGATCAAATTTCCATAATCAAAACCCTTATGTGGAATATACACACTCTAAAACGCAAGACATTTTATAGCAAAGACAGTGGCATTATTAAATCAAAGTGGCAAAAAGAACAAAAAAAAAAAGATTATAAGTAATTACTGCAGCCCCTATAAGGCACAACAAACCCTGCGACCTCAAGTCTTAAGTGAAGGATCGTTCCATTGAGTGTTGTTCAACTCCACTTGTTTTGCTTGACTCATCTGATCACATGTCTAACTCTTTGCACAGAGATATTGGGTCAGTGGCCAGTGTTGCTATCCAGTTGCAGCTATTCTGTTTTGGGGTGAGAGGGTCTTTGGTTAATGCAGCGTTCAGGAACATTTTGACTCTGTGTTATTTGTGCTTCATTAGTGTGAGCTGTGTCCTCAGTGTAAACTCAGGGCAGATGTCCAGATCACTGTGTATTGTCTCCTAATGCTCTTTATTCACACATGGAGTCACATATTAAACCAACAGCGTAATTGGTAGAACTTTCCACCATTGAACCAAAACACCACGGTTCAAATCCCAGGTCCCACCACTGCATACAACTGTTGTGGCAAGAGACTTAGGGTGTAGTCATGCTTGCAAACTCACTAAATCGTCTACATCAGGTCTAAAATGAGCTCAATTGAAGACTTAAACCCTATTTTCCCCCATATATTTGAGTAAAACTCTTGCCCCAGTACATATATATTGTGTATTTCATTGTCCGATAATCAGGAAGTGCACGATAGCATGATAGTTGCTTTACCGTCACAGCAAAACTCCTCTCTGCTCAGTTGTGAAAAGTGCTTATAAACTCACTGTGGTGAATAATTAGCATGCACAGAATACATGAGGCGAGTGAGGAATAACTTTGGACTATTGCAAACCTTTTAGAATGAATTAGTTCTGTTTTTTGTGTTTTTAAGATAGTAAAAATCTAGTACAGTACCTTCAAGGACGCAACCTTAATGCACCTCATGTCTCCAGTGCACTCACGATGTACCTTATGAATGATTCCTTGATGTAAAAGTTTGGAGGTTGGTATCCACCTGTATCCATAAGTTTCAAGGTGATGAAAAATGAGCAAATGTCCTCAAATTGAAGCATGGTAGAAAAGCATTATGTAAACTGGGACCATTCACCATTAAACTAAAGTTGACTGTAGGATTCATCTCTATTTTGGGGATTTTTTATACTTAACTTTCTGGTCAGACATTCACTTTTATATAGGCATTTCACGTACATATGAAATATAAAGATTTTTTTTTTTTGCTCATGATCAATTTGCAATAGCTGGGCCACTTAAAGGTCTATATTATGCAAAACTGACTCTTGGGAGCTTTAAGAGTTTAAGAGAGTGTTACCTCCTCAAAAACATACCTGGAGTTGTGTTTTGTTTCATTCACGCATGTTTAAGTAACCTTTTTTTTTCTGTCTATATCTCTAAAGTTCAAAATGCTCTGTTCCACTTTATGATGTCATGAAGTGGTACTTTTCACAGCTGCATTTTACCTTTAGTTCAGTAGAGGTCGGCAATTCCAGGTCTGAAATTATCCAAATGATTCTAGTGAAGGTGCATGGAGCTTAAAAACACAGTTGAGCACTTCCTGTACCACATGACATCACAAGGTGGAACAGAGTGTTTTCTGTTTGAGAGAAGAACACAGCCTAAATATGCAGGTTTTGTGTGTTAAACATGTGCGAATGAAACAAAACACAACTCTGGGTATGTTTGTGATGGGGAAACAACATTAGAACATAGAGCAGAACATGGCGTAATATGGACCCTTTAAAAACTGTTAAAATATCTACACCCTATTTCAGTTTGTTAGTTTATTTGCAAGATTTCTTTCTTCCCTGCATCTTTGTTCTTAATCAGATATGAAAGGCATTGTCCAAACCACCTCCCATGATGGATCTGAATACCAGTACATAAAAAATATCATAACAATGCTACATCTTTTAGCGCATAATGCATGTTAAGAGGAGTAAACAGACAGATTACATAAGCTGTTCTGTGGTTGTTACAGACATAATACAGCCTCTTAATAGCAGTGATTAGCGATAGTATTAGACAGTCTTAGACAAAAGTAAAGAACACCTTCATTTGACAGTTATAACCTGTATTTCTTGATTGTTTTTAGCGGGAGTGAGTCAGCGGTGCATTCACGTTATACCAGTCCATCTGCTGCGGCCGTTACACTGTCCGAAAAATACAGCTGTTTACTGTAAATGAAGAAGTAGGTTAACTAATTACATACACACACCACTCTAATGGTAATGGTACTTGCACTTCCAATTACAAGTGTACTTGCACTTGTAATTGGGGTGTAATTCTGATACTTCCAACATGCAATTCCAATGAGTTACATAATAGTTATATATACAAGTATCACCGTTTTTTAAGGACTTTTCCCATTCAAAAGATCAAATATTGTGTTTAAATTGTTAGTTACTATGGCAATGGTCCAAAAGTCATCACTCTGAAACCCTTCGATACCTTCAAATGTATAACAGCAATGCACCAAATGCTCAGAGAATACTGTATGTGGATTGTGATTGTATGAAATGGTTCAAAACTTACTTAAGCACAATTCTGCAGTGTTGTAATTGAGTACATTATTAGCCATGTAACGATACTTTTACTTAAGTACAAATTTCCAGTCCTCTTTCCAGCTCTGTCTGGATAACAGGATACAGTTAATTGGTGTCATCTGATGTTGGGTTGAGAAACTGCACTGTCTTTGTGGTATAAATGAAATCACAGACACACACCGCTCTATGTGCTAATGCTCAGGCTTATGGGCTAATGTAGTTTTACTGTTACACTGTATTAAGCCAGGTGTTTACAACTGAAAAGACACCAGACTGAGGCAAAGTAAGGAGGACAGTTTGTTCAAGATATAAAAAATAGCGAAAGACAAAATTTAAATCTGACATAATCTCTCACCGATCTACAACAGAGAAACGTTTTCACTCCTACAATGATTTGTCCAGTTGACTGATTCAAATTTCGTCTTTTGCTATGGATCAGACCTGGACAACTGAGGGATTACAGACACAATATATAATGTTTGTTTGGTATCGTCAGACTAACACAATATTGCCCTATAATACAAACTGCAGTCATCAATTCTTAATCAGACATACATTTAAATCTACACTATATAACTTTGGTACTAGGGGGTCTGTAATTGGTCCCATTTTTATACTTTTCTACCTTCAAGACACTCAAAGCGCTATACATCAAGGAACCACTCACGCATTCACACACACATTCATACAGCAGTGTACGCAGACACTGGGGACGAGGTGGGTTAAGTGTCTTTCCCTGGGACACAATAACAGCTCTCATCTCTCGGAGCGGGATTCGAACCGCCAACCTTCAAATCAGTGGACAAACGCCAGATCAACTGAGCGACTGCCACTCGCTTGTATCCATGGAGATGTCATTACTTTCCCAAGCTTGTTCCGCAGTATGCCATTTAAGAATCAATCACACAGACACAAGCACTTCACACCGGTGGCCAAGTTACAGGTCAGATCTGTGGAGAGGCGATCCCGCTCACAATAAAAATGAATGCAAGGTATATTTATGAATAATAAAAACAGCTGTTATTAAACAAATGTGAAATAGATCAATGTATTACAGATGAAGTCAGCATTCAATATTAGTTTCAGTTCCCCTTGTGTTATAGAGACCATATTGTCACATGCCAGTTTGATTGTAAACTTTCTCGACTGTTCCTAAAATAGCGTAGTAGCCCCGCCCCTGTCCTGGAGGAGACTTGACAGAATAACTGAACTGTAGTAGTGATGATGACTCAGGAAACGCAACCATCAGATGTGACCCAGGGCGCAGCCAGGTGGGAATCGAAAGTCGACTCTGGAGACCGGTCCGACCAGTAACGAGGAATCATGTGGGAAAATCGACCTGGAAGCTCATCAAGGGGAAAATTTGTATGAAAATCCGGTGTAGTATTGTGACAAAATGATTATGTTAATAAGTCCATGAGCAGCTGCAGGTAGAGGCATGTAAGCTGTCACATATAGAAGTGTGTTTGCATGATTTACATTTGTTGGTTGACTTTTTTTTTGCTTAAGTGCAAACGTGAGAGTTAGTGATGAGGCTCTTTTGAACACTTCCTGAACATGAACAGTTGGAACTGGGTCAAATTTTTTCTTTCTAATTTGTATACATTTTTACACAAACACAAAAATCAGCGCAGAAGCAGAGTAGGAAACACGAGTTTGAGTTTGTTGCAAAAAATCATATATTGGCATCATCATAATTAGTTAACATCATTAGTTTTAAAGTTATTATTATTGCGGTGCGAAGATTTTTTTTCAATTCTGCATAATTTGAGAGGGTAAACACTCTCAGTTTGAACCATTTTAAATAAATCTTAGCCTTGGTCATTTCTTAAATGAGTTTTCACATTGGCTTTCTGTCATATAAACACATATATTTTTACAGTGTTTTGAACGGCTCTTTGAAATGAACAGATCCAAAAGATTCGGATCCCATTATAGAGCCAAAAGTCCCATCACTAAGAGTAGACAAAAATTGAAGATATGTGTGACTGTACGCTACATAAGTATATCTATGGTCATTTTATCTTTTATATATGATTTTAATTTATTTAAAGGAAATAGGAAAAAATAAGAATTTCAAATTAATCTTACATTCCCTCAAGTAATAACTAATACTGAAGCTGCTAATAGGTCACCTTTCTATCCAATCAGGTATATTGTTGCTAAAAATCCTAGGAAACCAAATACTGCTACTATCACTGACACTTTATTCTCTCTCATGGTGCATTTTCAAGAGGAACATAAAACAATAGTATACACAGACTGGAGAGCCATAAGGAAACAACTCCTTGACACTACCTCAGACCGTTGGTGCTGTGTCATGGCGCAACATCACTGCGACAGAAAGGACTAAGTGGGCGGGGCTAAAAGTTCAAACTAAAACACCTTTTCTGAGTCAAATCAGGAAATAAGGTACAGGCCTTTAACCTGTATTGTCCTCTCCCTTTTTGAACTGTACTAATGCAACACTTAAATTTCACATTAAGGTAAATTGCTGGGTTTCAGATGGCATCATATCATTCTATAGGCCAATAATATTTAATATGCAGATAATACCATGTACAGATGGAGGGTAGCAAAAATGTATATTATTAAAATGCAGAATTGTCACCATTTTTTGCCACCAGAATTTTACCATTTTTATTTTTTCTATTTTTGGACAGGACAAATACAAGCCTGAAATAATAGTGGAAAGGTAAGAGAGACAGAAATCCATTTCCGATTGCAATTCCTGGCAAGTGCTACTATCCAAACCCCTCTGTAAATGCTTAAAAAGTTCCATTGGGTTTTCTATTCCAAAAGCAGCTACAAATGTGGGTTCATCATGATTAACCTTTCAGCGTTGGATGTTATCGCTGCCAATAGACTCGCAGTTGCAACTCTTCAACCAATTGTGCAATCATGCAAATTCAAACAGCATCGTAAAGCAGAGGCACGGACCCCTTTAAGGACTGAGCACATTATAGACCATTATAGCTCGCCTAGACTTTTTTCTTTTTTTCACCATAAAAATGCAGAGTTATGGTAATGGAAGTCCACAACCACGAGTCTATCGGCGGCGATAGCATCCAGGGTTAAAGAATGTCAGATTCAAGCTTAACCACTCACCCATTCATACACCACTATACACAGAAACTGGGGATGAGGTGGATTAAATGTCTTGCCCAAGGACACAACGACAGCATTCATGTGTGGGAGCTAGAATCACACTGCCAACCTGTGGCTCAGTGCATCTGACGGCTCAACCACGGCTGGACAAACACTCAACCAACTGAGCTACTGTCGCACCAAAATGCATCAAAAATCGTTCCAATTTCCAACATCAAAGTTACCCAACATCTAAATTCATTTTTTCAGATTCATCTACAAAACGGGTTGCAGTCTCATGATTACAAAATTTCAGATCAAAAAAGCCATCAAAAATCTGTATAATTTCCAACATCAAAGCCCAAAACCACCAAAACTGAAATGTCTCTCTGATTTGTATCCCTGATGTTTGTGACTCGGCTGGTGACCTGACACGGCCTCCTTGGGGTGTGATCTGTGGCGGCGTGACGCACACAGCATTGACACAAACAGCTCATAGACGGTGTAGACATAGATCACTCATAAACAGGAGTTTCTTATGATGCTTTATGAGTGTGGAGGCCCCTGTGACCTGTGTGTTTGGCCCCGAGGCTCCGGGGCCCTCAGTCCAAATAGAGTGACCAGTGTGCTGCTAATCGCCCTCACTGTATGCTCTGATGCCTCCCGCTGAGAGGGGGAGGGAGAGAAGGAGAGGGAAGGAGAGAATCAGAAGATGAGAGAGAAGGGAGAGAGAGAGATTGGGACGTAAGGAGGGAGACAGAAAGAGAATGGAGAGAAAGGAAAGAGAGTAACCCCCGCCCACAACATGACCCCCTGCTGGAGAAGAGAAGGTGATGCTGACAATTCAAACAAAAAAAACCCCCACAATAAAACATGCTACTTTATTACCAAATATCAACAAGAGCCATGTTTTCAAACTGTGGTTCTGGTACTAATGGCGGTCCTATGGTGCATGCTCTACTTCAGATAGATTAGAACAGAACTTTACTGGTCTGCTTCAAGATAAAACTGAAATTTCTCAATGAAGCAATAAAACTAACAGTACAGAATCACATGATCAGAATAAAACCCCATCTCTGTGCTGTGCCATCCCCACACTGCCAGCACAGTCCTTGTTACCTTGGTCTACATCAACAGAGGTATAATACTCCCTACAATGGAAGCATAGACTGAACTGGACAAGACTGGAAAGGACAATACTATCACAATGTTTTGAGGGCTCATGTCTCTGGGTGCTGGGTCCTCTACTGATGTTAAATAATATAATAATAATACATTTTTCTGTACAATTTCTAAACTTAAGGAAAAACATTCAAATAGTTCGAATAAAACAGAAAAAACAATGCTACTTGGTGCTATTTGGGACAGTTATGATCAGAAGTGAAGAAGCGGCTTAGTTGAGCAGCGGAACGTCTTTACTCCTACAACTTCTTGTCTAGTTGACAGATTTAATTTAGGCTTTTATAGCAGCATTGACAGTTATTACAGTTATTACAAAGGAGATGAATGACTTGTTATATGTGCAACAGTTTATTTGATTAAATTCATGTCTCGTCTGGGTTCTAATTTTAACTGTAGTTGTGGTTTAGGCTGTGCATATTGCCAACTCCTCATAGCAATTCAGAGGTGTGAACCCAGGATGCAGAGCCAGTGACATAACGCAGTTTATGAAAAGTTCAAACAGGATGTTGCTTAATTCTATAATAGCCAAGTATCACTAAAATATAAATATGACTGTATTAAAGAAGAAATGAGAATAATTTACATCTAACATGCATGTTATTATGTTCTCTAATCAAAAACATGACTGAAGATGTCATCCATGCACGTTTGAGTAATTTAGCGATCTCTCCCTGGCCCTATTCGAACCATCCTTATGGTTAGCTGTAAGGTTCTGTCCAATGCTCCGCCCACAAGCCTACATCACCCATGCTCCTCTGCAGCAATTCTCCATAAATATACAAAAGCATGATACAAAACAATCACACTACAACTTCACAAACCTGATGCAATGTGCAGTAATTTATTAGCAGGAGGCACGGCAATTGTAATGTGGTAGCTCTGTGAAGGGAGAGTGACTTAGCACAGGGAGCTTTGAAAACGAAAGTGAAACTAGTGAAAAAACAACAAATTTAATACATTGTTTTCTGTGAATTTAGCATTTTCAAAACAATAAAAGGTAACATGGTGATCTAAATATGTGATGTGTTAGCCCCACAGAAGTAAAATATCCTCGCTTCAAGTTCAGACCTTGTTTCAATACATATAGATACTAAAATCCTGTATTAATTCAACATCTTACCAGGCCCTGATGACTGTTAGCCTAAGTGTTAGAGCAGCTGGATCGGGGAGTCATTTTCTCTTACATTTGTCTAGAGTCCTGCCTCCGTTTGTATTTAAACAGAACCACATGAGTCTTACCTGAGTAAATAGAGCAGACAGAGCCGTGTTGACACAGACTGGTCCACTGCTGCTGCTCATCTGTCGCTCCATAAGAACACAGCTCTCATTTAGCTAACATCAAATGCACCGCTACAATTAGCATAGCATTCCTCTGAGCGCTAACACCCACAGACTGCTGTATGTCTGAAGTGTGTACCCCACCTCAGCTGAAATACCACAGTTAAGGTCAAGTTCTGTTGGGTGAAAAAAAAGAAAGAAACAAAATAAGCAGTTGATATTTAGTCTGCAGTTTTTCATTGGTCAAGTGACAAAATCAAGATGGCCGCTCCAATATATGTGACTGTGTGTTTGAAAATGTGTGATTGAAAGTAGGAAAGCAGTGGACAAAAGAGGGACTTTTTTCATTTTTTTTTCTTACAAGGAGTAAAATTTTGGAGTACAGGTATCCAAAAGCAGCAGATCTTCTAAAATATGATTGATTTCAAGGCTATGGCTGCTGTTAAAGTCACAAAAATAGACATAAGAAGTGATGGAAGAAGTACTCAATTTTGTTACTTATGTAAAAGTACAGATACAGGAGCAAAAAAATAAATAAAAAAATAAAACTCATGTAAAAGTAACAGTAATGTGAAAACAATCTACTTAAGTAAAAGTATTAAAGTACCTGTTTAAAAATGTACTTAAGAGTAGAAAGTAAAAGTATTTTGTGCACATTTTGAGACCTAATGAAGCTTGAAATGCAGTGATTTTAATAAAGATTTGTGCTTTATTTTGTGCAACAGAAACAACATCAATCTATCGTTTTTTTTGTTGTTTTTTTTTCTAGCTGCTTTTATTTGTATATTTTTGTTTGCTCAGATTATGAACATGTTAAAAAAAACCTCCGCTTTTTCTGCAGGTTTCAGACAATAATAAAAAATACTTTTGGAGGAGAAAGTGCAAATACCTGCTCTAATACTGCTCTCAAATGCAGTGAAGTAAAAGTTAAAAATATTCACTGTAAAATGCACTTAAGTAAAGTACAAATACCTAAAATTTATACTTTACTTTGTTACATTCCACCACTGCATAAAATCTAGGGATCGTTATATTTATCAAGACTTACACATTTACTTCTAGTTTGATCATCTTAAATTAATAAAATCTTAAACGTTCCACATCAAGTTCATTTTTATTGAATACTTGACTCTTAGAATAGGGTGGAATAAACCTAGATCTGGATTAGCACTGAAGTAATAAAAGTTAACAAAAAGTAAAGAAGACAAAACAGGGACTGACAAAACCAGGTCTTACTCATACCAACACTAAACCCAATGAAACCAGGATTAAAACTGGACTAATCCTGCAGTGCAAGTGGACTAAAATCACAGACTATAAATCCAATGGTCTAAATGAACAATCTAGACTCAAACTGCATAAGTCACATATACTTAAAGGCTGAAGTACCCCTGTTGGTTCCTAGACCACAGTTTGAAAACCATCACTGATCTCCATGGTGATGCTCTGATAATGTTTCGTTAGTTAGCTCCAGCTCCGTCAGTGACACTCTGCTTGTGTGAAAACCACTTTACTCAAAGGTGTTAATTGAAATTTTCTGCATTATAATCAGTGTTGCATCCTGGGATTTGTCAGCTGTTTTTAAGGTGTAAATCACATGGTTTGTTTTGGGTTAGATGACATTTCCAATTGGCCACGTTCCTGCCCTGAGCAAACCCTGAGCGAGTGCAGATGTGGTGAAGTGCATACGACAGATTAGAATTCTCATTTCACTAAAACGTTGCCATAAATATATTTTTTATATAAGTTTTTACTAAAAATCTTGCCTCATTTTGAAATTACATACAGCTGTCATATACAATAAATTCTCAGGGAACAGAGTCAAAAGCATTATTTGCCTTCACATTTAAAAATTTTTTTTATTAAAATAAGGCAGTATAATCACATAAAAAGCATAAAGCTGGTATATGTTTTTACAATGCCAAAGCTTCCCAGGAGAACTCTCTTTGGGTTGCACGTGCCATGTTGCAAAGCCGGTTTTCTGCACAGACAAACACCCAAAAAAATACATATTTAACCCTCACAGCAACTAACAATGTTTAACGAGGTAAAAAATGTTATTTGGTTCTGCTTTAAAGTGGACCTATTCTGCAAAATTTAGCTTTTAACCTTGCAATAGTTGTTTCCCCTTCTCATTTACTCTCTGAAAGTTGCTTTTGCACACCTACACTGCTCTGTACTTACTTCTTACTCTAATTTTATTGTCTCAAACGAGTAGGCTTTGGCAGCATTGAATAGTTATTTTGGTACAAATGAAATGAAAAAAAAAAATTCCCTGCTCGCTAGTGTGGTCTGCAGCTATCCATTGGAGGTGCCGACGCTTTGTTGAGGACGTTTACGGCGATGTCAGCTCCCATTGGGCACGGGAGTTTTCTAAAGCGGAAGTGAGTGGGCTTGTTTTTTTATTAATTTGTTTTAGATGAATATTGTGATTTGTGTCATTGATTATAACTATATAGCAGGCTCAAGCACAGTGTGTCTTCTTTAAGGTGAAAATCACACACTTGTTTTGGATCACATTTCTAAGCCAAGTCCCTGCCCTGTCCAAATCTTGACCTGTTGAGTGTAAAGCTGCAGAAGTGGTCCTTTAATGTGGTCCTTTGTATGTGTAGGAGCAGAACAGTGGCTCTTTGTGCTCACTGCCCTCACAGACCACATGCACTCTGCTAATCAGCCTGATCACATTAGCCCAGTGACTTACCACCTCTGCATTTATGTTCCATTAGCCAAAAAAAGGACTCCGATCTCCTCTTCTGTTTTATATTTAAAGCTACACTATGTATCTTGTCTCCATGGAGATGTCATAGCTTTGTCTGGAATTTCCCACAGTCTGTCGTCAAACATATCTACCCTGCGTTTATTAAGTTACAGGTGGTTTAATGCTGTAAAATACCTTGAAAAGAATGTACTCTTATAGGCTTGCGTCTTCTCAGATCTGACCTGTAACTTGACCTAATGAGTCATGGTGAAAAAGTACTTCAATTGTCATACAGTGGAACATGTCTCCATTTAGACAAGCAGGTGATGAACCCTCCACCAGAAAAGTTACATAGTGCATGTTTAAAGATCCTATATTACACAAATGGACTCTTTTGAGCTTTAAACCATGTTAGAATGCTGTTAACTCCTCAAAAACATACCTGGAGTTGTGTTTAGTTTCATTCACACATGTTTGAGTAACTCTTTATTACTAGTCTATTTGCATCCCCAAAGCGCAAAACACTTTGTTCCACCTTGTGATGTCATGAAGTGGTTGTTTTCACAGTTAACCACTACCTTTTACCTTTAGTTCAGTAGTGATAAGAAGTTCAAGGGCTGATTTTATCCAAATATTTCTAGTGAAGGTGTATGGAGTTTAGAAGCACAGTGAAGCACTTCCTGTATTACCACATGACATCACAAGGTGGAACAGTGTTTTCTGTTTGAGAGCGTGAATGTGCAGGGTTTGTGTGTTAAACATGTGTGAATGAAACAAAACACAGCTCCGGGTCTGTTTGTGATGAGGAAGCAACATTATAACAGGTCAGAAAATAGCATAATATGGGCTCTTTAAGTGTTTCTGTGCCTCTTGGATCATTGAAAACCACTTAACCTGACCCACCAACGTACTCACCTTTCCCATTCGTGTCTTTATATTTAGCTTTAGAATTCTGGAGTATAGCTGCTTCTAAAAGTTTCAGTCATTTGTGTTAAAAACAAACTAAAATGTGTGCAACAAAACTGAAAAATCCCCAGAAAGTACAGCCCATTGTGATATTTGAATGGAGAACAACCAACAAACTTGTCTGCTGGGATATTCTTGAGTATTTTCCTAACAGTTGTGCTCTAGTCTCACAAAGTCCTGCATACAGATAGTGAATTCAGACCAGAAGGATTTCCTCAGACCCCCACAGCCTCCCACCAGAACCACGCTGACCTCAAATAACTGCTCCAAACTTCCACAGTGATGTCAGCAGAGCAGTGACAGCTAAATTGTAGGCCACTATATCTGTCCTCTTCTGGGTGTTAGCTTCACTGGCTAACCCAAAAACCATTATCCACTTTGGACATGTTCATTCCAGTTCTCTTGCCTGACGTGTACATATATTGGGTATAATAAGTTGGCCTATATATCAAAATGAGACAATAACATATCTCTAAATTGTTGTTTTGAAGATATGGAAAATTGTAACATCGCATTGAAAAAAAGGGGCTGTTTAAGAGTTTAAATACAATAAATGTCCAATGCAATCATTCAAATAAGAGTATAAATAAGTACTAATATAGATTTTAAAAGTCCTTTCACTTTTTATGCCATATTTGAACTTCAGGCATAATTACAGTCACATTGTAAAACATTTCTGATGATAAAAGAAGAAAAGAAGATTGTTGCTATCAAGATAAAGAATTAAGATTTGTTTGTTGCCAATATTGCACACAAACTTTGAAGAATGCATGTAATTTTGCTGTCATTTTGCGAATAAACATGCTGATTTGTTTAATAGGATTGAGAAAATCAGAGGCACAACTCTTACTAGATGTTTTGGAGATTAATTTTCCAGATTGAGATGTATGGGGCATGTATGAGCCATCAGGAGGCCCAAACATGAGATTTATCTAAGCAGTGAAAGAGGTCAGTTGACAGAAGAAGATGCAGAGGAGATGGGCAGATGGACACAGGTGGTTTTCAACTTCATAAAATAGAACAATGTTATGTTAATCTACTAATGCACTCCAGTGGACAACAGACTGGAAGAATGCAGCTTTGAGAACTGGGCTGTCAGAGAAAGGACCACACAGATGTGCTCAAGTCCTGGGCTTTGTTCCTTTTGTTTGGGCAGTAATTGTCACTAATTAAATCAATACCCATCCAAAGTGGGGTGGACAGCTGAATGTCCCAATGGAGCTGACAACAAAACTTCCAATGTTTGAGGATAAAATATTGGTTTCTAATTTTAGTTCCCTAGCTGATACGAGATCATTAATAACTACGGCATGTTTAAGACGCTGTCACTATGCTAAAACCTTAAATTCCAAACTTGATTCTGATACAAATGAAAAAACATGATATTTCACACCACAATACCAAAAAAAGCCCAATAACTTTTCAGTACAATAAATGTAATTTTCAATGTTCTGTTTCTGTTATAGTTCTGTTATGGTCTTACACTAAGTACTTATTAATGAACTATAACTACGCTATAGATCAAGACTGTCCTACCATCTGGAAAAAGATATTTTAACAACCTTACTTTGATATATATTTTAATACTCTTACTATTGACTACTCCTTCAAAAATGAAAACTGACAGAACTTAACTTTTCACTAAGATGAAAAACATAGGTACATTAAAAACTGGACTATTTCAGTTCATTTTAGGCAGAAAAAAAGTGTATTCAGTTTGTGAATGTGATATGGGTATTGCCTTAGCTGATGTTGCAATATTTATGATATATTGTATGAGTCTAATTCTTTTCTTTCTCATCAATATAACCCAACACATGCCCGGACTCCCTATCTGACAGATGTGGTTCAAACATCTGGTCTGGTGTGATGCTCTTTGGTCTTTCATGGCCTCAGCGAGAGTGCGGATGATAAATCTGACCACTGAAGAAGCCGCGGGGGTCCGGTCCCAGAGCAGCAGGAAGTGTGTCTCCTCTTGACCTCTGACCTCTGAGGTGACATGTTCCTACGCTCGGGTCTTTGTAGTGGGGCTCTGTCTGTCGCCTTGGAGCCAGGGCACTTCATTTACCTGTCATAACATCAAATAGTCTGGGTATTTTTAATCTTTGGGCAAAATGTCTAAAGATAGCATAAGCAGAAATACTTTCAAAATGAAGACGAATTACTGAGTTTCAGAACACAGCATTAATATTTAATACAGATGGGAGGCAGCTAAAATTCTTATCACTAAAAGGGAGAGTTTTGTTGGAATACAGTGAGTTCTTGTGTCCAGTCAAAAATATAAATGATCAGGTTCAACATTTGTGGATTTACTTTTGGATATTTCATAGCAAAATACAATGTAACCAATGGAATAAACTGGCTTTTGTCCCCCATCTGAGAGTATGACATCATCACATCCCAGTATTTGAACATTTCTATTATCGTCAACAGGAAATTCACTGTTATCAAAAAAAATAATCAAACCGATGAGCCACAAACACTGAACCTTATCACTGTTTGAGATTCACAAATATGCCAACTTAATATCTGACTTTGTGTCCTTTCAACTGACAACAATAAGGTCTTTGTGAATGAATAATGCCACCACGTTCTGAAACTATTCTGAAACATATCATTTGAGTTTATTTGTGCTGAGAGAGACTTTGAACTTTGAGGCAGTTTTTGTTTCATGTGGCCCAGTAATTAAAGAGATATTAAGCATCTCGCAGGACAAAAAATGCCACCATACAATTGTCACCTGTCCTTCAATGGCATTTTAAACTATTTGAATGTCGTGATGCCATGTGAACCCAGCTCTTTTTTGCTGGCTCTACTTACCACAAAAGAAGAGTTAACTGAAATTTGTCCTACTGGGAAAAACCAGTCACACAAGATCTCACTGACTAGACCCATAAAACAAAACTGTAACTGTCAGTGGCCGCAGCTCGCCAATCAAAAGGCTACAGTTATTTTGGTAATGCATGTGATCCTTGCATTAAGCCTGCTAGACACTACAGGATTTTTCAGTCTTAAAATGTTTTTTTAAACATGTGACAAAAAGTGCAGACCACAGACACGAGGAGAATCGGATAACATTTTAAATCGCAGTGGCATATGGCAGCGAAGAGACGGCACACCACAAGCTAAAAACTGTGAGCGAATCTCGTGTCAGCTGTCTCCGGTCTAATGTAAAACGAATAGCTTTGAGAGAGAGAGCAATGGACTTGTAGTTTAGAACTCACTCAAAACTGTGTCATTATTATTTGCGACACGTGGTGCAATAGTTCACGTAAATGCTTTCTAATGCACAGAAGGCTGACAATAAACTACACAGGAAGTAGAGTCAATATCGCTAATCTAAATCGGGTGCTAAACCAGGCAAATTATTCTGTAGTGTGTGGCTTTAGTTTATACTCTGTCCTATATTTCTTAAAGCCAAAAAGTAAGTGAAGAATGAATGAATAAAGGGCTGAATTTCCAGTGTTATGCATTGTTTAAATAGACAAAAAAGCCAACAGATGACAAACTTTGAACATTCACTTTGCTCCTATGTCACTGTGCAGTCCTGGTTGTTTACTCTGACTGCTCTCTCCTTTGTTTCGGTCAGTTCTGTCTCAAACCTCCTTCTTAGCAGCACTTTTACACAAGTGCTTTTACAGCGGTCCCAGTCTCACTCCACACACTCCATTAAACAGACCAGATGCCTGCGCCGCTGCTCGGATCAATAAGGGTCATTTGCGACAGACTGCCCATTAGCTGCATTTTTACAACACCTCCGGCCACAGCCACTGGGAGGAGTCTGCGAGTGACCACAAAACAAACCGCGTGACACTAAATTAGCAGGACATGACCGGAGACTAAAGAGCGTGTTAACATGGGGCGGAGAGCCGAGAGGGCGGGACCGGCACTGATCGGAACTTGTAAGGAAAGGGCAAAAGGTTCACATGTTCGATCGATTTCTTTATGATAGGCCTGAAAAGCTACTATTTTCTTGGACCTGGGAAAACACTGCTACTATAAAAGCAAAAGATCAAGTTATTTATATCATGCTCAGGGGAAATAACTTGGATTTAAAGTGCAGTATGCAGTGGTGAAATGTAACAAAGTAAAAACAGTAAAGTACTACACTTAAGTACACATTTTAGATATCTGTAGTGGTTACTTTTTACTTTTAGTTCACTACACATTAGAGCAGGTACCTGTACTTTCTACTCCACTACATTTTTTTAACTGGACTGAAAAGTATTGAGACCTGCTGAAAAGGCAGAGGGGTTTATTTTTAACATGTTCATTATTTAAGCCAAGAAAAATATACAAATAAAAACAGTTAAGGAAAAACATGTTTTCCATTGTTTCTGTGGAGCAAAATTCAGCGCAAATCTTTATCAAAATCACTACATTTGAAGACCTAAAAATATGTGCGGAATACTATTACTTTTTAAACTGGTACTTTAATACTTTTACTTAAGTACTTAAGTTGATTTTTTCATATGCTACTTTTACGTGAGTTTTTTTTTTTTTTTGCTTCAGTATCTGTCCTTTTACTTAACTAACAAAATGCAGTACTTATTCCACCACTGGCACTATGTAACCTTTCTGGTGAGAAAAGATCTTAATGCTTTGCCTAAATGTTCCATCTGTCTCCATGGCGACAAGCAGGAGATGCCACCAATTCAATTAAGTTACAGGTCAGATCTGTGGAGAGGTGAGCTTGCTGACAATAAGAATACATGTTTTTCAAGGTATTTTTTTTTTAGCAATAACAACACCTGTAATAGAATAAGTGCAAAAGACACATGTTTAATACCATACTGTGGAACATTCCTGGCAAAGTATAACATCTCCATAGAGACAAGCAGGTGATGGACCCCCCCACCAGAAAAGTTACACAGTGGATCTTCAGAGTTCAGTATCACAAGACCACAGATCTTTTTTGTTCCAGCACTTCACACTAGTTCTCAATGGATTTCTTTTGGCACTGACTAACTGACTAACTCCTTTCAGAAATATATATGGGAGTGTTTAAGTTACATTTGATAATTATAACTTTTCCTTTGATATATTATTTCATTTGACCCCAAAAGTCACTATGCCCCTTGTCTTGGTTATTAAAAATCTGAACCAGCAGACCTGAGTAGACTGTTCACTGTCTGCTGCTCTGAGCCAAACACGTCAGGTCAGGCTAAAGTCTATATAAGGACACATGTGGTTAGCTACAGTGCGACTCCCTTTAGCCCAAACTTATCTAAACAAAAGCAGCACCCACGATATGGAGGAGCGGAGATGAATTTTGTGGGTCCCGTGAATTCAAGACCAAATTTGGGAAACCCGGACAGCTGTGGGTTATCACTGTTTTCTGAGTCTGCAGCATCAGCAAAAGAGCAAATGTTATTTTTAACCACAAACTGTTTAAGCGGCCATGGTTTAATAGTTATAATGTTGAATAAATAAGTATAAATCATAACTTTTTATTTTTATACTGCTGCATGAGTCTAGAATAAAGTTCATAGCAGAGAAGCCCAATGGCAGAAGGATCTTTATATGCAAATGAAGTAGCAAAAACAGTTCATCCAAGCACAGAATCATACAAGAGTAAGGCCTAAGCCAGTCCAAAAAGACACCAAAAAAAAGAAGACATGGTACATTTCAGAAAACATTTGAAAAGCCAGCTGACATTCTCCTGACCTGTGAGTGAAGTCAGGAGGATGAGTGCGTCAGGACGTGCTTTTATTGGGCCGTGTGATGCATTTCCACTTTGTCATTTGATTTTTAAATGTATAAACGAGTTACATTAAAGTCCCAGTACAGAACATTTTATGCCAATAAATAGACAAATATTAAAGCATGTTTTTTTTCATTTTGGGTTGTTTTTTTATTGCACTGCTTCCTTACTGCAGGTTTGCATCTCCACAAACATCGTCCCTCCAGGAGGCCTCATCCTGCTTGTTTCCACAGAAATGTTTCCATGTTTCTTTGGCTATCATCTTCCACAGTATGGCACAAACCCTATCTCCATGGAGAATGTTCTGAAGGATAGTTTAACTTTCTATTTCCATTGAATCAAGCAGTTAACGTGCCACCTCAAGAAAGTTCCATACTGCAGCTTTAATCAGTTACATCTAGCTGAATCATTTCCATTCATTTTTAGTGAGACATCTTGACCAAATCATTAGTAGTACGGTTAATTATTAATAACTATAATAAGTATATAGCTAATGTAATAACATTTTGGGGAGTATAAATGCCTGAAGTCTGAATACTTCTAAAAAATATTGAGTCTGGATATACCATTGAAGACATTGCAATAACTTTATTTCATGTGGAGCTACTTCTGTGGTTAACTCCTGTTTTCTCACAGCTTCATTAACCAACATCCTTTTGTAATTAGCCTATTGGCCTATACCATTTCAGTTCATTTATTTTCCAAAGGATTGCAGCAGAGCTTGAAGACATTTACGTTTGAGCCTTTTTTACCTCTGTGTGGTATTTGCAGACATTTCTAATCATGACTCAACTAACTACAGGAAAGGAGGTATTTGTTATTAGCTGTCCATGTAAAGCCCAGTCTGGCCTCTGCTCTATTATCCTTTCTGTAGGTGAGTGTAACCTGATCTGATTCTGTTAGCGGTTAGCAGTTAGCATATGGTGGTCTGACTGATTGCACTGGAAAAGCTCCCATCTGCTCCACACTTTGGTGCTAATAGGAGCAGCACTATGAGAGTGCCCCGGTCGGTCCTGTCTCCAGAGGTTTAGGTGTGAATGCAGACAAGGGGAAGCCAGAATGAACAAAATCAGGTGAATGAAGTCAAGATGCAGAATTTGTATGGGATGAGGATAGCAAGGAGAAGTATTTTGGCAATTTATGAAAGAAAAAGTTAATGGATGAATAAAAAAAAGTTAATGGTTGGATAATGAAACTTGATACTACAACCTTCATTCAGGTTATCACACATCAGGTAAATATCTTTTTGTTGATAAAAAATACCTTGTTTGCTTAATCTGAGTAAATACGCCTCTTCACAGATTTGACTTGAACTTGGCTGAGTGGCGTCCCCTGCTTGTCTCCATGGAGATAGATCAGTTTATTGAAATAACTTGTCTGTGAGACAAGCTGGCGATTTATCCTCCCACCATTGTCCATCAGTCTCCTCTGTGCTGTGTCTCCTGTACAGTGCAGAATGTGTTCAGCCAAATTTACATAAATGTTGGATCGCAGTGTGACTCTGAAGTGCTGTGTGTTTGCAAGTTTTCTCCACGACAAAACCCACAATGTCGATGAAACGTTCTGCACCGACAAAGGCACCGACGAAGGTTTGAACAAGAGAGAAATGTGACAAAATGTTAACACCTGTCTGAGAAAAGTGTATAAAATGTGTATAAAGCATATATAATAACTGTAAAAAATAAAGCTGACTACTTACTGCAGGTTATTTTTAGAACGTAACCCCGCACGATAAACGAGGGACCACCAACTGTGAGGGAGCATGCATGAAGTGAGCTGAGCATTGGACAGAATATTACAGCTAACTATAAGGAGGGTTTGAAAAGGACCCCAGAGAGATCGCTAAATTACTTGTTAAACATGTATGGATGCCATCTAAAACCTCCTCAGGCCTGTTTTTGATGAGGGAACGACATTATAACATGGTATGAAGCTAATAATACTGACTATAGACTCACTGAAGCAACAGAGATGCTTTTACTGTCCAGATTGCAGTGTGAGTAAATAGCTTCATCATGTGCCCACAGTGGGGCGAGGAGGAGTTTGAAGTGACTGCAGAGATACACAGCTGTGGTTTGTGTAATCACTGACTGCGCTGGGCCTATTCAGGATACAGGTCTGAACTCTGCTCCCACAGCGCAGATTCTCCCAGGATCAAATATAGAAGTGACACTGGAGCATTCTTTCCCAGGAGCACACACCCTCAGGCCCGGGGCAGAGCTGCAGGCTGCTGCCACTGCTCCTCAATGAGACAAGGGACCGGAGAAATGCAAATCACACAACAGAAAGTGGCTCTATGAATAAGTCACGTGTAAGCTTTTTTTGTCTGATGAAACAGACAAACAGACATACATACAGAATAGAGCAGTGATTTTTCCCACATAAATAAATGTATCAAGTACAATTTTGGTGGTATGATGTTTTTATAGTAATGATAGTGGTGTTGTTTTGTACCCAGACAGTGGCACACTGAACATGCAAAGTGAAACATTTTTTGAGTCTTTAGTTAAAACTGCAGTAACTTTCTGGATGTGGCACATCACCTGCATGATTTCATGGAAACACAAAGTTAAAACCATACTTTGGAACTATCTCTATGGTGATTTTATGTCCCTACTGTGGAAGATGATACTCAAAGGAACAACATTTCCATAGAAACAAGCAGCAGGAGGCCAAATAAATGCCAGGTTTATAAAAGCCTGCTCTGAGTGGACATGTGTTTTTCAAAGTTTTTCAGTGCAATAAAAATAAATAAATAAATAATCAAATAAATAAGTAAGTAAAATAAATAAATAAATAAGTGAATACATTAAAAATAATAATAAAATAAAATAAATAAAGGCAAAGTACTTCAGTTGGTCACACTTGGCAAAAAAAAAACAACATTCTGACAGGAGGGCCAAAAATTCCAAAAGTTTATCTGCCTGTTTTCTCACATAAAATAGCCTTTTAAAAATTTGCAATAACAGATGAAGACCAAAAGCCAAATTCCCAGATATCCCTCTGCAAATACTGGTGAATGTTTTTTGCAAAGAAAATAGGGGTTATTTTGGATGAGGAGGATGTACAACACAGAGCACCCACATGTTTGTCTCATCTCTCCACGTTACTATGGAAACCATGCGACTGGTCCGAGACACCTGGAGGTAAGATGAGACCGGACCACCAGCACCAAACACAAAAGGTGAGTTGCTCCAAAACGGCAGGAGTTAAGAGAATGGGCCCAACAAAAATACCAGGATTTGATAAGGATTAGGAAAAAGGCCAGAAAAGTAACCCAAAACTGCAAAACAGCCCTCACTGTACAAAGGGAGAATGAATTACAATGAAGCTATTGGTACAAGCAAATTGCGTTTCATGAGTCCTGCAGTATTCTCCCTGTGTCAGGGTGGGGTTCCTAGGCACTTCAACTCCAAACATGGACAATAGGCAAAATCCTCCAGCTAAGGTACAACTCAGGACGACCAAGCCAAGCTAATAAAGTGTACTTTAACCTGAGAATAACTCCAGCTTAGTGGAAACTTGAGTCCAGTCCAATCACAAATGAAATAGTATGTATTTTGAACATGAAGCAAGCTGTACATTGTCAAAACTGAGGCAACTAGGCTATAGCGGGGGGAAAAAAAGATGAGAACACCTTCCAGCAATCTATGTCTTCTGCATCTACCAGTGCCTGCACTGCCTTTCCATTTAAATGTCTGTGGTATCAGACTTTATTCTTGTTCATGAGTAAATTGTGTGGGTGTATTGTGAAGTTATTGTAAACTTTGTGACAAAATCAGACCTCTGTGCGCTGTCTGCATCTAATAATAAAGTACTTCAGCAACTGAAAAGCTAAGAAAAAGTAAGAGCTGTAAGCAGCGCTAGAATTGTCTGACTCCATTTCACTGTACATGCACTCAAAACTACATAAATGTGAATTATAGTGATGTGCCAGAATTATGGAACTAGGAACTAGTACATCCTGAACGCTGCTGCTCGGGTCCTGACTAGAACCAGGAAGTACTTCACACATGCGTCCTGTGCTCAGGTCTCTGCACTGGCTCCTGTGGTTCAGAAAGTCTTTAAAGCAGTTCTGCTTGTGAACAAGTCTCTCCATGACCTAGCACCAAAGTACATCTTCGACATGTTAGTGCCAAATGAACCATCTCACACTCTGAGGACTTCAGCACTCCTGCTGGTGCCCAGAGTCAGGACTAAACATGGACAATCAGCGTTTCAGTTTAATGCAGCTAGATGTGAGACAGGCCTCTGCTTTGGCAATATTTAAATCCAGGCTCAAAATGGTTCTGTTTAACTGTGAATATGACTGAAAGGTTTTGTCTTTCTTATTCTGTAAAGCACTTTGAATTACTGTGTGTATGGACTGCGCTGTGCAAATAAACTTGCCTCGCCTTGTCTAGTGAGACTTAAATTTTAAATACTTGCTTTTTTGTTCTTTGCACATACAAAATCTGACAATGTGAAGTTCCTGTTCTATACAATGAAATAAACTATAAGTTGAAATGGGCTGCATCATGCCACATAACAGTTTAAAGTTACTGTTTAAAATGTTTTTCCGTTTGATTTCTGAAGTAAATCTGAGATGAGTTGTTCCCTTGTGAAATTTCCCCTGCATATAACATGTGACGTGCTAGTTGTTCTTGCACATCTCTGCCCCTGCATAAAAGACCTGGGGTAAACAAAAGCCCCAGAGTGGTAAAAGTGCCGTCTGCTGGGAGTGTGCTGGTGCACTGTGGGAGGTCCCGCCTCCGGCACACTTCCTCTGACCCAGGGGTTATCACCACGGTAACCTAGAAAACTGCCCCCATGAGGAAAGAGACGGGTGGCGGATCCAGACCTGGACATGCTGTGAACAGCACCCAAAGGACCTACATCAATATATACATGAGCTGAAGTGTAGGCGCTGCATTAGAAGAGACATCAGGGAGGGCTCAATCGGACACAAAGAGGTTTTTAGCAGTGTTTAAACTGTCAATACTGAGCTTCTTCTACCATCTGTTTAGGGCTGCTTGAATTATATTTTATCTTTTATTAATCTTTACTTATACAGAGAGAGCTCAATAAGAGTATCAGAGTCTCCTTTTCATGGGCGCCCTGTTCAAATCCAGAACAAATACATACATAAGTCCATTTAATGCGCAGGTGTGAGTATACATATTTATCACCAGATTATTAAATCGCATTTGTGACACCAAAGTGTACAGTTTTGCATGTCCTTGAAATATATTCAATGTTTGTGAAGCAGCAAAACAGCGAAAAGCCCTTTTCCCCCATCTCAGTTCGGTTGTAGCTAATCCTTAGACTTATACAATCATGTGATCTTGTATTAAATCATGAAAAAACTGATACAATTTTTCTGATTCTCCAGATGGATTTCTGTAGGGTCACTCATTGTTTGCCACCTAAATGTAGGTTTATTTCAGTTGAATTCATCCGTCTAAAATAGCAGTACAGTGTGGACAATAGGTTTTCAAAGCACTTCATCTATGTATTTCCTCCTCAGTCATCCTCTGTGGGGCTTGTATAGTCGCAGCCACAGGTGCCCTGACGCAGACTGATAAGAATGTGGCAGCCGTTCCGCAGTTGCCGTTTACTCGATTAGCTCATTCACCTGTGAGCTAATCGCAAAGGTTGGTGGTCTGAGCCTCATTGTTGTTGTGTCCTTGAGCACCTTGCCTATGAGTTTGGTAGTTGGCCAGTCTACACAAGTGCAGCACTGGATATGTATCTTTCCACCACAAAGAACTTTGCATTCATTCCCCAAACTCTGACTGTCTTTGAAAGGTGCTATATAAATCCATGGCCAGGTGGATGAAGTGTCTTGCCAAATAACACAGTTACAGTATGCCTGTAGCAGTTGTATCCCATTAAATTACAAAAACAAAACTGTTCAAGCAATCTTTCTCTCTGTTCTGGATTATGGAGATATAATACACATGCAGACTCTGAAAAAGCAGGTTGGCCATTGCTATCTGTCAGAAAAGAACAACACTGTATGAAATGTATTTATAAGGGACTATGACGATAGACTGCCTAAATATCACATTTGCTTGCTAAAAACTGAGATGGGAACTTTCAATACAATGAATATATAAGACTAAAACTAACTGCACCAGAACTGAAATGGGAAAATGGCTGTTTTGCTTCACAAAAATGGAATATATTTCAAGGACAAGCTAAATAGGATGCTTTGGTGCCACAAATGCACTTTAATAATCTGGTGATAAACATTTATACTCACACCTGCTCCTGTTTTTAATGTTTTAAATTGACTTATATATTTATTTAGTTTGTTTCTGTTTGTATTTGTATGTATTTGAACAGGACGGCCATGAAAAGGAGAGTGCTCTCATTGGGCTCTTCCTGTTTAAGTAAAGATAAATAAAACATTGAACTGGCAACCTTAGCTATTTCAAAACTTGAGCCAAGACATCTACTTATGAAAAATCCAATGCTTATCTCACTAAAGCAATGCTCCCATTTTCTCTCTGCTCTGTCTGCCTGCTCACTGTTTGGGTTGAGCTTTGGGTCAGTTAGCTTACTCCTGACACTTTTATTAAACCAGTCCACGTCTGCCTCTCACTCCACGACAAAACTCAGATGGGACTTCCTGTCTTAAAGTGGGCAGCCCTGTCGCCTCACTTGCACTATTTACTTTCAATCCTAACTTTGCTTTTGGGTTTCTCTTTGGGTGGCTAGAAGCTCCACCCTTCTCCTGAATGTTGACGTTTGAAAGACCCATACCACCACTCAGCAATGAAATCCAAGCTCCCTGGCAAAAAACAGCAAGGACAGCAAGTATGTGGTGATGAAAAAAAGAAAAATAATGAAAAAGCTTCGCCAGATGAGAAGTTTCAAAGACCCCCGAACGGTTTAAGCGGGGCATCTGAAAGCGGTTTGGTTCAAATCATCTGTCACGACTGAAATCTGTTTCCAATATGGGGCTGTTTCCTGTGTCCTGGGACAAAGCAGGACTGTGAGTAAGTGATGAGGACTACTGTACAGCCCCCATGCTCCGACCAGTCTGCAGGGACTAACGGGACACTGATCTGGGAATGAAATCGACATTTGAAATGAAATATTCAGGAGCTAATGGGAATTTTCTCAAAGGCTATGTTCAGATGGTTTTGACTGCATGTGCAGAAGAGGGATAGGGGATAAGAGTGGAAGGATGCTAGGTTGGGATGATGAAGGGCAAAGAAGAGGCTATGGACTGTTTGTGTGTTGATTTTATTTTATAAAATAGTGCAGCATGTTTGAAAAAAGTTATAATCTGAGGATATTTATATACTGACTGGCTGAATGCTTCAATATATCCATTTTGTGTTCTTGATTAAAGTACTTTAAAGCCAAGTCATTTACAGATTTATACTCAACAGTTTTCCTAAAAAGCAAAATGTGTGTTTGGACAAAAATGAATGCATTGTAATATGTATAATTTATTTTCATACAGTCTAAAATCTTTACAAAAAAGTAGATTTAACCAACAGAAAGTTTGAAAATCAAACTATGAAACCAGATTTCAACTAGATTAACCAAAATAAAGTATAAACTAGATGGCAGCCTAATACGACCATGACCCCCTGTTCCTGACCACGTCCGGTTCTTCTGGACCACAGATCCTCAAATCCTGGTTTTCCTGGTCCTGAGTCTGATGATGAAACCAGAAGAAAGAAAAAAACAGAAGACTTCCACTGGACAAACCACAGGAGGAGAGCAGCGGTCAGCCTCAGACAGATGTGAAGAGAATCATAATCGTCTCATTCATAAATCTGAAGTGCATCTGGTTTATACACTGAATGACAACAAGGGTTTTAGTGAAAAAAGCACTTTTAAGAGTGTTTATATTCTTATAAACCTCCCTGTGGGTCCTCTTTCACCACTAACGTCAACAGGCTTATTTATTACAACATCATCTTTATGTAACAAAGCATCACTCAACTCAAAGGTCTCTTCAGAGAGGCAAATAGACAGACTGTATTTATTTCATTTGAAAGTAATAAAATTGACAATTGTCAGCTTTTAGCCATGTTAGAATGTTGTTACCTCCTCAAAAACATACCTAGTTTGTGTTTTATTTCATTCATTAATGTTTGAGTAACCCTTTATTATTAGTCTGTATCTCCAAAGCTCAAAATGCTCAGTTCCACCTTATGATGTCATGAAGTGGTAGTTTTCAAGTTAACAGCTTCCTTTTACCTTTTATTCAATAGAGATTGGCCAAAATTATCAGAATGATTCTAGTGAAGGTGTATGGAGTTTAAAAACACAGTACAGCACTTCCTGTATTACCACATGACATCACAAGGTGGAACAGATCGTTTTCCATCTGAGAGAAGAACTTACCCTAAATATACAGGGTTTGTGTGTTAAACGTGTGAGTGAAATAAAACACAATTTCAGGTATGTTTTTGATGAGGAAACATCATAACACATCAGAAAATAGTGCAATATAGGCACTTTAAGGTGTGATACAAAGTAATATTAACTATAAAATAAACCACTTCTTGGTTTTGATTGACATTATTGATCAACTTTTTCCTTGTCCTTACTTACATAAAAATCAAAATTCTACTTTTTCCATTGAGAAATACACAATTAGATACAGTTTCAGATATACTTACTTAAACAAGAGGACAATAAAAGTCTATATGTTATTGAAAATGTATATATCCTAAACTCACCGGGCCTGAGCAGCGCCTGTTCTGTTTGACTGTGGCATTTGTGTGGAAACTGGTATTTTCCTTCTCACACCATTAAACCTCACAGAGACGAGACCTGGACTGGAACAAGCACTAAAAGACCTGCTTTGGAATAACTTTAAACCCCAATATCAGGCGCTTAAAGTCCAGGTTTACATTCACATCGCTCCCCAGTGATCTGACGTGGACTTATACACTGCAAAAAACATCTGATCTATGTTATAATGTTGTTTCCTCATCACAGACATACTTGGATTTGTGTTTTGTTTCATTCACACAGTTTTAATACACGAACACTGCATATTTAGGCTGACTTCTTCTCTCACCAGAAACACACTGTTCCACCTTATGATGTCATATGATAATTCAGCAAGTCCTCCACTGTGTTTTTAAACTTCATACACCTTCGCTAGAATAATTTGGATATTTTGAGCCCTGGAATTCCAAACCTCTACTGAACAAAAGGTTAAAAGGTAGCTGTTAACTTGAAAACTACCTCTTCATGAAATCACAAGGTGGAACAGAGCATCTTGAGCTTTAGAGATGTAGACAGTAATAATAAACATAATCCAGGTGTGTTTTTGAGGAGGGAACAGCGTTATAACATGTCTTAGGCGTTTTAACTTCCTTCAATGTACCTTGAGAATTTAAACATCAGCTACTAAATATATTGAAACCAGCAAAAATACCTGAAAGAAACATCCAAAAACTGGTCCTGTCTATATAAGTCAAATGTACTTAATATTTTGAAAACAAGTGCTTTTGACTCACGTAGGTCTTTTGATTTTGCAGTGTGGGACCTGTATAAGTCTCCCATGGAAAAAGTGCTCCTGGGACATTGGCCTGGGTCGTGTTTGTGAATGTGTTTGTGGGTAATAAGGATGCACAGGTCCGTTCATGCATGTTCGGCCCCATCTGGACCCTGTTTGGACACATGCTACAGACTGTGTAACTGAATACACAGACAGATGAGGGCTGTTACATATAGAGCTAAAATAACATGGAGCGAAATGGCACGACATCATCTGGATCAGGTCACATAGAGTCAAAGGTAAAAAGGAAAACTCATGTTGAAACTTTTCATTTTTAAATCAGACTTTAAAGATGCATGTCACTGCTCTCGTGGAGGGTCTGCCACCGATGTGTCTCCAAGGAAATGTCATTATTTTGAATGGAATGTTTCACAGTATAGAATTAAATCTATCCCTTTTATTTTATTTTTTGCATACAAACACCACTACTTGCAGCCATCTGAAAAGTTACATAGTGCATAGTGTTATCATTCAGGCACAATTATAAGGTCACTCCTGTTCATAGATAGATGTATATATAAATGGACATAGCTAACCTGCTAGCTGCAAATAGGAAGTGAGCATGGGCAAGCTTCTGACTCCATCAAATCTGGCTCCAAATCACTTTCTATTGAACTGTCATTCCCCCTCTCTGTAACTGCTGCTGTCAGGCTTGTCATTTTGGTCTTGAAATGTTCATATTAACCCACTCTACATGATCCTGGTGCTTTTATTTGGCTATTGTGTGTGTAAATCAAGACATGAACATTAATAACAGACAAATCAGGTGCCTTATTTTCTCCAGGTTGCTCCTGTTAGCCTTAGCAACAGGTTTGATTGGCTGCATTGCCATGCTCCCCTGCTAAACCAGTGGTGTGGGCGAAAAGGAGCATTACCTTCAACAGCCTGGCTCCTGATTGGCTCTTTGGTTGCTATGATACTTGTGGTTGTAATTCCAAATTCGCCCCTAATTCTCCTGCTAACATCGATGAGCTTCATTTGACTGGAGACTGGAGGGTGATGTCACACTCACTTAGTCCACTTCTTTAAACAGTTTATGCTCCTGTTCAGTAGCAAAAAAAATCGTATTCTCAGTTCACTCTCATTGGTCAAATCCATTGGTCACTCTTAGAGCATGAGAAAGACTGACCAATAGGAGGAGGAGTTAAAAAGTTGCAGCAAATTGACAGATCACAAATCAGAATTAATTTTTCTATTACTATATCGCCTACCACTAATAAACATTGTATGAGCAGTGTCAGCAGTACTACTCAGAACATTTTCTTTTATTTCTGCATATGTCACTCAACAGTCCATATGGTTTAAGATTACCTGCTGTCACGACTGAAAAGCATACGTGTCTTTGTGTGTGATTTATATATGTGACCAAGGTGAATATCAGTCTGGGCACAGAGGTCACGAAAGGTCAAGGGTCAGGGGTCGTCTACCTCAGAGGGTATGCAACTACAGGAGTCCGTTTTCAATTAGGCTGCTGCTCCGTCCACGTGTCCCTCCACTTCATAGACCAATCCATCTTTCCATTACAGCGCCAAAGACTCAAAGAAAAGTCATATCTTTATTGAAAACGAGTGCTGACATCTGAAACACTTTGTCATTGGGAGCCATGTGGTTTGTGTCTATAGTTCTCCCTGTTCAATTTGTCAGTCTGTTGTTTTATATGAGATTTTACAACTATGTGTCAGGAATATATGGATGTCTCACTGACTTGTTCTTGAACTTGGAGGAAAACTGTTGAATGGCATATTTGTATAAGTTATAATTGGAAGCGTCTGTGGAAACAAAATGACTGTTTCTATGATTTTGAAGAAGTCATGCAAAATGATGGGTAATATATACAGTAGGTTGGAAAATAGTAAAAAGAAAGACAGGGTATGATTTTTCTTTCCTTGAGAAAATCGAAAGAGAGATTATTAGTTGCATTATGTAACTTTTCTGGTGGGGGCCTGTCACTTTCTTGCCTCCATGGAAATGTTATTGCTTTAACTAGAATGTTCCATAGTAATAGACTTATCTAATTCGTATTTATTGAATTCATTCTATGTATTTTTATTGGTAAAAAATGGCCTCATAAATACATTATTTTCTGTTCATTCTGTCAGCGGGCTTGCCTCTACATAGACGTCACTTGTAACTCGGCTTGGTGGCATCATTAGGTTGTTTCCATTTTCAGATATTAGCATGTACTTCGAGATTTTCTCTTCCAGCTTTTATCATTAAAAAAAAAGGCGAAACAAAACTTGACTTTTTTTACTTCCTGGTTTCCCTTCCAGCTGAAAAAGCTAGGAAGGCTTTCCCAAGGATATAGTAGGGTCAGAGTGGGAATCAAACCTTCAACCCTTCTGTTTGTGGGTGACATGCTTAACCTCTTGAGCCACTGTTGCCCCTAAAAGCAGTAGTTCTTATAAACATGATGAAGTGGGATTATCTTGATTTACTGGAGCAGATCTGGTCTTTGCATCTGGACTGAGGCTCTCCCATACGCAGCACACACAGGGGTCCTAGCTGAGGGAGAGGAGGAGTGTTTGAGCTCTGTTTCCTGCTCCTCGTCCCCTGTGTTTAATGTGGGGCCCCGGGCCAGAGGCTGTTTCCTGTGTGTGATGTGTCCCAGAGCAGAGCAGCCCGACTTGGAGAAAACCAGACCAGCGACTGACCCCTGAAGAAAGGACAACATGAAACAACCAGGCACAGCATCTGAACACTGGTCGATGTGGCTGTGTTTGCATTTACACACACTGGGGCTAGTATGATTATTACTGTCAATTAATCTAGTAATTTGTCTATTATTATTTTTTTTTCCAACCAAATATGGTGACTCAACGCTTCTAGATAAAGAATATAAGAAGATGAAAATCTAAAATGATGTCTTCTTTTTTGACATTTTGATATAATAAATAATAATGCTACTGTCTTTGTTATAAAAGCCTTTTCCCATACGTTTTACAATCTGTAGAGTCCAGTTAACACTATGATTCTCAAAATACAATTAAATTATTTTAATAGTCAAATAGTAATAATTATTCTGATTAATTGTAGCAACGCTTCCCCCCCCTACATTTTTATATAGCTCTTCCACTTTCCAGGCTCTCAAAGTGCTTTACATCAAAGAACCACTCACCCATTCACACACACACATTCATACACCAGTGTATGCAGACACTGGGGGCAAGATTGGTTACGTTTCTTGCTCAAGGACATAACAACAGCATTCATTTGTGGGAGCTGGAATGGCAACTGGCTAGATCTGGTAGATCTGGCTTCTCAACCAACTATGTTTACGTCGAGAGCGGGATTCAAACTGCCAACCATCGGATCAGTGGACAAACACAACTGAGCTATTGTCACTAACAGACAACACATTACCATAAATTTGGACCAAACTGGAACTGAGCCGGGAACTAAATCTGGACTTAACTAAACCAGGACTAGAACAGAACCAGTCTACCTCAGGCCTAAACTGAGCTCAAACCAGCACAAGTGAGAACGCACCAATACAAATGAATAAAAAGTTGTAATTGATCAATATGAGGGGGAAAAAACACAATACATTTTTCTCATACCACATCATATCACTGGCCCAAAGTCATGTGAATTAGCTGGTGAGGCATTCAACAGCACTACGATTTAACAGAAATAACATCAATTCACAGTTTACAACAATGCTGGAATTGCCCAATCAAATATATATAAAAGGCAGCCTCTTCGCTGTGACTATCTTATGTTTCACACTGGGCCCCCTGGAGGAGAAAAGCACCAGTCAAAGAGAGCTGTGGACCCCCCCAGAGTGAGGACAGACCCTCAGCTGGAGCCCACATCAGCACACACCACTCTCCTAAACTGTTTACAACATGTACGCTCTGGAGAGGAAGAGTCTGTCTGCTCTGTGTATCTGCAGGGACTGGTGTTTCACTTTAAAGATACAAAACTTCTACTGTGGAAGCACGAAGTTTCAACCATGTTTTGGTATAATAATGTACTGTATAGAAAATTTAAATCGGCTTCAGACACCTGGACCAACACAACAATTTTATATTTAATCAATCAACATTACAGCCAGGTAATCTTTAAGTAGTTCTTTATGTTATTGTCGTAATGCGGGGTGGGTTGGACCAAGATGTGCAGGACTCGAGGGAGGTTTTAACAGTGTTTATTTACAATAAGTGTCAATAACACCAATAAAGTAGATTAGTTTGGCAAAGAGCAGGGAGCACGGCGGTGCGAGCGGATCGCACCGAATCTCTGGGTCCAACTCCTCTTATCCTCCCCCCAGGTGGCGTTGATTGCACTGACGGGAATCAGGTGCATACGGGAGGAGCCAGGAACTCCGCCCAGCTCCGGAGTCAGGCAAACAAACAAGGCAGGAGACAAAACAAGGTACAGGAACACGTGGATCATGACAGTTATAGATCATTCAAATTGATCAGGTTTACATTACATACAAACATTTATTGAGTACTACATAAAAAATGTGTTTTGTGTCTATAAAACATTTTTTTTTAATAATCTAGGCCAGTGGCTTTCAAACTTTTCACACCAAATACCACAAAAGAAAAGATTTGGCTTTCCGAGTACCACCAGATCTAAACCAAGTCTATAATGGGGCCATCCCAAGTCTAATCGAGGGCTGGACAAGGTTTAAAAGTGGACTACATTGTTTCCACTGTAGTCTTAAACAAACTAAATGAGCAGTTTGAGACACACTGTTCTAGGGCAAGCTGCTTGTGAATTAAATGATTCAATTATAATAATAAATACATTTACATTATGGCTCTAGTTTAGTCTGTAGTGCTTTTCTCAAGCAGTTACTTTCCCAGTTTTGAGAGCTGTTTTGTAGTAAATGGGCTAGAATAGGCTCAGTAATGTGTGAAGTACAAATTGAACAAATGTTGCGCCATCTTGAAGACATGTCAAATTCCTCACAGTGCGGTAAAAGTCCTTGTTTGAGTTTGTATCAAGTGTTTGGACATGTGCCGCTGGTGACAGGGTCAGATCTGATCCTCCTCTGATAAACAACAGAGAACTCCACCAAACAACTGCATCCAGACCAGAGGAGCGTATTTAAACAGAGGAGAGGGGCATGCAAACACAGAGCCAGAGATACTAGATAGATAGAGCAAGGAGCACAGGTGTGGAGTAATTTATATATATATATATATATATATATATATATATATATATATATATATATATGTATATATATATATATATATATATATATATATATATATATATATATATATATATATATATATATATATATATATATATATATATATGCCTATTTATTTAACCCATGAAAATTTGTCCTTTGTATTTGACCCATCTTCTAGATCTTCTTGATTTTGAGCTAGGATTGGTCAGGACTACTTTGGCTGGATGATATTACCTATAGAGGGCTTTGAGTTGATGGGAGAAACCAGAGTGCCAGAAAGAAACCCACGCAGACACGGGAAGAACATATAAAAAACTGCACAGAAAGGAGCTGGGAGTCGAACCTGGAACCTTTTTGCTGTGAAGCGTGAGAGCTTACCACCCTGTTACTGTGCCACCAGGTGTAGTTTTTGTCACAATATACATTTTAGTAGTACTCGTACTGTACTAACATTGGAGAGTATGGGGGCAGTGATGGTGAAAGCTCAGTCCCCTTAAATCCAGAGCTTAGATTTGACTGTGGGAGTGATGAGGTTTGAGTCTGTTCAGGATTACTATCTGTACTAGTTGAATAATTCTGCTTGAGCAATATTATTTTGAAATAATTCACTCTACCATTAGTTCAGTACTATTTTTAGACCCTTTCCATGTCTGCTGCGAAGGAACAGAGACAGAGACAGAAGAGCAGGCCTGGATCTGCTGCTGTGGTTCAGACAAGTCCAGACACTTACACTGAAACTGTGACACACACAACTCGAACCAACTGAGCATGCTCACACAGGTGCACTGGAATGATAGAATTTAATAGAAGAAATAAAATGACAATCCCTTAATACACACATAGAATGTAGGCTGTATATATAAAAAGCACTGTTAAAATATGATAAGCTTGCATGTATTGGCAGTGGCAGTCATTATGGTAGAATTTGGACATTTTAAATTGCAATATCCATCTAAAATGACTTAACAGAAGAAACAAGTTCGCTGACTTTTGTGGTGGAAAACTGCAGTGCCCAATGGGAGCTGGCGTCGCCGTAAATGTCATCACTTCAAAGAGCTGTGAAGTTGTCGGCCCGTCCTATGGATAGCTGGAGATCACACTAGCGAGCCATAGATTTTTTTTATTTGTATTTGTATTTTTTTAAATGACAACGAACCCTAAACGTATCATTGATTAAGAAAATAAAATTGAACAATAAAATTAGTAAGCAACGGTAGTTGATCGGAAAGATGACGTCTTGAAAGTAAGAGATTAAAGGTTGCTCAAACAGGCATGAATCGCTCCAAATACAACTTCGAGAGAGTACACGGGTAAGAGCTCTGAAGAGTCAGTTCTGCAGACTAGGTCTGTTTTCTACATTCTCTCATGCCATACCTTTTGTTTGTATAAGAAGTCAGCTTGGATGACTTTGATCAGTATTGTCACAGCCATTTGAACCTACTGCAAAAATCTCCCTGTATTCATCCAAATACACACTGAACTAATGTGAATTAATACGAGTAGCGCAACAACTTCATGATTCTCCTCATGACCTGCAAAGCCCTCCATACCTCATTGACCTCCTCCACCCCCACCCGCGCCCACAGTCAAAGCACCAGACCTTGGGAGACTGAGCCTTTGCGACTGCTGCCCCAACGTCTGTTACTCTTTCACCCTTCATATCAGAAACTCATCACATACAATCTCCAATAATGTCTGTTATTTTTAGTCTATTTTGTCTAGTATCTTTTGAAAAGCTCTCTATAAAATGTATGTATGTATTATATGGTGAGGAGGATGATAACTATGTATTCCTTTCTACATTCATTTGTTTTGAAAATGTGCTCGTTGTTGACCACAGCTTTCCTTGAAAACAACTCCGCAGGGCAAAGCAAGTGGTCCATTCACAGAGCAGCCAAACAGTGTTAAAGTGTCAAATGTGGTCACTCATTCTCGGCCCTCAAGCTCTTCACATGCTCCAATCTACGTCATAAACTCAGAGCACAGATACGCTTCCTGTGAATTATATTATGAAACAAAATGGATTACGTTACAGAATCTTGATCTGTGGATTGCACAGATCAAGATTCTCAGAGTCTTTCATTGATTTTTTCCTCATGATGAAATTTATATATACACCACATCTGCCCTGGGGCTTACAGACACAAGTGTGGCTGCCCTTCTGTGTCTACAGCCTCTCAGATCACCACCAATCACACAGTCACTTAACATGTCTGCAAGTTCATTTTCCATTCATCCAGGTATGAAAAAAACATATTATTAGGGCAACTGGGTTTTTATTTCTTGTTCTACATCACTTCAGGTCACACCGGCTAAGTGAGTGACATGTCTTGCCCAAGAACACAACATTCTATAGAGCCCTGGAAACAGGATTCAACTGCCAACTTTTGAGCAAGCTGCTAAATGTCTTTATTTTATCTGAGCTAATGCTTCTCAAATACTATGAGGCAGTTTTCAGAAGTTATTGGGAATTTTATCGGACAAGGAAGAGGCTTTCTGTGGAAGTTAGTGAGGTTTAGAAGCAAGAAATGACATCACCACACCAACATGGCCATAAACGTACTTTCATTTATTGCTTGTACAGGCCAAAAACACATTGACAACAATTCACATTAAAATAAGATTGATATAAGAGTTTTGTTTTGTCTCGAAGGTGCCCGTTTAATAAAAAAAAAATCTTATAGTACAGAAGCCTTATGGAAGTGGGCAGACCAATATTAATGTTTTTATTAGCCAGACAGTTTGTCCATGTCTCCATGTGTCTTCAGTTTCGATACCAATTTTGATACTATAACTTTAAGTATATGCAAATACCTGATATTAACTAATACCACTGCAGAAACTAAAAAAGCATTTTTTAAGACAAAACTGACCCAAATGTTATGTGTCTCTCAAGTAACTACCGAACAGCTTTGTATAAATAAAAATTCAAACATTATCAACTTTCAGGGCCAGCTACAACCAGGAAATAGTCTTATTACTAATATCAATTTATATCTTCAACCAGGATATCAGCTGAACCAAACATTCAGTTGAAAAAGCCATTGCTAGTACTCAAATGCGTCAATAACCTCACTGTCATAACCCAAAAAAAAGCTATAAATATCCTGGTATATTCTAAAAAGACTCCTATACAACAAAATATCACAGACTAATTTCTCTTTTGCCCCCAGTCCATTTTTCTTCCATGCAAGAAAAGACATTCACTTATAGATAACTGCATGTGTGCGTATGTCCGAGTGGGCTCAGTCCCTTTAAAAAGCAAATCATGTGACTGAAAATAAAGCCCTCACTGGAATCCATTGAAAGTGATAGAAAAGACCTTTCAGCTACAACAAGGAATCCCCCAAGCCCTTTTTATTATGGCCGCCTGCTTTTTACTGCAAGAGTCATTTATCAAGGCAACATAAAACCTGCTATTGAATGCACGGGTGAAAAACAGTGTATAGTGTTATTATGTGGCCTAACATGTATGAACGTTGAATGCTCGGCAGTGGCTTAAGTGACCAGCTGGGCCCTATGCATCATATTTGTCAGACATAGGGCTGGGTACCTCTTAAAACCGTACCTGGTGTATATGTGTACCTGAATTATTCATTTTGGTTTTTGGTACTAGTGTAAAAACCAAAAGGAGCCATGTTTGCATTGATACACAAGGGGCATCTGTTTTGCCACCTGTCAATCACAACCATATGAACTTATATATGTAAATACTAGACCAGCCCTCAGACTACATGCTCTTGTATAGTATAAGAAAATAATGCATTTGATTTATACTGAGCCTTTCAAAACACCCAAAGTGCTTTGCATTGCATTATTAGTTACATTACATCAGAGGTGCCCAAACTTTTTTTTATCGAGGGCCAGATCTCAAAACATATTTGAAGCAGAGGGGCCACAGACTGGTGATCAATGCAGTGCGGTGCTTTATACACAGCTTTGATAGATCTGCTGTGTATTAATAAGGCTTGAAACACATTCACTTTAGATCTGTATCACACTGCAATGTGATGTTTGAGGATATAGTGGTAGAAACAGTTTAATTTGCTGTTAAAAGTACTGCTTATGATCAATTGGTGCGGTTCAGCAGGAGACCTGAGGGCCAATAAAAACTGGTCTGAGGGCCGCATTTGGCCCCTGGGCCATGGTTTGGACACCCCTGCTTTACATACTCAGTGATAGTCACTGATACCAAGGCAGCCAATCTACATCAATAGCATCATCCACCATCACCGAATCACTCACACACCACATTAAGGCAAAGTGGGTGAAGTGTCTTGCATAAGGACACAATGACAATATATGCCCTAGTGGACTAGAGCTAATATGCTATGAGCCATTATCTTTCTTGAATTACATGCATAGAATGCATAATTTATATAAACCTGTAAATAATGTTGTTTGCGCAAAGTTTTGTATGCTCAAACTAAAACATGACACCAACTATTTTTTTTTTCTGGTATCGGTAGTATCAGGACCACAGAGAGTCATTATAGACAATATTACAAAACCATTAAGGCGACGCGTAGACTAATACGCCCTTCGGCCTTGCCTTTCATTACTCCACCTTTGACAGTGTCACCATTCAACAGGTCTCAGCACGAAGTGGGAAAAACCAAATATCAACCAAATAGAAACCAGGCCAAACATGAAGCAGGCTACTTGCATGTAGCTGAAAATGCACGTACTATCAACTGAGATTACACATTTAAAATAGCAACCCAACCTAAACACACGCAATCATTATTAGATTATTTAAAAAACATCAAGTCACTGGAAAGGTCACATATATCGTTATCGGTTCAGGAGATATCCTGGTTGTGCCTTTAACTGGATATTATCAGTGTCTCATAATGCACTTTTATTCATACAAAGCTGTTCACTTACATCACACAATCTGATTCATTTTGTAATAAATTAACTGTGTTTTGAATGGGGAAATAATATATCGTCTGTCAAAGTTATTGGTTAATTACTATGATTATTATTACTATGATTATTATTATTATTATTATTGTTCTTTTCACATATCTGGTCCTAAATATCCTTAAAATGTCCTAATCTTGCAGTAGTGAGGTAAAGATTAGTTACTAGATAAAAAGCACCACCAGATTCTAACAAAAAGAAGAAGTCAACCATCTTGCATTATAATTCTGAAACATGCTGACGCACTGACTCACTATTTGGCCCATAACAAATAATCTGGAAATCTGAGCTGTTAAAACATATCCAAATCTTCCGCACTGGCAGGGTTTACTTTCATTTTCCACCTCAAACTATTTCAGTTATTCATATACGCTTGACTTACTGCATTGGATTGCTGCCATATTCTTATCAACCTAAATGCACAGCAGGTAAAATGCTCCAGGTTGCGAGATGGTCACATGCAGAGGACAGTCCTACTACCTAGAGGGACAATAAAGTTAATGTAAACTTATACTGAAGTGAGACTAGGCCATGATAATATAATAAAAGTAAAGTATATAAGGAAATTACTACTCAGGTAAGAGCAAATTAGATCATATTTGGAGTGATGCAACAAAAATATGACTTATATTACTCCTTTCACATGTTATTCAGTAGAGATTGGCAATTACAGGGCTGAAATTATCCAAATGAACCTAGTGAAGGTATATGGAGTTTAAAAACACAGTGGACCACTTCCTGTATTACCACATGACATCACAAGGTGTCATGTGGTCATACATGTTTTCCGTTTGAGAGAAGAACTCCTAAATATGCAGGGTTTGTGTGTTAAACATGTGTGAATTAAACAACTCCCGGTATGTTTCTGAGGAGGAAACAAAGTTCTAACATAGAAATTTGAACTTTGTAACAGTACTCTTAAGTAAAAGTTGCGTTTCCTCCTAAGTCCGTAAGTGACAAAATCTTTATGTTGCATCACTCTAAATATGATCTCATTTACTCTTATTTGAGCAGTAATTTCCTTAACAATATAACATACATCCGAAAATAGCGTAATACGGGCTCTTTAAATCAGACTAAATGATGTTTGATAACTTCTCAGAGAACTGCAATTTTATTTAAAAGTTCATCCATCCATCCATCCATTTCCATTTTCTTCCGCTTATCCGGGGCCGGGTCGCGGGGGCAGCAGTCTAAGGAGGGACTCCCAGACTTCCCTCACTCCAGACATGTCCTCCAGCTCCTCCGGTGGGACCCCAAGGCGTTCCCAGGCCAGCCGAGAGACATAGTCCCTCCAGCGTGTCCTGGGTCTTCCTCGGGGCCTCCTCCCGGTGGGACATGCCCAGAACACCTCCCTAGGGAGGCGTCTAGGAGGCATCCTGAGCAGATGCCCGAGCCACCTCAGCTGGTTCCTCTCAACGTGAAGGAGCAGCGGCTCTACTCCGAGCTCCTCCCGTGTGACTGAGCTCCTCACCCACCCCAAGTTCAAATAAATGTATTTAATTGAATGTAACTGAGTGCTGTCCCTCTGTCAAAGACTACTTGTATTAGTTGTGCACCTGCTTGTGATCTTTATATTAGTGATTTATAGTGCAGTGCAGCCTATAGTGTAAAGATATTAAAGAGCCCATGTTACACTAATAATAAATACTCAAAGATGTGTGAATAAAACAAAAGATAACTCCAAGTATGTTTTTGAGGAGGTAACAACATTATAAACACGGCTTAAAGCTTGCAAGAGTCAATTTGGTGTCATATAGGACCTTTAATCGTATGACACATAAACAGTGAACCTCCCCATCTTGACTCAGTGATGACATTAGTTCTAAGGCTGTGACCAAATGAAAAGTGTCAGATGAGAAAACACTCGCTCCGGCTGACGGGACACTGAGTTTGTCAAAGGCCTTACACAGTGAAGTCATCGGGATTTAACTGTTGTTTTTGTTTTGCTTTGGGAACAAAAGCTAATCCTCTCTGAGTCAAGTCAACTTTGACATTTTCAGTGACATTTACACACACTCGGGCGTTATACTTAGGCTAATGGTAAATATACAGGCTAACATTACAATGATTAGATTAACCTATACAAGCAAGCTTTTTCATATTAGAAGTCAATGGTCATACTTAGAAGTCAATGGTGAATCTCTGCCGCCCTCTTGAGGCAGGCTAGCCCCCCTTGATGAAGCCTTCTATGCAGGGAATTGCATTAGGCCTAATATTGAAAAGAGCCACTGGCAGAAATAAGTTACATTTACTTTTTTGATAAACTTTTTGCACTTCTCTGATTGTTTTTTAACAGTGTAAAATACTGTTTGATATAATTAGGTCCATAAAAGGAGAAAGCAGAAAGTCTGTGGTTATCCTATGCCTCCCTCTGCTGGTGGTGGAATAATAGATTGCAGTGTATAATCTGAACTGGAATAAAAAAAATTCAATGTACTCAACTAAATGGATCATCTTTGGTATTTTATCATGTAAAAATATATGAAGGTCAGCTATGCTAGTGGTTGAAAAACTGCCTGTGGCTTACATCCAGCTTGGGTTTGGGCATGTTTTCAGGTTTACTTCAGGTTTAGCTATTTTGATTCAGTCCTGATGGTATGTAGCCAAATATTTTATGAGGTGTAAACAAGATTTTCTAGATTTTCTACTCTTCCCAACTCGTGTGAACACTATCACAAAGAAGCACAAACTTATAACACACATAGTAAGGTAAAAATCCATATTTTTTCAACTTTCTCCCACTAGTTGGCACTTTAGAGTCAATGAAAAAGTCAACTGGCTTCAAACCAAGTTCAGATCAAACACAAGCTTTAGTGACTCAGCATGTGATTGTTCTAAAATAAGCCACTGAACACTTCCTGACAATATTACTTTCCTGCATGCAACTGTTTAAAGTCACATACTTTAGTTTTGTTCTGTTTAACCTCCCAGAGTGTCTTCAGGAAGACCTATAAATCAAAAGAGACAGTGACTTCAAGTTTTACCCACACCTATTATAAAGTTTGACCTGAAAGCTGTCTTTAAGGCCCCCTAAATGTTGTTATTATCAAGGTATTTGCAAGATAACAGCCACTGAAAATCCCTGTTATTTCAGTAAGTTATGGGGCAGGTTAAATTGTAAATAGCGTATTCCATTACATAACTACAAAAGCCACCATGACAGCTCCCTCCACCATAAACATGTTTTACTTACTTATTTCAGGGCATATTTCATACAAACTGAGTACTTTAACTACATCACTTGATTTTTAACTGCTTTTCCACTGGGACCAGCTTTAAACGTCCTTTATTACACAGAACTGACTCTTGTGAGCTTTAAACCATGTAAGAATGTTGTTTCCTCCTCAAAAATATACATGGAGTTGTGTTTTTTTCATTCACAGAAGTTTGAGTAATCTTCTATTATTAGTCTGTCTGTATTCTCCAAAGCTCAAAATGCTCAGTTCCACCTTGTGATGTCATAAAGTGGTAGTTTTCAAGTTAACAGCTCCTTTTACCGATTGGCAATTCCAGAGCTGAAATCATCCAAATGATTCAAGTAAAGGTATATGGAGTTTAAAAACACTTCCTGTATTAACTCAAGACATCACACGGTGGAACAGAGTCTAAATATACAGTGTTTGTGTGTTAAACATGTGTGAATGAAACAAAACACAAGTCCAGGTCTGTTTGTGATGAAGAAACAACATTGTAACATAAATCAGAAAATTGTGTAATATGGGCCTTTTAGGTTATGGGCAGTACTTTTACTAGAAGTAGTATTATGATGTAAAAGTAATGGTAGCTGCATACATCGTGATAAAAGTAACAAAAATAGTAGTAGATAGGCTTGCTGTAGTAGTCACACTAGTAGGAGTAGTATTAGTAGTAGTAGGAGTATACAAAAACTGCTTTGATACAAGTAGCATTGGCTGTCACATTCATATTATCAGTAGCAGCGTTTCCTCTTCAAAAGTACTGTGTGTACATTTTCTAGTGCAGGGTCTGCCACCCATTTGAGGTGTTATTGCTTTGTCTGGAATGTTCCACAGTACAGTATTAAAGTTAAATATCTTGCATTCACACAGGTGTATTTATTGCTCAAAAAAGGCCTTAAATAATAATAATAAAAAAAGAAAACATGCATCTTACTGTGAGCGGCGTTGCCTCGTCACAGATCTTACCTAAAGAGCCACTGACTTGTCTCCATGTTTCTAGATAAGTTTAATGCCCTACTGTGGAATATTCCAGGCAAAGTAACAACAATTAAAACAACCATGGAGATAACACAATTCACAGAGCCATAGTGTACCTGCAAACAGCTGCACAGTCAAAATATATATTACTTTAGGCTGTGTAAATTAAATTCTACTGACTTTTTACTTTACTGCAACTTATGGTTATTCTTTACTATTTTTAAAAAATAGGCAGCCTAGTGTTGACACAATACTAATTTCAAACTCGATTTCTATACTAAGGAATAGACTTGATACTCAATATTGATTCTAATACCAAGATGATAATAAAACAACATTCATTATTTAGACAATAGAATGTAATTTTCAACATTAAATAATAACTTTCTTTTATATTACCATGTGTCCTTATATCTGTGTAATCCCTCAGTGTCTAGGTAGGTTCCATAGTGATCCATGAGACTGTATACCAGTCTATGTGTCTTATACTTGTTCTGAAACAGCTCAAGATCATTCTAAAGATATTCAGGAAAAGTTCATTTCTGTCCTGTGAATGTGACTTTTTTAGTATTGATACTTTCTAGTTTTGATGCTTGATTAGTATCTGATTTTCAACACTTTTGACAGCCCTAAAACAACCAGGTAAATCTTTTTTGTGTGTGCATTTGGTTCCACCTTTTCTGCAGACACACCTCATAAGTTTCTCTCAGATCTTTAAGTCTTCAGATGTCTGAGCCAAAATGGCCACCCAGATGAGCAGTTACACACCTCCACCCTGCACCACCTGAGTCATCAAAGACAATGGGTTAGTACTGTTGGGTTGGTTTGGACTTGTTTCTATGTCTTTGTTAATAACTCTGTATTAACATCAGCTGTTTCTCCTCCTATTTTGTGCCTGTATTTGCTGCATGAATGGAAATACATGAGTCAGATGAGCCTTGTGGATTCTGGTGGGGCCTAAACATAGACTGTGGTTGGTTATTGAGTTAAAGAGTATAATATACAGGATTGTTGTGGGATTAATCCAAAGGGGAAATCCTTTTTAATTCCACACAAGACACAGCAGAGTGGATATGAGCGGAATAAAGGAAAAAGAAAAGAAGACATGACGGTTAAAATCTGTGAATCTAGGAATGAATTTTAGTCACAAAGCTCCCTAATTTACATAAATTGTTAGTGATTTTTTTTTTTTTTGCACACCTGCACACCCCTAGTGGCAGGAGTTATATCTTTGAGCAAGAATATACAGTACCAACAACAAAAAGATGTCTGATTTATCTGAGAGGAACTCATAGCCCAGTGCTTGTCAAACTGTAGTAGCGAGGTTCTTCTGGTAGTATACAGACCTTTTAATTTTTTCAGTTTGCCTAATCTAGTGTATTTCATCTGTATTTATATACTGAGGCAGAGCACGAACACTGAACATTCTGATATTGTTCATTCCTGTTGGACTATGCTTGCACTGTAGGGAGTATTATAACCTTTAATAACCTATATCAGATAGAACAAAGAAATATCCACAAGGACTGAGATGGAGATGTCCCTGGTACAGTAGTGTACAGACTGGTAAATAATTCAATGTACTAGAATTCTTTATCAATACTAGACTTCTACTACTACTACTAGGCTACTACTAGACTGTCAATGTAACAATGCCTCACAGGTCCAGGATGAACATTGATTGACAGCATCATAATGCACTGGTTTTAAATTCAGAAATTGTATTTGCATAAACTCAAATGTAGTACAATGATCAAAACAGAGAATCCTGTATTCCACCATGTCTGTTTTCTGTCATTGCCCGTCACATTCAGCTGCACACAACAGTTGGACAGGGAGGTCACGGTGCAGTTTATCACTTGGACAGGTAGTATTTAAGGCTGTGCTCACACTCACACTCTCTCACACCACATCACCACCAATCAAGATGAGACTAAAACCAAAACTGAACCTGGACTTGACCAAGACTAAACCAGGACTAGAACAGGACCAAACCAAGTCTACATCAGGACTAAACGGGTGTGAAACCAGAACCAAACCTGAACAAGTGTGAACTGAGCCAGAGTGCTTCAGGCTGTGAGCATTTAAATGTGGAATCCTGTGGAGCATCCTGGACTCACACCAGCTAATACTTTTCAAAGGACATAATGTTTGACACACTTCTGTCAGTGAGAGCACTTATGGATCTGTGGCAACTAGTCAGACAAAAACAAGTCCTTTTAGGGGAAAAGAAAAATGTTAATCTTTGGTAATCCCCACTTCAGCAAATAGTCCTCGGTTAGTCTACTGCCAAAATAACTAGGGCTGCGTTCACACTTGTCCTGGTTTGATCCCAGTTTAGTCCTATTGAAGACTTGGTTTACTTCTGTTCTATCTAGTTCTGGTTCATTTCTGATCTAGTTCAGGTTTAGTGGCCATTTAATCCAAATTTTGATGTCGTGTGTAGGCATGGGACTTTTTTGTGTCATTCTCATGGCCAAAATAATAGCGATTAACAATAATATTACCGATCTAGAAGAGAACAAGTAGTTTTTTGGCGCATTCTGGTGGTATAAATGGTGATGATCAGGATTATACAAAATGTACCACAAACGATTATTGTCTATCCTTTTATATTGAGATGAACTATATTACTGTTTACTGTCCCATCCCTCTGTACTTGTATAAAGCTGCTAACTACTGTCTGTTTAAACCTCTTCTAACATGTTCTGAAATGCATAAGGGTTTTTTTGTGTGTGTAGCAGTTCATTTGTCAGTCTTCTCTCAAATCCTGATGTTCCTGGACTTGCCCTTAATATAAACTTGAACAGAATTTACTATTGAAACATAAATTATAAATCTAACTGCAATGCTTCTCAGAAAAAAAACAACAATTACATATTTCACAGTCCTGTGTGCGAGTGTGAACGCAGTCGAAATGACACCTATAAATCAGGCCCTCCCTCATCATTCACAAATCTAACTGACAAGAGCAAAGAGTTCACTTCATGTTCACTTCATTTAATATCCATCATCATATCATGCATCGCATTTGCTTTGTCCTAAATAACAGCTTTAATGACCTTCACAAACATACTGTCAATGCTATGGTCCAGCGTCTAAAGCTCTCCTTCATAAAGACATGCCCACACCTGTGGACTGGCATTAGGTTGGTTCCAGTACTTTTTTTTCTCTTCTGGGTAACTATTCTGCAAGAAGTATGTAAGTAAAAGTACAAAAAGTAGCTTAGAATGCCAAATATCTGAGCATTATTACTTTGAAGAGTTCCAGTTCTGAGTTATGACAGAGTTTTGAAATACAAACAGGCAAGCAGTCCTTTTCATCGCTCTATGGGAACAATAAAATAAAAAAAAAGACAATGGGAAAAGGAGAAAGTCAAGGACAGGCTGCAGATGAAACTTTAGTCCTAACTAAGGCTGGGTATCACCAAGAAGCTGCCGATACGATACGTACCTCGATACACAGTCCACGATACGATACGTATCTCGATACAGTGCCATTTCGATACGATACGATTCGATACGATACGATACAAAATCGATACGATACGATTCAGAAAAAAATAAAGGCCTTCAACCTTACTTAAATGGTCAACCCAATTTTCACAAAAAAAAACATTAAATGGTGCATTTATCTTCCATTTATTGAAGATTAAAAAACACAATGAAGTGCTTTTTGATTAATGCATGTTTCTAACTAGAGGGAGGAAGGCGGTTGAAACATTTTTTCTAACATTTTCGCTTCTCTTCACCCGTAAAGAGTAACGTCTGGGGGGAATATCGATATCGATACTAGGAAACAAAGAATCGATACCGTATCGAATTTAATAATATCGATACATATCGGTGTATCGATATTTTAGCACACCCCTAGTCCTAACAGTTTAGTAATCCAATTTAAGTGGAGCTCTGTTATCCTGGTGATTATAATATAGTATTTTTAAAACAATTGTCATCATCTTTTCAACAGCACTGCATAGACATTGAAAAAATTAACGAGGAAGTAATAACAGAAGAGAAAAAAGTGATACAAAAGCAGACTGAATGGGCTTGTTGACTGCAGTGCTTCTCTTTGGACATGATACCTAGCCTCAAAGGAGACATATTGTGTAATTGTATGTTAATTGACCAAGTTATAACCATGTTTCTTTTTTATGAGTTGACAAAAATTTGTATTTCGATTGACTCATGTCTGTTTGAGTAATCCTGTATTGTCCTGCATCTGAGGCTTAAGTGCTCGGAAAATTCCTGTCTGCGTGTAATTGTAAAACATTTTACGACTCAGCGACAGACTCAGCGCCCGAAATATCATGCATTTGAATACTAACTATAAGCCAAAGGGTTCGTGAGAGCTGGGAACAAGTTAGATATTTATAAAGACCTACTTCCTCCTTGCACTGTTTGAAAATCAACTATCCCACCACTGTTAATTCTATGCAGTTAAACCAATATCCATGTTTCTTGTTTTGTGAAGCCGCTTGTCTGGGTCTAAGAAGGCTCTATTGTGGAAATGTGTTTTTGATCACTGAGTTCGGTCATGGTTTCATTTGCATTGGCCCCTGCCTGACACATCTGCTGCACACTGCTCCTCTCAGCACACTGTTGGCCCATGTTTGACTCTCTCCAAAATACAAAATAAAAGTGAAAAGTATCTACAGAGTACCTGTACATGCTCCAACCAGTGAGTGACATTTGTTGTGAGGATACAGTTGAGTTTTAGTTTTTGAATCAGATAAACCAAACCCCTTAAGGGAACTTTCTACAAGATCTGAAGGAATTTTAGCTCAAGCATTTTCTCATTATTATTGATCAATCATTGAAACAGGAATGTGTCTGTAGGTCCTGAGCAATGCAGGGACTGCTTTATCTCATGGGTAATATTACTTCAGCAAGTCCGACTTCATTTTAAAAAGAAATGTGTAGAAATTTGTAGACAAAACTCAGGGGTCTATGAAATGCACCTGGTAGCTAATGCAACCTCCGTGTACCCATGTTTCATTCCCAGTTTGTTATCAGTGCAATAAATCTCAGTCTTTTCAAAGGGCCCATATTACGCTATTTTATGATCTATGTTATAATGTTGTTTCCTGCATCAAACAGACCTGGATTTGTGTTTTGGTTCATTCACATGTGTCTAACACACAAACCTTGCATGTTTAGGCTGTGTTCTTCCCTTAAACAGAAAACACTCTATTCCACCTTGTGATGTCATGTGGTAATATAGGAAGTGCTCCACTGTGTTTTTAAACTCCATACACTTTCACTAGAATCATTTGGATGATTTCAGCCCTGGAATTGATAGTCTCTATTGAACAAAATGCAAAAGGTAGCTGTCAACTTGACTACCACTTCATGACATCACAAGGTGGAACAGAGAGTTTGGAGCTTTGGAGATGCAGACAGCCTAATAATAAAGGGTTACTCAAACATGTGTGGAAGAAACAACAACTCCAGGTATGTTTTTGATGCCGTAACAGCATTATAATGTGGCTTAAAGCTCACAAGAATCAATTTTCCATAATGTAAGACCTTTAAACTGACCCATGAAGCTAAAGAGGTGGCTGTATTTTCACATAAGCATAAAAAAATACAACAAATTGTATAACATTATACCATTCCATACCATTTTCTTCCGATTTATCCAGGGCAGGGTTGGTGTATAACATTACATTGAGGATCAACACACACACACACACACACACACACACACACACACATATACACATACATATATATATATATATATATATATATATATATATATATATATATATATATATATATATATATATATATATATATATATATATATATATATATATATATTACAAAAGTGTACAGTTCTTTTGTGGATTTTACTTCAAATGTACTTCAATTTGTGGGCCTTGCCATGCATTATTACAGTGTCAGTAAATATTGGTTCTCTGCCCCAATAGTACATCACATATTGGATATTGTAACGGCATGTCACATGTTCACATGAGGTCTTGAACTTGAACTTAATTGTATTATTTTTTTAAAAGGGAGTATATATTGGTAAAGGGTTGTATTGAATGTAATGTAATGTGTTGATTCTCTCACCTGCTGCTCTTCAGTCCACACCACTCATGGGCCCCGTCTGACAAACTGGGGCTGACAGCTTTATGTGCTTGACCTGGCCTAAGGGCAACAATAAAGAGAGACAAAGAATGCACACATTATTCATATTCAATACAATTCATACAATTCTACATTCCAAAAATAAAAGTACAAAATTGCAAATTATTTTAATATATTTATAATATAATTTAAAACTGCACAATATGTAGGAGGATATGTCACTTGCTTGCTTTCCCTGTGATGTTCCATAATTTAAAATTAAACACATCAGTTTTCATGGAGACATGCAGGTGAGCCATCAGGCCAAGTTACATATCCATGCATTTGTCTCCAGTAGGTTAGACTACTGTAACGGCTTGCTCACTGGCCTCTCCAAACAAGCATTAAAACAGCTGCAGTACCAGAACGCTGCTGCTCGGGTCCTGACTAGAACTAGGAAGTATGAGCACATGTGTCCTGTGCTCAGGTCTCTGCACTGGCTCCTGTGGATCAGAGAATAGACTTTAAAGCAGCTCTGCTTGTGAACAAGTCTCTCCATGACCTAGCACCAAAGAACATCTCCCACAGGTTAGTGTCATATGAACCATCTCACACTCTGAGGGCCTCAGGGACCAGCCTCCTGCTGGTGCCCAGAGTCAGGACTAAACATGGAGAATCAGCATTTCAGTTTAATGCAACTAAAACCTGGAACAGTCTTCCAGAAGATGTGAGACAGGCCTCTGCTTTGGCAATATTTAAATCCAGGCTCAGAACATTTTTTTCTGTTCTTATTCTGCACTCTTCTCTTTTAATGCTCATTTTATGATGATTTTTGTTTTGATTTCCTTGCATTGTGATTTTAATGTCTTTCTTATTCCTTAAAGCACCTTGAATTACAATTCTGTGTACAAATTGTGCTATACAAATAAACTTGCCTCGTCTTGCCTTACATGTCAGATCTGTGGAGAGCTGACCCCACTCACACTATGAATGTTTTTCAGTGCATTTCTGAGCAATAAAACCCCCATAATTTAACAAATACAAGACTACCATATGCTACTATAAGACCTGAACATTCTCATAGAGCAGGGGTGTCAAACTCATTTTCACTGAGGACCATATTAACAAAATGGTCGCTCTCAAAGGGCCAGATGTAACTAAGATAAATGTAACTAAATGTAACCAAATGTAATGTAATATAAATGCAACTACTTTTCAATCTTGTTAATTAACAGTTTATACATTTATCATTTATTGAAGTTACAAATATTGAATATGGATTTACATAGATATGAAAAAATGGCTGTGTAACTGTGTATCTCCTGATAAACTGAAATTTTAAGACAGTCATACCTTTTAATTTACTTTCTCGCGGGCCACATATAATGATATGGCGGGCCACATCTGGCCCACGGGCCTTGAGTTTGACACATGCGTCATAGAGGCACAATCACTTTAGTTTTCCAGCAATTAGCCTGTACCAACAGATAGTTCCAGCAATTAGCCTGTACCAACTGACAGTTACATAGAGCGCCTTTTAGTCATATGGTTAGCTAGGGCTTAGTAACAATCAAAATCTGTCAACTATTAACTAATTGTCTAAATGTTAATAACTTGATATCATACCCCCATCATTTTTAAAAATCTTTATCTCTTTTCTTAGCACTTAACTATACCAATTTAGCCCAGTTTTTGTGACTGTACACGCCCACATGAAGCATTATTAGCCGAAAGCTAGCAAAAACCTAATGCTACCTGAATATGTTTATGCGCCGCGGACTGCACATGTCTTCTTGTAGCGGGCAGGGTAGGAGCGGTGCACAGGGAGGGACGAGGCGAAAGAGAAAAAAAATGAGAGAGGGAAAGTTTAGGACTCCCCTTTAGGCATCTGAGCAAGTCTGGACTGCTCACAGCTTGTGCCAAACCAACGCGCAACGCAGCCACGGGTAGAACATTTCATTTCACTGCAGCTCTCCAAGGACTCTGAAACTTTACGCACGGGATTTTAGCTGAACAACGCGGCTGTTTTGGGAACTTTGGACACCTGCGAGTTGGGGATTTTGGGTGGGAAAGAGGCAGAAGAAACAGATCCCCAAACTGCAGGTGGATAGAGGAATGGGAACGCTAGTTTAGGAGCCCGGCCGTGCCAAGACAAGTGCCCAGGTAAGAGCGCACATCCTCGGACACAAGAGAAACTCACAGGTCGGTCTGGATTAGTTGAATTTAGATGAACTTAAAGTGAACCAACATTGTACCCACTGGATGCAAGCTGCGTGCATAAAACAAGATTGGACGTAATGGTTGTAAAGTTTTATTACAGTATGGCAACGCATATGGGTTACTGCATATGAATTGATTATACAAATGCATATAATCTAAAGTTTACAGCCAAATATGAAATTGCTCCTAACACTGTGCCTGCAGCCTTTGAGCAAGACTAAACATAACCACTAAAACCACTTAATTTACACACTTAGGGCACTGACTTCTTTCTGCACAAGATCAGACATTCCTTGCAGCTATTAAATATCATATAAAGATGCTATAAGGGCTGCATCTTGTTCTCAGAGTCTGCCTTTTGGAAAGCATGGGGTGCAAAGGATGATTAGGGAAGGGTGACCTTAAATTAACTCCATCTAAGCACTTATTACGCCTGTATCATGATGCTGCACGCCTCCGCTTTGTGTCTGCACTGTTTTCAATTGTCTGTTCTGTAGGCATCTGGGAGTCTGCTGCTGTGGTTTTTGAACCCCACTAAATCAAAAAGGCCTCCATGAGTGCATGAGTACATTCTTCTCCAAAAGGTTGGTTTAAGCCTGTCACGATAATACATTTTGAAGGGCGATATATTGTTGTTGTTGTTCTAAATGTGCAATATTGTTAAAAATATGAGCTGCAGTAAATACATAACAGACTTAAGTGGTTAGTTTGTGTCTATAATGAGACATAGATGCATTTGGAAAAAATTTGTACATTGAGCCTTGCATATTCATGCTATGTGTGTGTGTGTGTGTGTGTGTGTGTGTGTGTATGTATGTATGTATGTATGTATATATATATATATATATATATATATATATATATATATATATATATATACACACACACACACACACACACACACATATATATATATATATATATATATATATATATATATATATATATATATATATATATATATATATATATATATATATATATATATATATATATATATATATATATATGCCCCCGCCCCTGTGTCAAATTTTCGAACCCATTGTGGCCCGTGTGTCAAAAAGTTTGCCCACCCCTGATCTAGCATATTTTGAAAGATAAGTCGATAAAGTAATTTTCTTAACATGCCTTAGTTTGTTGATTATTGTTATTCCCATTGGATTTTGCCCATTCATTTTTGTCTATGGAATGTAAACGGTTGTGATCAGGAAATTAATGGGATATTTAGCACATTCACTGCTGTTAACCATGTGTTGTTTCATTCAGTGGATATTTCACATAGTTAGTAAAAACAAAAAACAAATCTGTCACTGTTTCATCTTGATTCATTTGAGTATGATAGGCTGTGAAATCACCACCAGGGCACAAGTAACTAACTTATTTCTTAATTAAACATGCAATGTAAAACTTTTGGGGTGATGGTCTGCCACCTTATTTTTTTGCCTAGAATGTTTCACAGTATACCATTAAACTAATCTATCTCCATGGAGACAAGCAAGCGACATCACCAGGCTAAGTTACATTCCTGCTCAAAGTAAGAATGTGTGTTTTCAAGGTATTTTTAGCATTTAAAAACATCTATTGGATAAATGTGAAGTTTTTGAGTTAAGTGCATACCATGGAACACTCAAGGCAAAGCAGTAACATTTACATGGAGACAATTCCTTATAAGAAAAGGTATAGTGCATCCTTAAGTCACATTTTCTTTGAACTCAGCACTACACAATTGGGATTTGGCTTGTCTCCCATGTCTGTAACACCATCTAAAAGTGCTGCTCACAGACTTACCATATGCATATAACTGGTAACTAGAGATAGACTGATATATAGGTTGGCCAATATATGAGGCAGATATCTGGACTTTTTAGCGTATCACTATTGGCCTTAAATCTCCAGTACAGGCTGATATTTTGTTTTGGTCAATCTCCTGCCTAAAACTTTATATTAACACTTTAATACAAAGCAATAAATGCACAAAATGTGACTACTTAGCTCACTTAAGGTTTGAGGTAAAAAAAAAGGGCTTGGGAGGAGCTTGTAGTAAATTAAACGTATATAATTTGGGGAAATAATCAAAACTGGCCCAAAATATTGGCTAAAAATATTGGCTGATCTTATTGGCCATTGGTTGCCTTGTATTCTAAACACTCGATATTGGCATTGGCCATGAAAAAACCCCAAAATAGATCTCTACTGCTAAGTGCTCTCTCATTCAGTGGTAGAAAGTAGATACTAAAGCTGCAAGATTAATCGCTATTGAATTGCAAATTTGAATGGGTGGAATTATCAAAAAAACCCTGCTTTTTTGTGCCATGGTTTCCTTCACAAATGACAAAATATCCTACAAATTATTCCACAAAAAACTACTAACCCTGTAGTTTAGATCTGTACAAACATGTTCTGAAATGTGATTCTTGTAATAGTAGTTGTATACTTCAGTCTTTTTGTCAGTTCTTCTGGACACGGTAAAAATTCAAAGCAACCTCAAATGTGAACTCTAAACTGAATCCTATGATTAAAACAAAAAACGCAACTCTAATCGCTATGCTTTTCAGAAAAATTACAATTAGATATTTTTCCTGCAGCCCTACTGATACTGAACGGGTATCGTACTGAAAAAGTCACATAAAAATTACAGAATTGGGCCGAAACAAGTTAATCAATTAATCACATCTAATCGATCAGTCAGCTAATTTAGTAATCGATGATTCATTTTCCGAGCTGTACACAGATTCTAAAACACGCGATGAGCTTAGAGAAGAGGTTTTATAACTCAGACAGAGCGGTACTTACCCCAGAATTAGGCCTGTCACTATAATTACTATATCGACTTCTTTCAATACATGAAAGCTGGAGCAATATTTTTATGGGGTCAGTATTTATCGTGTGTACTTTTTCTTTGCACTACTGGGAAATTTTGGGTTATTTTTTGGCTATATGATTTGATTTAAGTCGTAAAAGGTTGAATTAATAACTTCTATGACTCATTACAGATGCAAACTAAAGTACTACAGCGTTTCATTCTGCTGTTTATTTATTGCAGATTGCATGATTATGTAACAATATTGTACATTTAGAATAGTTTTTGTGGTTTAAATTAGCTCTTGGGTTATTGTGTCAGCGGCTTAAATTAGTTTCAGTATTATTGTTTCGTGTCTATATTGACTTCAGTGATATATTGAACTGCAAAACTTGCTATCATGACAGGCCTACCCAAAATCATAGGAAGAAGTTCTCTAGCGGCATCACTTTATCCTCATCTTGGTCAAATGTATTAAAGCTAGCATATTAATGGGCCTGTTTTTGCCAAATTAATCAACTACCAAAACAAGACTTAAGGTTTTGTTCTGATAAGGCCTATGATAATACTAAAGGAATTAATGTTATTTGTGTTGAAAATGACATTCCATTGTATAAAAATAGTGCTTTTTTATTATGGTTGCAGTATCAAATGTATATCAAGTATCACTTTTTCTCATTGAAATCAAGTTTGAAATTTTAGAATTAATAATTATAAATTAACAAAACAAATTCAATGAGAAGTTACAACACAGGGTTATCAATTTTTTTGGGATGAAACCATGGACTGTATATATAAATGGACATAGCTAACGTGCTAGCTGCCGCGTTCCAAGTTGGAAGTCTGTCCCTCAGTCATCCAGGTCTGACCCATTGTAAAAGCTAAAAGTTAAATCTGTCAACTGGACAAAAAGTTGTAAGAGTGTAGATGTTCCACTGCTCATCCAAGCTGCTTCTTCAGTTCTGGGGAGAACTGAAGAAGTTTGGTAAACGTCTTTTTTTCCATTTGACAGATTTAACTTTAAGCTTCCAAATAAGAGTGATCATTGGTGTTTCAGGTCATCGACTCTGGCTCCAATTCACTTTGCGTGAAAAATTCCTCCCTCTCTCTGTAACTGCTGCAGTGAGCCTCATCATTTGGTCTTAAAAGGTTCGTATTACCTCGCTCTATATGATCTTGGTGTTTTTATTTCGCTTTTTTGTCTGCGATTCAACACATGAACATTAATAACAGACAAATCAGGCCCCTTCTTTCCCAAAGGTCACTACCGCTAGTGTTGGCAACAGGTTTGATTGACAGCGTTGCCCGTTCCCTGCGAAACCAACGTTGCGGGCGGGAAGGGGTGTTACCTTCAACAGCCTCGCTCCAGATTGGCTCTGGTATGATACACACGACCGGAATTCCAAATGTGGAACTCGGCTCCAAATTCACCTGTATAACTGCTAGCCACAGTGAGGTTCATTTGACTGGAGCCGAACGCTATGGGTGACGTCACACTCATTTAGTCCACTTCTTTATACAGTCTATAGATAAAACTTCATCAAAAATCAAAGTGGACCTGCAAACCTCAGATAGTCCAGGTTGGCTTTAGCATAGAAAAACTAAAATGTGCATTTGCAGTTATAGTTCTTCCCATACTGCGTTGTTATCTAAATCTGATACACTGTTAAAAATAGCCTCTGCATCGTGTAGACATCCCATCTTTTTGTAATCTTGTTTTTTTTGTTTTATTGTGTTTCACTTGCATATCCTCCTCATTCATGTATTTGATTAAACCCTGACTCATAAAGCTGTGCCTTCGTGTTACTGTAAATGGAAAGATGAGTTTGAACTGGTTCAACTCAGACCAAAGCACTCAAGTTTGAAACTGTTTTTCTTTGTTGTCCTATTGAATATTAGCACAGATGGGAGATGTTAGGACTTGACCTTAGGCTGGAATTCAAAGGTCACAGCATCACTCTTGTCTTGTTTTGACTGAAGTTATTTTGAAAGCCAACATTTATAATACCTCACCATCAGACTGATTGCTTTAGGTCTTACAGTATATTTTTCTGTCCTCTGTTATACTTACATGAGAAATTTTGTCTTGTGGAGCAGTGTGTAAGTGTTCAGGACCACTAGCGTATCCTCCAGATCCTGAACCAGGTCAAGTGTAGCTGGAGGACAGTCCAGAGTAATGGATTTCCAAGAGAGGTCAAGATTGTTTTTGCAAGAGCATCATTCTGCAAGTTTTACATAGTTCAGCACATTTGTGAAATTGCTGCAACTTGACCTGTCATAACAACACATTTTGCTCTAAAAATAGTATAATAAATTATAATATTGAAGCTACTTCATGCCATGTTATCACAATTGTAAAATACTAAAATGTCAAGCTCAATTTTGATACCAAACAATAGGACTAGTACTCGATGTCTATACCACAATGATAATACATTTTTTTAGATAATAGAATATGATTTTCCATATACTTCAGATAAAGGTTAAGATCATTAAAACTATATATTGTCCTGTTTATGTAATATTTGCAAATGAGTATCTAGTTTTATTTATAGTTTAAAGGTTTTATGTTACACAAAATTGACTCTTGTGAACTTTAAGCCATGTTATAAGGTTGAAACATCATCAAAATATTAGGGTCTGTTTACGTCTCCTTCCTTCCGCTTTCAAGTTAACAGCTACCTTTTACCATTTCCTCATCAAAAACATACCCGGAGTTGTGTTTTGTTTCATTCACACACAGAAACCCTGAATATTTAGGCTGAGTTCTTCTCTCAAACAGAAAATCCTCTGTTCAACCTTGTAATGTCATTTGATTATACAGGAAGTGCCCCACTGTGTTTTTAAACTCCATACACCTTCACTAGAATCATGTGGATGATTTCAGCTCTGGAATTGCCAATCTTTACTGAAGTAAAGGTAAAAAGTAGCTGTTAACTTGAAAACTACCACTACATGACATCACAAGGTGGAACAGAGCATTTTGACCTTTGAAGATGTTGACAGACTAATAATAAAGTGTTACTCAAACATGTGTGAATGAAACAAAATACAACTCCAGGTATGTTTTTGAGGGGGTGACAACATTATAACATGACTTAAAGCTCACAAGACTCTATTTTGTGTAATATAGGACCTTTAAGGTTTCACCACTTTCCCACAGTGCAGCTTTAGGTCATGAGCCAATGTGGGAGAATCATTAGCTGACGCTGCTCTTGTGACCTGCAGTCGTCCTCAGATTTGTCCCATTACTGTGGCCCTGTTCCTGTTGCCCCCCCTGGGAGAAAGGCATTTGAACACAGCGAAACAGCCCTCTCTCTGTCAACTTTTATTTTGCATCAAAGAACTGTTTTTATTGTTGTTTTAATCATGTACTTTCCATTTCTTTCACTCTTAATGTCCAGTGGATTGACTGCAGTTTTGTAAGACTACTCTGGTTGGCATAGTTACACTGTTTAAGTAGTTTAGCCTCTCCACTGGTTAGGATTAGAATATACAGTACAAGACAACATATATTCATGGATTTCAGCTTCTTGTTATATAGTGACACTTTAGGGCAGATGAACATTCAAAAAATATAATATAGTACAGTTTTTAATCATTAAACCAAAACTAAAACCCGTGGATGCTTACATTAATCCACTTGTCACTCCCGTCCATCTGAGTTTGGGGGATGTGACCAGACTCACATCTTCAAAAAGTACGGGAGTAGTGTGTATTCTCGATCCCAGGCAATAGTGCATGAGTAAACTGGTGCAACACTGTGATGAAAATACTAATAACTAATAATAATAAGTCTATTGCCTATTATTATCAAATAGTGACCTTATTTGGCCCCGCCTAGTCTTGCCTCGAAATGCTTTCTTTGTGGTGGCTCTTCCATTTAAAATCCCATTCTTTTCAATGGAAAATTTGGGAAAAGTTTCGCCTCAAAAATATGATATTAAGTAGTGTTGATTTGTATAAAATGTTCTTGTGCGCCAACAAGTCAACACCTCAACTATTCTCTGGGAGACTTTAAACGGTTCTGTAGTCCGAATAGAACTTATTTGCTGTCAGAAATCACCAGCCACATACAAAATAATACAAGCCAAATGACGATGGCGAGCCCCGCGGCAGCTTCGAAATAAGGTGAATGAATCCCTCTGAAATAGAGGTTGAAATTTCTGTACACAAAGAAAGGGAACACACCTCTGGGAGTCGAGCCCAACTTTCTTGCTGTGGTTTGCAACTCTGTATCTCAAAAGCGATCGTAACCTCCAGGCTGATCAACAGTCAATATTTATGTATCTGTTGGGGAAATCCTTCTGTATTTAAGACAATGTAACTAGAACAGTACAGTTCCAGCTTTGTGCCTTGCGTAAGTGCAAAAAATCCCCGTTACCATTTCAAATATTTAAGCCCTGCATGTGTAACTAATTAGTTTGTTCTCGGGAGCTTCTAGTTTTAGCTTCAGCTGGCTTTCTAAATGTCTCTAATCAGCAGTTACTCTAATTATCATGTGTGAAATTAGTTTAACGAGTGTGGCTGCAGGCGGAGGCCATGCACCTGCCCAAACCGGGAATATACCACTCCAGTACAGTGCAAAATAAAAATATCTTCAACAGTAGTGCACTAATGTGGCTCTTTGGGTGTTAAAATGCACGACATGTCCTTATTTGGTGGCGGAAGTCTTAAAGGGAAAGTCTTTTTACATTTGGGACGCATTAAAAGTTGGAGTTGCCTCTGTTTTGTGGTTTCTTTTCATGTGGGGTTAAAATATGATTCATTTCAATTGCTTATTACCAAGCAGCAGTGTGAATGGAGGGCTACAAAACTCAACTCAAACACAAAAGTGAGCCTAATACACACAATCAAATTATTTATTTAGAAACACTAGAAAAGACAAGGCTTTTTAGTTTTTGTTTATGTATGCGGGCAAAGAGAGTAGATTGGAGTAAAGGTTCAGGTTTGCGTAGACCCCGTCGACCAAACCAAAGTGTTACAATGTGGACGAGTTTTTTTTTATTGTACTGCTATTACTATTACTATTGCTATTACAATGCAATTCAAGAGAATCTTTAAAACACAGACTGAAGAAAATAAATAGTTGTATTTAATTATTAGACTTCAAGTGGCTCTTAAGTATAAAACTCATATAATTTGTCCTATATTCATATATTAGAAAAATATGTCTTTATTTTCTTTATAAGTTGCCATGAAATTGTCCCTATCCAGGTAAAAGTGCTTTGATGATGAAGATACCTTTCATGTCTCGACCAATCAGGCGTAACGGCTTCCTGGATGGTCTCTGCGTTCTTTTACAGACCAATGAAAATCACTTCCAACTTCTTCTAATCATTCCAAACAGTTTGTCCTGATTTTCCCAATTTTCCTCTTGCTCTACATCTGTGAGTTGTTTGGAAGAGGGGCTTCTGTGTGCGCTCCTGTCCACAGTAATATGCATACATGTGTGTCAACATAGTGCAAGGTAAACGCAGATGTTCATAGTGATTTTGAAAAACATTTACCAGTAGTTGGAAATTCAGCACAATTGGTACAATGACACAGTAAACATGTCCTGACTCCCTCAGGATGTCCTCATGTGGCAGAGTCAAATATAGCAAAAATCTTTTATTCTTAATGTTGTGGACAATATACTAATGTAATTATTGCTTACTTTCTTACAGAGGTGCAAAATGTTCTGTTTCCCATGCAGCAGTGGCCATACATCGCACTAAGGGAAGATAACAGCTATATGCCAGTCATTTTGGTTAAGGCCTGTAGCCCCTTTCATCTCAGGCATGTGTGAGCCCCACTCTGGGAGGGTTATAAAACACTCACCTTAATCGACCTTTCTTTAAATTTCTTATAATGTGTAATTCCCATTCTGGGAGGGGTAACAGGGTCTCACACTGGTGCAATCTCACACTGTTAGACTCTGCTTCAGACACCGCTTTAGACACTACTCTCTTCACTTTGCTTTGAATTTTGCTGGACACTGCCTTTAACCCGACTGTATTGAAGAAGTTGGTTACTTCAATATAGTTGGGTTAAAGATCTACCCGTGATTCCCGTGGCTCTTCTCCTGTTCTTCTTGCAACAGAACAGAAACCGACAATGTCTTTCTTATTCTGTAAAGCACTTGAGTTACTTTGTGTACGAATTGTGCTATACAAATAAACTTGCCTTGCCTTCATGGGTCTTTTGCAAACTGAACAACCAATTGATTAACAAAATAATCTTTTGTGTGAGCCCTGTGCTGGTCTGTATTAACTATTGTCATATTGGCAGTCAACACAATTTAGGATCTTTCAGACATGAGGGGCAGGTACATTTTTTAAAAGCTCAAATTCACACAGAAATGACTCTTTAGTGTAGTACTATTACCGTATGCAGAATGTTTCATCGAGTTAAACGCTGTTTAAGTTGCTAGTAAGATTTTTTAAAGAGCATTATGTTGGATCTGTAAGTTGTTAATCTTGAAGAAATTACCAATTTTACTATATTATACTATATATTTTCTGATCTATGTTATGTTGTTTCCTCATCACAAACATACTTGGAGTTGTGTTTTGTTTCATTCACGCATGTTTGAGTAACACTTTATTATTATTATTTATGTCATCTTATGACGTCATGAAGCGGTAGTTAACTCCTTTTACCTTTAGTTCACCAGTGATTTGCAATTCCAGGGCTGAAATTATCCAAATGATTCGACTGAAAATATGTGGAGTCTAAAAACACAGGGGAGCAATTCCTGTATCACCACATGACATCACAAGGTGGAAGAGAGTGCTTTCTGTTTGACAGAAAACACTCTGTTGTGTTTTGTTTCTTTCACAAACATGTGTGAATTAAAAACACAACTCCAGTTATGTTTGTGATGAGGAAACAATATTATTACATAGATCTTAAAATAGTGTAATATGTGCTCTGTAAACACAATTTATGGTCAAATAAATTGATTCTGCTTTCTGACATTTGTGAGTTTTGATCTTTGAATGCAAATGCCAAAGGCACATTTTATTAAAAATGAGAACATGCAGTTTTGCCCATAAGGTTTCCATACGAGCGTTGCATACCTCTCATAAGCAGAGACAGGCTAACACTACACAACTCATGTTCAAGGGTTTCTACAGAGTCTGCTTGTTGTTATGAAAAGTGTGAGCCAAACACTGATAAAATAAACATGTGTGTATTCTCGAAGTATCTTTGAAAATATTAGAGCAATGTGAAAATGTGATATCCTGATTTGACATCGGTTAATTTCCGTTTACTCGCTTCATGTCAGCTGATCGTTTTTTTCCTGCTACAGAATGAAGTAATGACGCATCAGTCGTTTTAATAGAAGACAGTGGGACTGTAGGACCATAAAAACACGTAAGTATTTTATCAACAAAATTTTAAAAGGTTTACTTCTCATATGGATCGTGGTAAAACTACACAACGAAATCAAAGTGAAGACTCCAGATGGGAAGTGATCATGTCAATAAATATTCCCAAACCACGGACAGTTTAATGTATTGCTTTAAAGGTTCACTATCTGGCATTTTTAGTGAGGGCTGTACCATCTGTTTGTCTCCATGGAGATGTTATTGCATTGCCTAGAATATTCCATAGTATAAAATGTAACTTATCTAACAAACATTTATATAGTTAAACGTGTGTGTAGTAAGTGTTAAAAGTGTTAAAAATACCTTGTAAACATAAACTGTATGTTTAAATGGACATAGTTAACCTGCTAGTCACCGTGTTCCAAATAAAAAGTGAGAGCAGGTGCGCTTCTGACTTTACTGGCTCCAATTCACTTTACATTGAAAAACTGTCTGCCACTCTCTCCGTAACTGCTGCTGTGAGGCGCGTCATTTTGGTCTTAAAATGTTTGTATGATCCCCTTTACATGATCCTGGTGTTTTTATTTTGCTATTGTGTCCATAAATCAAGATATGAACATTAATAACAGACAAATCAGGCGCCTTCTTTCTCTGAGGTTGGTCCCGCTAGCGTTAGCAACAGATTTGATTGACAGCATTGCTAAGCACCCATTCCCTGCTAAACCAGCAGTGCGAGCCGGAAGGGGCGTTACCTTCAATAGCTTCACTCCGGATTGGCCGTTTGGTTGCTATGATACACGTGGTCAGATTTCCAAATATGGAACTCTGCTCTAAGTTCATCCTATGACTGCTCACCTCAATGAGCTTCATTAGACTGGAGCCGAACGCTATGGGTGATGTCACACTCACTTAGTCCACTTGTTTTTACAGTACAGTAAAACATGCATTCTTGATGTGACGGGCTTGTTTCTCCACAGATTGTTGTGCCACCTGCTTGTTTTCATTAGATATTTAAGTTTAATCCCATTCAAGAGAACATTCCAGGCAAAGAAATAACATCTCCATGGAAAGAAGTGTTTCCGTTATAAGAAAAGCTCTACAGTATTAATACGTATTTATTATGCAATACTGCTAATGGTTAGAATATTAAGAACTGATAAGAAAATAGTACAATGGTTATACTGCAATATTTTCTGGTATCGTGAAAGAACAGTTCAACCACTGACTGGCAAAATTTCATCAAGTTATTCCCGTTTTCAGGAGCCGTGGTCGTAACACAAACAGGTGGTGGATTATCTACCAGAAAAGTTGCATATTGAACCTTTAACTAGTATTGTCTTTCATTTAGATTGCAAAGATGTGGGGCTGCCTAATCACAGCCGTACTTCTGCTTCTGTTTGGTGTGGAGCATTCTGAAGCTCAGGGTAAAAACATCTTAAATAAATGATTCTTACCGTTGTATTGTATGTTTTTTCTGTCTTTAATCTTCATTTTTGATTACAGGAAGGTGCAATAACGTCCAAGCTGCAGATATAGTATTTTTAGTGGATGGCTCGTCGAGTATCGGTCGAGCAAACTTCCTTCAAGTGAAAAGTTTTATGGCTGGGATTGTGAAACCCTTCGTCAGTTCAGTGGGTCCTTCTGGGATACGGTTTGGAGCAGTGCAATACAGTGACACTTCAAGGTGAATGGACACATAATAGGTCTGAGGATCAAAAGAGAGTTTTTTAATCCAATGAAAGCCTAAAACATGTGGAAAATCCAGTTTTATGATCTTACAACAGTGTTCCACCATCATAAAGTTAATCCTGTAATCCTGTAATCCTATATTGTCCTCAATTTGGGGGTTGAATGCTCAGAAAATGTCTGTTTCACCTACCCCCTACCTCCACCCACTTTTCTGTACTTAATTCTGACTCTGTTCTGCAGTGTTTAACAGGAAGTCAATGGACCCAATTCTAATGCTAATCCACTTTAGGTTAAAGTTGCAGTTTACAACGAACAAAAATCTAAATAAATTATCTGTATATGTAAGTGTAATTCTGAATATCCAGAAAAAAAATGTATAGCTGTTTTAATGTGTCTATTCTATTACATATGTTATAGATTTAATACATATTCTGTTTAAATTTGTGTCGAAAAGTACCCCAACAGATTCCCAGTTGTCCTATTAGTAAACCAATACATTTTTCATTTGGTCTCATGTTAGTTACTGATTGCAATAATCAGACCCTATGTTTGTTTTATCAGAAATGTGCTAAAACGTGCCTGCAAATATCTTGGCTGATGTTCAGGCTTTACACAAATTTAAATGAAAAATTATATTCAAACAAAAAAGAGCAGAAATGTAAATGTATGTCCTTTTTGAAAGATTCAACTATTGATTCTACTTTAACATATCTTTAAATTAACTTACTACCACCTCTATTTCTGATACTAGTGTTACAAATGCGTCTGCCATTAGTGACGTTTGGGTTTGTTTTAGAGATGTGTTTTTTTCATGGCCTATGCCGATTGTTTAGGATCCAAAGTAACCGATGGCAGATCAGCTCTGCCAATATTGTTGGGCCGATATGTGGAGCTGATTTTGGTCATTTTACCCATATTATGTTATTTGAATTTAGTACAAACCCATCACTGGCTCTCTTATTCAGTTACTACAAAGTGGATAATAGAGCAGTGTAGTAAATTTTTTGCTGCACCCTCCCTTTGGCATAAAGTTTTTAAATAAAGTTTTATGTTTATACTCTTTATGCATATTGGGGCAGCTGGTTGGCCAAACTAAATATCGGCATCTGCTGAAGATTTAAGGCCGATAGCCGACACTACAAAGCACAAATATCGGCCTGTCTCTAGCTTGTTCCATGGCTCTTGTTTTCATTTTTCATGGTGTAATAATATTTTATCACTACGTTGCTTGCTTGATTTTTGATTTAAGGCATTACCGCATGATCCTGCTATGTAAGAATTCAAGTAGTTGTGAAATCGCGAATTGGCTTGCAAAGTTTTAACCACCAACAGAACCAAGACAAACACCAAATATTTAAAAGAGTTGAAACTGTGGGATTTGTGAAGAAATCTCTTAGATTCTCAGCCTCCGGTATCACATTATATTGGCTCATTACATTCATAAATCTAAACCTTTTCCCTCTCCCTCAGGGTTGAGTTCACCTTTACCTCATACCTGAACGGCACAGAGCTGGTCAGCGCTGTGGAGAATCTTAATTATAAAGGAGGAAATACTCGAACAGGGGCGGGGCTAAAGTTTGTGTCTGATAACTTTTTTAACCCTACCTCCAGCCGGGACGTCCCAAAGGTAAAAAGCTTTGTAAATACATATGGTTGTTATCACAGTAGGGATGTCACAATATCAACAGTTATTCACCATCATTGACACCATGACCAAAACATGGTGGAATCTGTCTTTCATTCCCATAGTAAAAGAGAAATTAAAATCTGTCAACTGGACAAAAAGGACTGAAGAAGCGGCTTGGATGAGCAGCCCAATGTCTTCAATCCAACCACTTTTTGTCCAGCTGACAGATTTGCATTTCTCTTTTCTATGGGTCACACCCGGACGACTGAGGGATGACACCGACATCTTTTCATTCCCATTGTCTAATAATGCCTTACATTTGTAATGCGCTTTATCAAAGCCTCTCAAAGCGCTACACTGAAGTCATTATTCGTTCACTCCACAACTTGGTGATGGTAAACTACTATTGTAGCCACAGCTGCCCTGGGGTAGACTGACGGAAGCGAGCTGCCAGTTTGCGCCATCGACCACCACCGATCATTCACACACACACACACACCACTTTCATACTAGGCAATGTGGGTGAAGTGTCTTGCCTAAGGACACAACGACAGAACTTGGTCCCAGCGGGGCTCGATTCTCTGACCTTCGGGTTGGGAGACCAACGCTCTAACCACTGAGCCACTGTAAGTAAGGTTAATATGACATAAATAGCTGTTTAAAAGGCACCTGTTTTATTGTAAATTTAAATGAAATGATTTTATTTTGCTTCTAAAAGTCTATTTGGACCTGGACCTAGATCTGGACACCTTCACACCCTTGGTATCAGATTATATAATAACACTCTTATTATGTAGCATTTTCTATAATCCAAATGGAAAATCCGCAAATGTTGAATGTTTATTTATTTGTTTATTTTATTTGGATTCCATTAGCTGAAAGCAGTGCAGTTAGCTAGTATTCCTGGGTTCACTGAAATATAAATTATAGAAACAGTTTTAGTGCCGTTCTTATTCAAAGAATCACAATGAATTATTTGATTAAATATAAAAGCAGGTGTTTTTAGGGTCAGTGTATTGTATAACAAGGTGACCAGTGTGACTTGTATTATTTGATTTAAAGTGAGTCATGACAGAGTGGAATACATTTGTTCTCTGCTGGTTTTAATCGAGCAGCCGAGTACATTTCTTGCTGCTTTATTCTGAGCAAGTTGTATTTTTGCTAGATATTTTTGAGATGTGGAGGACCACACTTCAGAACAATATGACAAAGAGACATAATATTGATAACATAAGACTTTTAAGATGTATTATTTCTATCATGATCCATGTTGAAACAACACCAACAGTGGTCTCAATGTAACGGTGCACTATGTAACTTTTCTGGTGGAGGGTCCACCACCTGCTTGTCTTCATGGAGATGTTATTGTTTTGGCAATAATATTCCACAGTATGACATCGACCTCCATCGAGACAAACAGGTAATGCTACCAGTAAGGATGAGACAATAAGCAATAATATTGTTTATTGTGATAAAAAGGGTAGACAGTAATCATCTGTGGGACATTTTATATAATCAGGAGGACCAGCAACAAAGATTATTCCCATTATATCACCAGAATGTGCAGGAAAAAAAGCTACTTATCTGTATTGTTTTCTGCTAGATATTTTTGATAAAGTACAATTGTATAACAATTGTTTAAATATGGAACTTATTTGTTATATTACAATTATAATGATTCATATCCATTTTAAAACTGTCAGCAACTTTAATAATTATCATGATATAATTGTTAAACGCAATTATTTTTGCCATGATAATTGTGACACCAAATTTCAATATCGTCCCATGCCAAGCTCCCAGCACCAAGTTACAGTTTTGTGCAGAGGTGGAGTTGAGAGAGGTGCATGTTTTCCAAATTTTTTAAAAACACCTCTGAAAAAATGCAAGATATATATGTTTAATGCCATATTTTGAAACATTCCAGTCAAAGCAAAAATATTCCCTTGATGAAAAGTTGGTGACAGACCCTTTGCCAAAAAAAAGTTACATAGTATACCTTTAACATTACAGGCCTTTAAAATATTGCAACATCATATAATATCCAGTAAAAATGTAATAAGTGGCCTTGTTTGTTTAAATACACAGATCACCATCGTAATCACTGATGGAAAGTCCCAGGACAATGTACAGGACCCGGCGCAGAGGCTGAGGAGTCAAGGAGTGCACGTCTTTGCAGTTGGTACGATTTACATTATTTATGCACATATGGCACGATTGTTTAGACTGAATACAAGAGAGAAAAAAGGGCCTGTGTTTCCATGTTTGTCCTATGCCCTGAAATCTCTGTAGTGGTGAAAGAGAGCATGTCAAATATGTTTAAACTGAAATCATCCTGAGGGGTAATTCCACTTTGACTTTTTGGTGTTCTTGTCCACATGTTTATCTCTAATGCACAAGTCAATGATGGTAACAGACAACAGAATGTATTGTGTTATCATGTGGTCTTAGTAGTTAGTTAGTAGTCACACATAGTTATGATAAAGACCAAGATCATTCTAAATTATTTATGAAAGGTCCAACTTTTTTCCAGTATTAATACTTGTTCAATTAAGTATCTAGTTTTGATACTAATTTTAGTATCAGTTAGTATCTGGCTATGGGTATGAACTCTAGTAGACATCTATCCATCCATTTTCTTCCGCTTATCTGGGGCTGATCGCGGGGGCAGCAGTCTAAGCAGGGACTACCAGACTTCCCTCACCCTGGGGGGACCCCAAAGCGTTCCCAGGCCAAGCGAGAGACATAGTCTCTCCAGTGTGAGGGTAGGAATGTTGATTGACCGGGAAATCGAGAGCTTTGCTTTTCGACTCAGCTCCTTCTTTACCACAACAGTCCAATACAGAGACCGCATCACTGCGGACGTTGCTCTGATTCGCCTGTCAATCACACGCTCCATCCTTCCCTCACTCGTGAAGAATAAAATTATGCCTACTAGAACAAGGCTCTTGTTCTTGTTCTAGTTAAATCTGGATCAGACTTTGACGACTGAGGGATTAGACACACATCTAGTAGACATCATTTTTTTGTTAAGCTGACGTTAATAAAAAAGTCTATCTTGTACATGTTCATTATCCATCTTACTAAAACAATATGTATTAGCTTTTAAAACTGTTAGCAACTTAAAAAAATATCCGGATTTGATTTAACCATCTTACTAAAACAACATGTATTAGCTTTAAATAAGAAAAAAATGAAATCGTGAAATTATGGTGAAAAGAGATGGGGAGGCTGAGGAGGCTGATGGTTCAGCTGCTGTAGTCGGAATGGGGAAGAAAAGAGTTAAAAAACTGAAAGGCAGAATGATGGAAAGGACAGACTTATTAAGAGCAGAGTCAAAAATGAAAACTGCCAATTTTGTACAAGACGCACATGCATTTCAGAACATGTTTGTAGATGTTTCATCTACAGAGAGCAGGTTTTTGCATAATATGATGAGGTATTTGGTGTACAGGATATTGCTTTAAATAACTGCAGACTTGAGCAATTCATACAGATAATATCTTATGGTCATTCATTAAGCTATAACTAAAGGAATCTGCTACTTCAGAGAGGCTACTCTTGACTGTGATTGGTTAATTTCTCCTGTCACTCACCCAGAACATGACAGATGCTGACCATAGACTTTATAAAGAAGTGAACTAAGGGAGAAGCTCATCGAGGCTAGTAGTTATAAGAGTGAATTTGGAGCTGATTTCCATATTTGGAATTCTGAGTATCATAGCAACCAAAGAGCCAATGCGGAGTGAGGCTGCTGAGGGTAACACTCCTTCCCACCCACACTGCTGGTTTATTAGGGAGTAGACACTTAGCAACTTGATTTACGGACACAATATCGAAATAAAAATACCAGGATCATGTAGAGTGGGTTTTATTCGAACATGTTAGGCCAAAATCACGAGCCTGACAGCAGCAGTTATGTAGAGAGGGGTGACAGTTTTTCAATAGAAAGTGTATTTGAGCCAGAGTTGATGAAGCTGAAAGTGCGTCCATGCTCACTTCCTAATTGGAACACAGCTAGCAGGTTTGCCATGTCCTTTCATATATACAATCTATGAGCCTGACCATTAAGAGGAGTAGAGGAAAAGCTGCATCCAACAAAAAAGAAGTGAAGATGATGTGACAATATCATCAAAATAGCATATTAGGGATTAGATCACAATTTTTATTTTTTTTCAGGTATCAAGAGCGCTGACAGAAATGAACTGGCTCTGATTTCGTCCGAGCCCAGTGCAGACTTCACGTCTTTTGTGGGAGAGTTTAAATTGCTGAGCACCCTCCTTCCCATTGTCAGCCCCAAAGTCTGTTCGAGAGCAGGAGGAGTCTACGCCAGCGATGGTATGTGTGGGAAATAAACACCCACGACCTGACAGGACTGTACCAAAGTCACAAAAACATGTCAACTATTAAATCTACCTCTGCATTTCTCTGAGGAGGGGGATTTAGTCAAACTCATGTGGTGACAGTATTGCCACTTAGTAATATTATGGCAGTTTTCTGCCTCAAGTAGAGGCAGAAAATTGTCATCCGTATACATACCGTAGTTTGTGAAAAATACTATACTAAAGTACAGAGTATATTTTTGGGCGTAGCATATTATTCAAATGTTTGTTAAGTGGACTGAACATAAATAAATATACTTGTCATTCAAGCATCTCTTATGAAGATATAAGATGCACAAGACTTGAGTAGCATAGCCAATAGATCAAATAATGTTTTACAATATGTGTATAACATAACTGCCCATCTATTTCCTCAGAGGCTTTTTCAGGCCCATCCAACCTGCAGTTCACGGGACAGAGCGCGGACTCACTCAGGTTCAGGTGGAATGCTGCCTCTGGTCCGGTCAGTGGGTACCTGGTCCAGTACGCCCCTCTGTCAGGACTGGGGCAGCCCATCAACTCTGAACTCAGACAGGTAACACAAAAAATACTGTGAATTTTGCTTTCCTAGTATGTCTTTCAAAAATCACATATGTGGTTAAATTCTTATTAGAGATTTTCCAATATGTTTTTTTTTCAAGTCCAATGTCTATACCAATTGTTTGGAACCCAGAAAAAACTATGGCTGATATTTTTGAACTGATTATTTTCCCCAAATTTTATCATTTGAATTTACTACAAACACATCCACAGCTCTGTTTTACTACAAACCAGATAAGAGCCATGTACTCACATTTGTACAGTGTCCTCTTCATAATAAAGTGTTCACATAAAGCTTCATATATTTAGGCCGCTGGTTGGTCCAAACAAAATATTGGCGTATGTTGGAGATTTAAAGCTAATAGCAGATTCGCTAAAAAGTACAAATATCGGTCCAATATATTAGTCAACTATCTGTAATTGTTATTTAATGTTAGGTATTATTTCTTTAAATAGCTTGCGTGGGTGGCCAAGTTGGCTCAAATATAGATGATGTCAACTTACCTTTGATTAATGAATAAGCCCTGCATCACCTGTGGCCCTGTATTTAAAAACCTACCCACTTATTGCACATTGGGGAAATATCATTCTGCTTGAATGAAATGAAAACAAGTGCAAATTGGTTTTGCTGGGACATGTTTTATGTTTCAGTGGGTTCAAATACCGGTATGGCGCTGATGAATATAGAGAAGCGTGAAACTTGGCAGACATATTTAAGTTTTACTGTTTTCAGAAATGTTTACATTTAAATTTCAAATTTAACTGTCATACCAAGCAAAAAAATAGATACCTGATCCAGTTTAGATACCACAAAAAACACTTAATTTAATAACTTCATAAGATATAGTGAACTTCTCACTTTTATAATCTCCATTTTATAATCCAAATTCTTTACAATATATTTTATCAACACAGAATAATAATAGTGTCTTTTATTTTACCATGTACCATTGCTCGGAAGTAGCTCAAATGAATATCTAGTTACGTGTATACAGTTTGTAGTATTAAATTAGTTATATTCTGGGTATGTAATTTTTTTTACTTTTCCCAATTATGGTGTGTGTTTAATTGTCTTTAATATTGTTATTGACCTTCATGTGAAACATTTTGGTCAGCTTGTTGTCAATGTGCTATATTAAGTATAAACCTTTAGATTTTTGACAACCCTATTTGTAATGCATCCTTACCACATTTTGTCAGTGAGTTCGGTTGTCCTTAAGTTTGTCCAAACCAACTGTTGATGACTTGCCGTTTGTCCTGTCTCTGTTGTGAATCTGCATCTGTGTGTACCAAATATGTGTTGGTTATTAACAGTAAAATATTGTCTTCTTTTGTATGTATCTCTACAGGAGACAGTGCCGGCCTCTCAGCGCTCCTTCACAGCCCGAGAGCTGCGGTCGGGCACAGATTACCTGGTCACTGTCATCGCTCAGTACCCCAACAGTGTGGGAGAGTCCACCTCCGCCAAACAGAGGACCCGTGAGTGTCAATACACTGCTTGGCCAAAAAAAAAAGTGGCCACCAAAAAAATAAGGTCACACACTCTAATATTTTGTTGAACCTCCTTTAGCTTTGATTACGGCACGCATTCTTTGTGGCATTGTTTCGATTTCGCTTCTGCAGTGTCATAAGATTTATTTCCATCCAGTGTTGCATTCATTTTTCACCAAGATCTTGCATTGATGATGTTAGAGTCTGACCGCTGCACAAAGCTTCTCTAGCACATCCCAAAGATTCTCAGTGGGGTTAAGGTCTGGACTCTGTGGAGGCCAGTCCATGTGTGAAAATGACGTCTCCTGCTCCTGAACCACTCTTTCACAATTTGAGCCCGATGAATCCTGGCATTGTCATCTTGGAATATGCTCGTGCATCAGGGAAGAAAAAATCCATTGATGAAATAACCTGGGCATTCAGTATATTCAGGTAGTCAGCTGACCTCATTCTTTGAGCACAGACTGTTGCTGAACCTAGACCTGACTCGTACCTTTAGGCTTGTACATCTTTACTTAGTTAAATCCAGGTGGCGACTTTTTTTGGGCCGGGCAGTGTACTAGACATGCCGCAATACCAATACCTGGATCACCTGTAGCATTGTAGTATTTGTAGGGTCAGGGACTGTTGGGCCAGTGTCTGGATGAAAGTGTGAATGTTTTGTTGTGTCCGTTGTGTCTATTGAATTGTTGAAGTGTTGTTCTGTGATGAGTGGAAAGGGGCTAGAAATGTACAACCTTTGCTTCAGCCATGCATGTGTGTATTTATGTCTGTACTGTTATGTTATTGTGTGAATTAAATGTGCAGGTCTGAAATAGGTATTCTAACTAACTAACAAATTATCTATGTATAAATTAGAGTGAATCAATTTTGGAAAATAGGAATATTTTTTTTTTTCTGTTGAGCATTGCAATTGTGATTAGATTTGCGATTTATTCTTTGATTCTTATCAGGGTTTACTTTTTTATATTTTAAATATTTATTCTTTTCCACCAGCTTTCCAGCTCCAAGCACCCTTTCTATTCACTCTTTCCAGCTGGAAAGAGCCAGCTCAAAGTTCAAATTTTAAATGTGTCCAGGAGCATTAGCATTTGAGAAAAACATGAACTGCATTTTTTAACATGTCAGTAGGGATCCAAACTTCAGGGTTAGATCAGGTTATTTTGTTGATTACATAGGATGATTTCTTATTTAAATAGTTGCAGCTTGGTAATTGCTAATTGTGACCATTCAAATTGCAGTTAAGATTGCAGTTAACATATTTGGATCAGATTAAGGACCTGTTTAGTTTTGAAATCAATAATTATTACAACAATTATAACCTTTGCACTGATTTGTTGGTTAATGCTGGGCAAGTACTATCTGAATCTCTCTCCTTAGGGTCCATACCAGGAGTGTCCAACCTGCGTCTGATCCAGGCCGGTTTCTTTTCTCTGTCTGTGGGCTGGGACCAACCCTCCACTCCAGTGCAGGGATACAGACTCACCTATGGACCCAGAGGTAGGTCTCCTGATAAAAATATCATCTTATGTTTTACTTAAAGGGGACATGTCATGCAGAGTTGACTTTTTGACCATTTACTCTGTTGTTCTCTCATCAAAAACATACTTGTATTTTGGTTGATGTACGCTTCTTTCAGTAACCCTGTGGTCCTCGCCCTTTGAGTGTTCTGAAATCACTCTGTTTCAATTTTCTCACATAGTTACATAGCATAAAATAAACCGAAAGTTTTACTGCATGTAACCGGACTCTCTCTGAGAATTTCTGTTAGTGTGCTGGTCACATTGCTACATAGTTCCTTTGGTTTTCTTTTGTCATGCCTTTTTCTGTCAGCAGAGGGGGCTAACATAAATTTGATAATTTAAATACAGTCCTCTTGCATTTTAAAGCTACCATCTGTAAGTTTATTAGATGTTTTTGTTACCAGTAGATGTTAGATGTGGAAATTGCTTCCTTCACCTCACCTGGGCTTTGTTCAGACTCACCTGTGCTGGCACCTGTGCTCTTCTGTTTGGCCAAAGCTGGCACACTATCACTGCTGGAATGTATCCAGCATCTAGTGTTGATTTGTGAGAATACAACAAGGCTGGGTTGGTCCATCTAACTGCAAATGGTAGCTTTAAGTGTACTTTTCCAATATATTCTGTACATGCTATATTTTATGTTCTGAAACTTAAAATACAAATGTCAATCAGACCAAAATATTTTTATTTTGCAATATATTATGTAGACACTAAATGGTACTTATTTTTCTTTACGTTGTGTTTGGAATTATAGATTTGTTTTGCTCTGCATGATTTGGACTACACAAAATACTGAAGAAACACTGCACTCAAAAGTTCTCCCATTAAAAACAGTTAACCTTTTAGTGTCGGGTCTCAGACATGTCGAGAATGGAAAGCAGCCATGGTTTGGTGAGATTCTGTCCTCCAGGCACAAACTATCAGTGAGAAGTTTTATTGCCAACCATTAACTAAAAAAAATCAAAAACATTTAGTCATCACCGGAGTTAAATCAGCAGCTCAGTTACTGATGTGGATTTGAGGTGCTGTTGTCTTCACAGTTTTAGAGACCTTTGGGTGTGGCTCTGATCATAGCTGTGTGTCTGTGTGAGTGTCTGATTCAGAAAATGGCCCCTGGGGTCTCAATAAACTGCTTCTGTATAGAGGCACGTGGCTGGAGTGCCAGGGCTGCATGGGGCTGCTTTGGTTCTATTTTTACTCTAGTTTTCATACGATTTTAGCAGGATTTTTTTCATTGGGTGGCATTGATCATGTGAGTCTTATTGTGCTTCAGTCAGTCATATTATTGTCTTGTTATTCACAATAGCTTGCCTTAAATTAAAATAACTATCCAAATGTTAATATGTTAATTCTGTAGCTTGATGAGCCAGCCGCTCCTACTTCCTGTTTGAATGCAGGAGGTCTTGGATCAGGTTCACAGCTAATGCTGATCCAATCAGTGCGGCTTCTTTGTAGTGTGTGTCAAATGTGTGTGTGCGATTGCAGATTTGTGGTATATGTTTAAAAAGTAGGATTCTGTTCCAAGTGCACAAAGCAAACAACTCAAGCAGCAACATTTGAGAGAAGACTGAAACATGAACTGATAAACTAACACAAGAATCCCTTGCATTTCAGAATGTGTTTGTATTGGTCTAAACTACAGATTTTTCATTCTAGTTCATTTTATTATCTAAATAACTGCCGTCTTTGTTAATCACGCCATCACAAATGGCTATTTTGCACATTGATACATTCTGTTTCCATGCTGTTTTAGTTCTCTATGTAATTTATTTTTATTCCTAATTACTTGTAAGCCATTAAAAAACCTGGTTCCATGCTCCACGTCTTTGTATAGTGCTGGCTCTTGTAGACTTGGATGACCATGAAAATAATAATGTGGATATAGACTTGGGATCTTGTAAGAAAAATTCATCTATTCATTCTTAAAATTCAGATCTATTTCCTCATTTTAGTAATATATTTGAATCATCATGGTTCAGTGCACTGCCCATTGATAATTGTTATGTTTTATTTTGTTTTTTCAATCTTTTTTCCAGGCCAGCCGGCTACAGAGCTCCTGGAGCAGTCTTTGTCTGCAGACAGCACCTCCATCACACTAGAGTCTCTTCAGCCTGGGACAGAGTATGTGATCAGCCTATACCCTCTGGTCCCACGAAGCTCCGCCTCCCCCTCCGTGCTCAACGCCAACACATGTAAGAACAGCTATATTCAATTCAACTTATTTTTGTATCGCCCCAAATCACAACAGCAGTTGCCTCACAGGGCTTAACAAAATTATTAATTTGACTAACAGAAAGTTATAAAATCAGACAGTAAAACACTGCAATTGGTCAAAAAAAAAAAAAAAAAACTCAAGCAGATTAACTAACGTAATAGGTAGTGGTTTCCATTAGTGGAGATTTAAAATTTGGCCATTAACACAATTATTACCTCAGTAGTAGGGGAAATGTGTGCATTATACAATTATTTTTAGTTCAGTACTATTTCATGCTACAAAGCTCCAATCTCATTGTTATAGGCAAATGTTATTGATCCACCAGGGAAATTACACAGTAGCTCACACATTACAATATAATAAGAACAGGTATATATTCAAATTACAAAATTAAAATAGCAAAAATAACAAAAGCCTTATGTCGAATAATGCTTAAATATAAGTATACAGATTTGTATATGACTCAAATACAAAAAAAAAATGGCTAAAGCAGGAAAAGATGACATGCAAAGTGAACCTTGAATGTAAAAGGCAGTGAAATAAACACCTCCAAGACACTCTGTATTTTTGCAAATATGAATGTGTATATATATGTTATGTATATGTTTCCCCTCAGTGTCGCTGGAGGCGGTGCAGCAGTTGTCTGTGGAGACTGAGTCGGAGGGCAGTGTGAGGGTGCAGTGGGGAGGAGTGAGTGGAGCTCAGGGCTATCGGCTGGTCTGGGGCCCCTTCACAGGTCACACACGGCTCTACCTCTACTGTTATACTATGTGGAGTTTATTTATACTTTTCTCGAGTTTTATTTCTAGATAGTTTTACATTTTGTGTTTATGATCAAAACACAACTCAGTATCTTGTGTATAGAAATAACTAATCAGTCATTTTATTTCAGTCAATACTAAACAGCATACTTGAAATTGTACTTTGTCACTTTTCTGGTGAGGATTCACAACCTGCTTGTCTCCATGGAGATATATGTAATGTTATTGCTTTAGCAGTGCTTGGAATGCTCCATAGTATGACATTAAGTGGCAGCCCAAGTTACAGGTCCTGTTTAGAAGTGTAATTGAATAAATGCACATTAGAAGTTTAATATCATACTGTGGAACATTTCTGGCAAAGCAATAACATCTCCATAGTGGCTTGTTCCCTACCAGAAAAGTTACAGAGTATAACTTTAATTGAATTATTTATAATATTTTTTATGATTATGATGATGATGATTATTATTATTATATTGCATTGTTTTTTTTTCCAGGTCAGTCAGTGGAGACAGCAGAGGTGGTGGCTGACACAACCTACTACGTTTTGTCTCGACTGGAGCCGGACACAGAGTACATCATCACCATCATCCCTCTGTACCAGGGCGGCACCGAGGGACCCGTGGCCACTGCACGCTTCAAACTAGGTCTGTCACAATCTTCAGTGATATTAATCCTCTGTTAAAGGCGATGTACCCGACTCTTGAAAACGTGCAAAACAGCTAGTTCATTCTAAACAGTTTGCAATGGTCCAGTTGTTCACCATGTTGTTTATAAGGTTTCTCAACTTTCAGAGGTCAGAGGTGAGCTTTGGCATCACTTTGCTAACAGCAACCTGCATGCTAACAGTGTACTCCCTGATTCATTGACAATACACTTTATAATCAGATGCAGACAGCACAAAGGGGTCTTATTTTGATCCTAAGAGCTGCTTTTACATATATCAGATGCAGAAGCAAGACAAATTTATTTTGATTACATTACAAAAAAAATGGGTACTATCCCTTTAACTCCATTGACTGGATGGATCAAAAGTAGATAACTAGAAACCATACAAGCTTCACGCTAACTTTTGACACCTAAATGAAGTATTGAGTTGGTGACATCTGCTTACTGCTTATGGGAAGTATAGTAATTAGTCAATGTGGTCTGTCAGTTAAAATTGCCATATCCTACAGCTTGGTTTGGTGATGAACCATGATCCAACCAAGTCAGTTTCATTTTCAACATTTCATTCTTTCTGTCAGTGAACTGGATGGAAACAACATGGAAAACATATTCATTATTAACTGTATAGTAAAGGGTTGTCTTTTGGTATAGTTCTAATAATCAGAAAAAGATGTGAGAAATAAGTTGGAGACGATTACCATGTGGAAACTTGTGTACAAAGAGCATTAAAATAACATCTGCTGTAACAGTGAGAGGTGTCCAATGCCAGCTAGTTTGCTTCCCTAGACATGTATTTGATTGTATGTTTCACTATGATTATTAGATTTGGTCTTGGGTCTTGACTATAGTCTTTTTAGGGGCCTGGTTTGATCCTGGTTTGTGTCCAGTTTAACCTGATATAGACTTGGTTTGGTTCTGTTCTAGTCCTGGTTTAGTCTCAAATAATGTGTGTGAAGTGTGATCTAAGGATGTCAAGATTATTTGATTAATCGATAATCTTGATAATTCAGATCACATAACTGAAGAACTTAAATATTAATAATTGTAAGAATTTTAGAAGCAAAAATCTATTTCAGTTTAATCTTTCTCTAAAAAAAGTAAACTCAGTTTTTTTGGGTTTTATATTTTTTTTATTTATTTGTGAACAAATATAGGACCGTCATTTAGACAGCAAATACATACATACAAGTACATACCTTTTCATTTTTATGCAGCAAAAAAAAAAAAAAAAAAAATCACACAAACTTTGAGTGAATAAACAAAAATATGAAGAGCATCATGTAATACATACACATAAATAACTAAAAGAAAAACGTAAAAACAAACCATCAACATAAAATAATTAAAAAATGACATATATATATAAAATAAAATGAGAAAAAGGGGTAAGGGTTGGTTTAGACAGTTTAAAAAAGTCAATAAATGGTGAGTGCTCCATGGGGCATTTGTGGATTTCCAATGTAAGAGGGGATGGCATCTTGAAACAAGAGAAACGCTGAAACCTGTAGCTGTAAGTTGAATAATAAGGGAAGTCTTCTGGAAGACCAAAGATAGCTACATACATGTCGTTTTTGAGAGCACTTTGGACATAGCATCAAAATGAAGCTCATAAGGGCTGGGCAGGGAAAAAAATGCGTCAGATTACAAGGTGATTCACCACACCTGTCACGAACATCCACCACAGTGGGGAAAAAACTGTGCTAGTCTTGTTTTTGAGCAATAACACCTAAACATAACTTTAAAGGGCCCATATTACGCTGTTTTCTGATTTGTGTTATAATATTTCCTCATCACCAACATACCTAGAGTTGTGTTTCGTTTGATTCACACATTTGACACACAAATCCTACATATTTAGGCTGAGTTCTTCAGAACAGAAAACACTCTGTTTTACCTTGTGATGTCATTTGATAATACATGAAGTGATCCACTGTGTGTTTCAACTCCATGCACCTTCACTAAAATTATCTGGATAATTTCAACTTGGGAATTGCCAATCTCTGCTGACATAAGGTAAAAACTACCATTACATGACATCACAAGGTGGAACTGAGCATTTTGAGCTTTGGAAATGTAGACAGACTTATAATAAAGGGTTACTCAAAAGTGTGTGAAGGAAATAAAACTCAATTCCAGGTATGTTTTTGAGGTAGTAACTCTGGTACTCTTACAAATAAGTTGTGATGCAGAGTCCAACCAGTGTTCGTCAAAAACTAGTATGAACTAACACTAGGAAACTAGGAAATATGGATTTAGCACAATTGCTCACCTCAAAGTATTTAAAAATCAAAAGCTGGCAGGTTGGACTCACAAGCCATATCTGTAAATTAATAGAAAACCCAGTCTTTATAGATATCCTTAAAGGTCCTATATTACACAAAATGGACTATTTTTGAGCTTTTAACCATGTTATAATATTGTCACCTCCTCAAAAAACATACCCGGAGTCATGTTTTGTTTCATTCACATATGTTTGAGTAATCCTTTAGTCTGTCTACATCTCCAAAGCTCAAAATGCTCTATTCCACCTTGTGATGTCAGGAAGTGATAGTTTCCAAGGTAACAGCTACCGTTTTAATTCAGTAGAGAATGGCAATTCCAGGGCTGGAATTATCCAAATGATTCTAGTGAAGGTGTATGGAGTTTAAAAACACAGTGGAGCACTTCCTGTATTGCCACATGACATCACAAGGTGGAAGTATTTTCAGTTTGAGAAATGAACTCAAGTCAGATGTATATTACACAAGTCCATGTATGTTTGTGATGAGGAAACAACATTATAACATAGATCAGAAAATAGTGTAATATGGGCTTTTAAAAACACTTTCAGATATGAATTTCACAGTTGTTTGGTCATGGAGTCAATAATCATGAATTATCGTAAAATTCAATTGTAATGTTTCTTCATACAGTAATGCTAACACTAAAATTTGATATGGCAACATCCCCAGCTTGAATGCACCCTTTGTGTAGTATTTTTGTGTTTATACGATATTATGTGAACATCCCTTAGTTTATTTCTGTTTAGTCTCATCCTGGTGGGAAAACGTGAGTTGATCCTCAGCCACAGACAGTCCCTGTAGTGTCTGGAGTCTGGACATGTTCCGGTTTGATGTAGGAACATTTCCAATCTTCCTCCTCCTCCTCCACGTTTTTACGCTCTTTTTTTTAGCATCTGCTGTGAGTCAGATCCACTGCTGCCATTAAAACCTGAGTCAGACGAACACACACGAACAGCATGTGATTTCAAAGCCTTTTCACATACACATCTGTCCATACAATACACCACAACCAGTCTGTTCTATAATCTGTTTATTCCTGTTTAAACCAGCTCGTCATCACTTGTTTCGTCTGGACTAGGGTTGTCACGATATGACGTTTTAGTGTTATGATGATTGAGAGAAGAAAGTATTACACTGTATTATTTACAATTATTGACAACATGACTGCTGCACCAAGAACACTGGCAGCTTAGTGTAGGGATGAATGCTTTGTGAACATTTTTGTCATTAGATTGGCAATTTATGTTTTAAAAGCCTCATATTACACTATTTTCTGATCTATGTTATAATGGTGTTTCCTTATCACAAACACATACTTGGTGTTCTGTTTCATTCACACGTTTATCACACAAACCCTGCAGATTTAGAGTTATTTTTTCAAACAGAAACACTCTGTTCCACCTTGTGATGTCATGTGGATGATACAGGAAGTGCTCCACTGTGTTTTTATACTCCACAGACATTCACTAGAATCATCTGGATAATTTCAATCTTGGAATTGCCAATCTCAACTGAACTAAAGGTAAACTAGAAGGTAGCTGTTAACTAGAAAACTACCGCTACATGACATCACAAGGTGGAACAGAGCATTTTGAGCTTTGGAGATGCAGAGAGAATAATAATAAAGGGTTACTTAAACATGTGTGAATGAAACCAAACAAAACTCCAAGTATGTTTTTGAAAAGGTAACGACATTCTATCCTAAAGTGTCCAGAAGGACTGACAAAAAGACTGAAATATGAACTGACAAACTTATACAAGAATCATATTTCAGAACAATATTTGTACAGATCTACACTACAGGCTTAACAGTTGAAATATGTGGTTGTTTTGAAATTGTGGTCCTTCAAAAATTGCAGCCTTTGTGATTTTGATTCGATAGCGATTAATTGTTTAATTTGTTATCTGGCCTATGAGGTATAATACTCCCTACAACAGAGGAATACATTATGATAATAAAGTAGTATTATTTACAAAGGTTTATAAACTAACCTTTATCAATAAAACATGTACATGAAGTTAACATTTAAATATTTGTGTAATGCACTTTTTAATGTGATTGTCTTGTTTTAAGTGGACCCCAGGAACGACTGTATAGCTGTTGCTGAGATAAAAAGGGGATCCAGAATAAGAAATAATGAATAGTCAGATTTGAAAGGAAAATACCACAATCAGTGTCAAGTCTCCTGGCCTCATACTAATAGTAAATAAACTGCAGCATTAGACCTCCAGTTTCATGCCTGTTGTTACGTCTGTTTTTCATTCACATTGTCAAATTGCCATCACCATTCCCTTTGTATTTGACCAGCTTTATGAAAGCAAACGTACATAGAGTATAGATTTCATTGAATTGACTTAATATTACTTCTTAAAGGTACACTATGTAACTTTTCAATTTTTTGTCTGGTTTCTTGTTTCATCAAGATGGTATTGCTTTGTCAGGAATGTTCCACAGCATGGCATTAACCTGATATAACTTGCTTTTTTCCCCCAGTTGCGGATTGAAAATAAGCTTTATTTATGTAAGCATCATCGCCTCTCCGTAGATCTAATTTGTAATTTGCCATGCCGGTATCATAACTGAATAACTAATGAGAGAATAAGAGAATAATCACTAATGTTATCGGGTCAAACTGCACGTTGCTGAAATGTACGGTCAAGCTAGAACAACATATCAACATAGCGTCTATATATCTCATGTAATCTTTTGATTTACAGACAGACCCTCGATATATGTCCTTCCATATGGACACTACAGAACATATTTAAGCTCTTCATGTGGAACCAGGGCTTGGATAGGCTGTGCCATGTGTGACAATGCTATCTTTTGATCTTTCAAGTCCCCCTGGCCATTATGAGTTATAATAAACTTCTTCTGCATAAGACACAAAGACTGTCTTCTGCCTTTTCATCTATGTTCTATGGACTACTGCTTTGTCCTTTTAGTTATTTTGTACCCTGGATAAACATGATTATCAATTGACCTAAAAATCTTGACATGCCTAGTCTGCACTGTAGGCTATTTATGTGTTATCTGGAAAAATGTTGGCTTCATTAACTAGAACCACATTAGAGGAAGTAGTTATTTAGTCTAATCAGTTTAAATGATGCAAAGGGATATTTTGAATGCGGATGTACAAAGATGTGAACATGTTGCAAGGATTAGCTGGTGCTTATTTCTATGCATCGGTTTGTTTGGACAGGATCAGCGTCTGAGAAAACGAGTCATCTTTCATGTGGTAATTTGTGACATCTGAGCTCCCCTTGATTCAGAAGGGGCTTTTGAATATGGCTTGTCCCCCTGCAAGATTCAAGTAAAGGCTAACAGACTGGACTAAAATGAATGTGCTTGTATCCAACTGCACTGAATAGAGGAGAGGAGGAACATAAATATTAAAGGGTCGTAGCGCTGACTTTACTGTTTCTGTTACTGCTTCTGTTTTTATTTCATGACTATTTTCAAGAAACTCATTGCTATAAAACTGTTTAACTAAAGTATTGTCTACTATTAATATACACTACAGGACACGCAGCTGTTTGCAACAAAACACGCAAAAACACGATAAAACAATGCAAATACAATACAATACAAGAGCCCCACTAAGCCAGTGCAAACAAATGAGTTTTCAACAAAGATTTAAAAATATTTAAAGATTGGGCTGTTCTAATACATTTTACAGCTGAAAGAAATGTATTTTGTCATGTTCTAGTCCAGGTTTTAGTTCTGGTCTAATCTAGGCCTAGTTCCAGTTTTTATTCCTAAATTTTTTTTAGTTTTTATTGCAAGTGTGTGAGGATTGGTACCCCCCAAAAAAACAAAAAAAACAACCTAAAAAACTAAATCAACAAAAAGCATAGACAAAAACATTGCATTAACTGAATAAATATATACTTTTTCTGCCCAGAGCGTCAGGAGCAGCAGCAGCTCAGAGCGCTCACCACAGGCCCCTCCACTATCAGACTCGTTTGGAGGTTCATCCAGTCGTCCAGAGGGTACCGGCTTGAGTGGAGGGCCGGCGAGGGTGAGATATTCTGTTTTTTGGTGTGTTTCATTGTCCATTGCATCATAAAATAATATGTGGCCATCTGGTTGTCAACATCATAGTGTAAAGACAATTATTATGTATTTATTTTGCACTCATATAACATAACAATAAAAAAGACACAGTATGTAAAAAGCAGGTGCAGAGGCAAAAAACCCAGGCTTATATCAAAGCCTCCACCAGTTCATTTTTTGTATCTATTTTAAAAAAGCTACTGATAACTACTTATACTGAAAGCCACTGATTTGCTCCTGCTGACTGTCCACATAAAATGTCAGTATTAATGTGTTAATTTTTCCCTTTTGACTCAGCAGGAGGCCGCGTGCAGAGCCTGTCCTTTCCCAGAGGCACTACAAACTTTGACCTGACGGGGCTCCAGCCGAACACAGAGTACATCATCACTCTGTACACTCTGTATGAGGGACGAGAGGAGGCTACACCCGTGTCCACTACAGCCAGAGGTCAGACGCTTAATAGTGCACAGTTATTTAAGATATACACGTTATCCATAAAGTCTCAGCAAAGTCTAAAGCAATTGATAAGATATCTTCATCAGACTTGTTCTATTGTACTCAGTGGTTTCTATATATGTTTATCTCATTTAATACACGTCTATATGGGCACCATTAGTCACATGAAGCACATCAAAACGGTACTGGATTTCTTGCCATGTTCGCTGTAGCAGAGCCTCATCAATGGTTGTAATCACATCTGTTATCTTTTGATTTAGTTCAGTAATGTCCTGTATCTTTGATTGATACACGATATCTTTAACATAGCCACATAGAAAGAAATCCATTGTGCCTTGTCTTGAGGACTAGCCATTTCTTAGGGGTTCATTCAAAAGGATCCCTCTTTAGTCAGCAGGATGCCTGAAATACAAAAATGCAATGTGATTATAAACTTTTATAACCACCGAATACAATAGAACAAATTAATTAATGTATCTTATCAATTGACTTTGTAATTAAATTTTAAAATTGCAAAGACACTTAAAGGACACCCTGTACTATTTGAAAGTGTCCCCTTGAATGTTGAACAAACATTGGCATGTGCAGGTTGCTAACCTTAATTAAAAAATAGATCAACTTTGGCACACATTTCTTGTTAAATATGTTCTTAAAGGCAGTTGAAGTGTTCGTAGACTTGTTTGAAATTCTATACAAAACTGAGCATAATCCAGCCACAATAAAATAACAAGAGTATTACCATCTGTTCTTGTGGCAGAGGAGCAGCCAGTGGGCAGAGTGTCAAACCTGCGTGTGGTGGAGTCTCTCGGCAGCACCGTGAGACTGGGCTGGACTGGGGTCGCCGGGGCAACGCAGTACAGGATCATCATTCAAAACGCCGAGGGTACGGGAATTTAAATCGATTTATTTGTTTATAGTCATGTTCTATGCAGTGCACTCTTCACACTTACATGTTCAAATAAAGCTTCTTGTATTTTCTTTAGCCAGGTGGGCCAATATCTATAAAAAATTAAATATCAGCCCATAAATATGTCAACCAACATATCAATCTATCTGTAGTTCAGTACTATTAGTGGTACTGAGAGTAACTGCCGGTTTGGTATATTAGTAGTATCAATTTTGTGTAGTATTTTTTGGTATTTTTCCTATACCTATTTTTGGGAATTAAAATGTTTTTTTTGTGTTTTTTTTATCAGATGGCAGTGATGAAGTTCGCACTATCCCTGGAAACCAGACGACCTTTGACCTGCGTGACCTCATAGTGGGCGTGTCTTATGCGGTCAGTGTCACGGCGATGGTGGGAGGCAACGAAGGAGATCCAGTGACTGTGTACATCAAACCAGGTGAGATCAGCTTTTGAACATTCACAAAAGCAAATAAACAAAGGAATTTTGTTTGTCCTAAACACTAAACACTTAAATGAGAATGAGAAGTAACACTTTTTTATGCTTGTTTTCTTGTTTTCTCTGTTAATGGCCATCTAACAGCATGTTTTATAGATCACATCTGTACTAAGTTTGAGGACATTTAGATTTTATTATGACCCTGTTTATTAGATGTTTGTTAAAGGCAAGTTTGGATTTTTTTTTTTTCTTTCATTGATGCAGAGTTAAGATGCTGCCAGTGCTCAAAGGCGTGTTTACAGATAATCAGTCGGGGACATTAAAAATTAACTCACCTATCCAGGAAATTTAAGCAGATTCAGACTAAGGTGAGGGATGGGGTGCATTACTTTGTTTATTGAAAATATACATTTTGGAACATAGACCCTGACAGGTGGATGTTTGAAATGCATTAAAAGGATGAAAATCCTGGTTGGTGGAGGTGAAGTTGAGGTGTTGGAGAGGCTGAGGAGGTTAATGGTTTTGCTGCTTCGGTGCAACATGTAAATTTGAATTAGTTAAATAAATGACCTGAGAGGTGATTGTTTGAGAACCAAAGGTAGCTGTGATTGGCTGACATAACAGACAGGTGAGAAAATGACATGTTCCTGGTTGAAATCATTCTACGATTCAACGATTGGATATAAAAACGAATTTGAAAGTTTGGTGGTTTCTTTGTTTCAGAACAAGTGGTGGGCCGAGTTGGCAACCTGAGAGTGACCAACTCCAACAGCAGGAGGATCCGGATCAGCTGGATCGGAGTCAGTGGAGCCACAGGCTACAGAGTCACCTGGAGACAGGGCAACGGTGAGGGGTGGGGGTCAGGAAACAAAACCGACGCTATAGGTAAAATCCTCCAGCTCAGGTAGTCCTCACTAAGCCTAGCTCATGGTCTGGAGATAGATTGCATGATTTGCGTCCACTTCTCCTGACCTGTCCAGTGGCATTGAAGGATGGGTGAAATCCAGAGGACAAATTTCCCTATGGGGACAATAAATAAACCTTAATCTTAAGTTTTGATGTGCCAATCGAGACTAAGACTCGAGAACTAAGACCACTTTAGGACCAAATCCATTGAAATAACAGTAAATCAGTGTAAAGATACAGTGAACTATATACTAAACTACATCCTAAGAAGGCCTCAGTAACCAACTAGACAGAAAGAAAAGAAAATTGATTTCTGAAATGTCTTTGTGATGAAACCTACCTGGACGACTGAGGGATAACATAGATAACTAAGGAGACAAAGAAGCATCTTTCTGAACATGAACATTTTCAATAGAGTAAGTGGTGCAACTGCCATAGAGGCTACATTATTATTAAGTGCACTAATATTTCAGTTAAGAAAATTAGGCATCATTGTCTGAAAGATTGACGTAAACATTTTTAAAAGTTTGGAATGTGATTTTTTTTTTTTTTGCCTCTGCTGTAAAATTATTATAATGCCTTACAATATTGGGAAAAATAATAATCTCAGTTGGACACGTCTACATCCAAGAGATTCAGGAATTGTGCCCTAAAATATTCCTGGTCTCTCTTCCAGGCCCTATATCACTACTTTGTGGTTTGTAATTTGCATCCCTCTTTTGTCCTAGGTCCAGAGCAGTCTCGTACAGTGGGCCCAGAGAGCACCTCCTTCACCATAGACGGGCTGTAATAATGACGTTGCCGTGGTGATAGGTGTGTCCGCTCTGATTGGTGACCGGACTGGGGAGGTGGTCACACTTTCAGCACGGACCACCCCAAACGCTGGCTCAGTGTCCGGGCTGCGCATCGTCGACGTGACAACACAGAGGATCAGGATCAGCTGGGCCCCCTCCTCCAGAGCCACAGGATATAAGATCACATGGAGGAGGGATGATGGTCAGATGTTTTTAATGATTTACTATTATTATAAAAGTGAATTACATTTATTTCAACTTTATAACTCTTCAAACCACTTTACAGAAGCCAGTTTAGCCAGTACATTTTATTAAGAAATATCTTAAGGGAAAAACATCACACAACCTTATCATGAATATGAAAACTAGTCCACAGAGATGTTTATAATAAAAAAAAATGTAAACAATATTAACAATATTAATTTTACCTGTTCCATATCTCCATTAAATTACATTCATAGACCCATAGAATGTCATGTGAAACCAGCAATTCTCCAAATAGATTTCAGAGTTATGTACTATCTTGGAACAGTTCTCCAAGGCATGTCTGTTTTGAAATCTTTTGTAAGATTTATAAATTCACAAACTTACAGTGTAAAATAAAATACAATGTTATTTTGTGAGTGTCAGTCATATTCATTTTCAAATTAAATTGAAACTTTTTTTTTCATAATTTTCTCCTATCCTCCTCTGACAAATCCTCAAATAAAATCTGTTATAGAAATAGTGTTTTATTTGTGCAAAACTCTGCTGTCAGCCTTTTAACAGGAGCCCCCAGAGAGTCCCAAATCACTCCGCTTCTATCATCCCTCCACAGTAAAGTTCAGGATGGATTTTAAAATTTTCGTTGTTACTTTTAGCACACTCCACAGTACATCCTGGACCTTTTAACCCCTTACTCCTCTGGACGCACCCTCTGGTTCTCCAGTCAGAACCTGCTTGTGGTCCCAAAAACAGGTTTAAAACTTGGGGGGACCTGTTCTTTCAGGCTGTGGCCACAAAATTAGACAATGCCCCATCCCTTTCTCTCCATGAGGCCAACTCTGTCTATTCTTTTAAAAAGCAGCTGAAAACACTCCTGTTTAGAAAAAGCTAAGAGTTCTATTACACTATTTTACTTATTGTTGTTTATTTGGTGTACCTGCTCTCTGTAAAGCATTTTGTGATTTTAACAGTGAAAAGCGCTATATAAATAAAGTTCACTTACTTTTATCTCCAGGTTTTGAGGCGTCTCGTACAGTGGCAACTAATGTCTCTTCCTTCACCATCGATGGGCTGCAGGCGGACTCGGCCTACAGCGTGTTAGTGTCTGCTCTGAGCGGGTCCAGAGAGGGGAATCCTGCCACTATCACTGTCAGGACAGGTACGGGGTCCAGTCAAACACAGAGTACTGGTTTATAGAGGCAATACAATGTGCGTGAGATCATTTTGATACTGAAACTGGAGATATGGAAAATGAGATAGGACAATTTAAAGACTGTAAATAGATCTGGTAAAAAGAAACATAAACTCCATGTATAATCTTCTCAAAAGGGATAAGCTGGCCACTTTGTAGCACATTTTACAGACCTTTGATGTTTTTTGCAATACTTGAACTTCATTCAGGACATTTTTAAGCATGTTTTAGCACATTGCTTCTAAACTGTTCACACCAAGTACCATTTAAGATTATAAGAGTACTGCCAGATCTTAGTTTTAGATTTAGGTATAGGTCTAAAATGAGAATAAACCACAGATAAGGTATTTCTAGGTGAAGATTCACATAAAGGAGGACTAACACATGCATAGATTTGTCTTTAAATAAAACAAATATTCATTGGAGTATGTGCAGTGGAACACAGACCACCATTTGAGAGACACTGTTTTTGCATTCACGATCAATTGTTAAAAAAATATCTGGATATCCATTTATCCATTTTCTTATCCGGTGCCGGATTGCGGAGGCAACAGTCTGAGCAGGGACTCCCAAACTTCCCTGACCCCAGACACTTTCTCCAGCTCCTCTGGTGAGACCCTAAGGCATTCCCAGGCCAGCCAAGAGACATAGTCCCTCCAGCGTGTCCTGGGTCTTCCCCGGAGCCTCCTCCCAATGGGACATGCACGGAACACCTCCCTAGGGAGGCGTCCAGGAGGTATCCTGAGCAGATGCCCGAGCCACCTCATCTGGATATTGTTAGCAAAATAATTCCCCCCAAAATATTGCCTTGTGCTACTTTTTTTATTTTATTCTCAGCAATGAAAAATCTGTAAAATAACATTATAATGACGGTCCAAACACTTTTCCTAATCTTGATTCCAGAGTCGGATCAGTCCGTGGTGGGGACAGTGACTTCTCTCCAGGTTCAGGAGACCCGAGGACAGGTGGTCCGGGTCACATGGGTCGGAGTCCAGGGCGCAACGTCCTACAGAGTATCCTGGAGGAGAACAGATGGTTTGTTTGTTGTGTATTTTATTTTATTTGATCTTTTGCTCTTAGGGTACACTCTTGGGACTATACTGGGGCTTAACTTGCAACCTGGACTACACAAGACTAAACCAGGACTAAAACTGCACCAAACAAGGGTACATCAGGACTAAATATGGCTTAAACCAGGACCAAACCAGGACAAGTGTTAAACTATTAAAATTGATAGATTTGTGGAGAGTTGAGCCTGCTGAATGTTGAATCTATTAAATGCATGATATAATTCCATACGGTGAAACATCTCCATGGAGACAAGTAGGTGGCTTACCCTCCCCCAGAAAAGTTAGTTATTGCACCTTTAATTTGAGGAATTCTTATTATGGTGTTTCTGGTCAGCTGAATAAGGGATGACGCAAAATAATTTAGACTGAATTATGATACTTTGATGTCATTGTACACACCTTGCTGTTTATGTTGATGCCTGTTGCTTCCTCTGGCCTCTAGGGGGAGAGGTGCGCAGTCGTGAGGTGAGCGGGGACCAGACTGCAGTGGACTTGGATCAGCTAGACCCCGGGGCTCAGTACGAGGTCCAAGTCATGGCTCTGGTCCAGAACAGAGAGGGGACGCCAGTGTCTGTGAGAGTCACCACACGTGAGTCTAAACTTTACCAATGTTAAAATGGGTATATTAGCATGGAAAGATCACATATTATGCTTTATTTCTGGTATTTTGCTGTGCATTATTACAGAAGTCAATTATTTTTGGCCCTTTTAAATTCTACTGTATTGAGCCAAAGTTCAAGCATTGTTACACATATGACATATTTTAAACTTGAGGTGTCCCCAGTGTCTATTGCTCTGTCATGTGTTTGTACCGCCCTTTCCTTCTAATTGGTTGAATGTGCAAACATCCAGTTGCTTGTCAATATAGCAAATTCTGAAACACAATATATTGCTACAGAGAAATATCACAATAAATTATACTATTGAAACTACTTTATGACAAAAATACAATAAAAAATAAAGGAGACTAATCCCACTAAACCATTTTTTAAATAGACAATATCTTTAAAAGGCATGAGCTCTAACAAATAAATAGCTAACGAAAAAAAAAGAAATTGCTATCTAAGTTATTTATTCAAACGTCTACAGCTCAAATCGCATTGTAGTACAACTAAAATAACAAAAAACTCCCTACAGAAAATGTACACACCATAAATTGACCCCATAAATATATTGTTCCAGCCATCATTTACTAAACAATAAGTCGACACGGTAATTCTGGTGAGAGACCTAATGGACACTTACTGTTATGCTTTAACTTTAAACTTAACTTGGGGTTTCTTCTGGCCAATATTATTAATCTCAGTGTATCTTCTGTATTTTAATAATCACATATAAAGAATATTTCACATGTTTCAGCTGGCACCTCCACCCCTCTGCCCACCACTAGGCTCCAGGTCTCAGAAGTGACCCAGAACTCTGTGCGTTTGACCTGGGGTCCTGTGCCTGGGGTCACTGGGTATATTCTACGCTGGAGAGATGAGACAGGTAAAACACAACTTTAATGGGGATTATAAGGGATTTATTAATGCCATTGTAGTTAACATATGTTTTTTTTAACTCCATTAGACACAGGGGCAGGTCTGACCATCACGCTCCCCTCTTCTTCAAACTCCTATCTCGTGACTGGACTGCGTTTAGGACGGAGGTATCGATTCACTCTTCAGCCCACATTTGAGAGCAGACTGGGCTCTGAGACCTATGTAGATGAACACCCAGGTACCCAAGTTCATTTTTTCAGTAGTACTACTACTACAATTACTACTTTTGCCCATCCTACTACTACTATTACTACAATACATACAGTTACATCAAAGTGTGATATTTCTTTGTACTGGGGAAAGCTCAATGAGAGATTAACCCCATCTTTTATTACTGCTCTGTTTTAAAACGAACACACATGATTCATGTTGTAATAGTTTATATAGTCCATTATAAGTCTACAAAAAATACACACACACACACAAATATTTATAAAAACATGACTAGTTGATAACGATATGCTATAAACTTTAAAATGTTTATTGTGCTTTAAAAACTTTTGTTCTAAATGAGTCTTGTACTGAATATGTAATTATGGGCTTTCTTATTTATTTTATTTTCCATAATCATGTAATCCCCGTATTCTCTTGCTTCTTCAGTGTGTGCGGGCGGTCGGTTGGATGTGGTGTTCCTGGTTCCTGCGTCCACAGACAGACTGAACTGGCCAGACCCATGAGAGCTCTGCTGACCAGCGCAGCTCGCTCCCTCAACACCTTTGGGGAGAGAGATTCACAGGTGAATTTCCCTTTTCTCATCCTTTTATTATGAATTAAAGCTGTTCACCTAATTTTCAAGCAGTGAAAGTAAGAGTAGGTATTTATATCTAACAAGTTTACACTTCTCACAAACCATATTTTGGGGCACATGCATCTTTATAACTGCTTTTTCAGACGAGGAACTGAAGCAGGGTGAGGGAAGGCAAGGCAAGTTTATTTATATAACACAATTTGTACACAAAGTAACTCAAAGAACTTTACAAAATCCAAAAGGCAGATTAAAAACCTTTCAGTCATATGCACAGCTTGAGCCTGGATTTAAATATTGTCAAAGTAGAGGCCTGTCTCACATCTTCAGGCAGACTGTGGACCAGAGTGTCATATAGCACAGCACACAGCTCTTTGTTACAAGTTTGCAAAAGAGAAAATATTTTATTATTACATGTAGATAGCAGCACTGGTCTGATTTTGTTCGTGCTTCTCTTACAGATTTTATAGGAGGTTACTAATTTATAAGAGGAAAGTTTGGTAATGTAGCTTAAATCAGACCTATCTTGCAAAATCGACTTTTCAGAAGTTTGAAAAGTTATAGTAGTTTCCTTCTCATTTACCCTCTCAAAGTTGTATTTGGAGTCATTCTTGCATGTTTAACTGCTTATTTTCAAAACCTTGTATTGCTGATCAATCCCCATTTTCACCACTATCGGTAGACACCCACTGCTTTCTACTAACTTTGTTCTCCAATGTTATTTTGTTTATTTTGTTCATTAAGTGTTTATTTTGTTCATTAAGTGTTGGATTCGGCAGTGTCATGTAGTAATTTTGGTACAATTTTTTTTTTTTAATCTGCTGCTCACTAGCGTGATCTGCAGCTATTCATAGGAGGGGACCACAGCTCCACGGCTCTTTGTTGTGATGATGTTTTGGGTGTTTATTAAGTCATTTTAGATTAGTATTTCGATTTAAAATGTCCACATTATAACATGATACACGGGTGTCATAGATTATAACTATATAGCAGACACAAACACAATAAGCCTTCTTTAAATTAATTTGGTTGTTCATATTGGGAAAAAAACAACAACCGAAAGACAATACATTTCACAGATGTAATAACTGCAACCAAAAAAAATTGGGCTGAACTAAATGTCATATCACCTTATGACAAGTTTTAAGATTGTTGATGCAATATAGACCCATAACTAAAGTGATCTAACCAAGATTTAGGATTTACACACATTTACTTTCATACCTAAACAATACAATACACCTATTTGTATGTATTTATTTGAGAGAAAGAATATCCAAAAGCAAAGGTGTAATGTGCCAACAGTCCCGTTTCACATTCCATAGACTGATACAAAATGTCTCCACTTTGCTCAAAACACTGGTCTTAAGTTGTTCTTGGACTTGTAACATTATGTTGATGTACTCTCTATGTTTCAGATGGGAGTTGTAGTTTACGGGTACAGACCTAAAATCTGGTTTCTGCTAAACCGGCACAGCCGATCTGACACTCTGCTCCAGGAGATCCAGTCCACGCCCTTCGATGAGGGGCCAGGAAATAACATAGGTCTGTAAAACTCTATAACCAGTTATCAAAGCAGACAGATCCTTGTCCTACAATACTATTTATGTCAGTCTAACCCCTCAGTTGTCCAGGTAGGTTTCATTGTAAAAAACACATTGTTTTCACACCTCAAGGTAGTTCAGTGGACTTAACTGATAACAGATACGCTTCATTGTAAACTACTTGGGTATGTGAGTTTCAGTGCAATAGCTCCTCCCTTCAGGCAGATATAAGGCAGTGACTTACCAGGACCCTGTCAGAACTGAATTAAATTTTCTGTTGCAATACAGTCTGATGAATTTATCTCCCGTTCCTTCATCCCCATTTCAGCTGTTTACCCTAGCTACTTCAACTAAAATAATTCAGTTTTTAAACCAACCAACAAAATGGAGAGACAGGATTGTCCATAAAAACTTTGATAAGGCAGTTGACCTTTGTTTAAATTGCTTTTTTGTGCTCATAAAGAGAAGGCAATCGACACTTGTAAGGTCATGTCTCTGTATACATGTTGCTCAGTAGTATGTTTGTCTTCCTCTGCAGGCCAGGCAGTAAACTTCACCACGCAGTACCTCCTAACACCATCAGCCGGTCGCAGGCCTCGGGTTCCTGGGACAGTGGTGATCATCGCGGATCGCCGATCTGAAGACAACCTCACCCTGGCCGCCAACTACCTCAGAGCTACAGGTGCAATAGACATAAACATGAATGACATGTGTTACTGTGTGGTTTTAATTACATAATAACATGGCACGCTATTCAGTCTCGGCAAAATAGTCAAAACTTTTAGAAGCTCTGACGGAGGACCTTTAATATAACTACTGTATTATTATATAAAATGAATAAAATATCAGTTTAATCTGTCCATTTTTGGGTCGTGGAGACAGCAGGCACCAGCTCTTTTTGGGAGATCCTGCACCGTTCCCAAGCCAGAGGAAAGACCTAGTTCCTCTAGCGTGTCCTGGGTCTAACTTGGGCTCCTTTCGACATGGAGGAGCAGTGGCTCTACTCCTCACTTGTGACTCCTCACCTCATTTTTCCTGGATCCACCCTGCAGAAGAAACATATTTTGAAATGAAATGAGTTTAATATCATCTGTTTAAATATGATTTGTCCAGGGGTGACCGTGCTGAGCGTGGGATTGGGCCAGGCAGACACAGAGGAGCTGCGCAGAGCTGTGACCGACGGCAGCCCTCAGAACCTCCTGTATGCCACAGACGCTTCACAACTCGACTCCCTCCACACCGAACTGTCTGACCTGCTCTGTGGCATTGCTCGCATACCTGAAGTAAGATCACAAAATGTCTGACATGATCAGTATAATGTACAATGATAGTGTTTTCATTCATACTTTTGTTCATAGGTGTTTCCAGGCACCGATCAGTGTGCTATCCACTGTCCAAGGGTGAGACATTAATAAATAGAGTAATAAGTATGAAGTTGTATACTACTGTCTATTCAATGCCATCCCCAAAATTTGAATGCATAAAATGAATAGATCAATTTTATTGTTGCTGTTTCATGCTGATGTTTAAATCTGTATGAATACTTAAAAAAAAAACAGTACAAGTGTCTAAAAGTACTCTGATAATACTTGAATATTACTTCTATATGTAATAAATGTTTGTAACTACCCTTAGGGTGAAAAGGGAGACCGTGGAGAGAAGGTACAGTATTTTCATTTACTACATTTAAATAAAAAATAATTTAATGTGTGTTTTTTGTTTTTTTACATTGGTTTATTTGGTATTTTTAGGGCGAAAGAGGCAGAGATGGTGTGGAGGGACGCAAGGGGGAGACGGTGAGTCACTCTGCATCACCAGACTAGAACAGATGTACAGTGGTTCTCAAACTTTTCACACCAAGATATACCGAAGAAAATGTTGCCAGATCTAAACTAGTTTTAAAACAGAACTTTACGAGGTTTAAACTAAGTTTAAACCGTGTTTAAAGTAGGACAGGTGCATAATTTGAATAGATCTAAACTAGGACTAAAAAAGAGGACCAGCAGTGGTACATGTATTACAGTTTGAGAAACAGACATAGTATGTTTGTGTAGGGGTGTTATCTTGCCACTAGAGGGCAGAAGTCATTTGCTGTACCTTTTTGAACTGCATAGAACGCAAATATTGTAGCTTTCTAGTGTAAGAAAACACGCCAAACTTAGGGTTTAACACAAGGGCTACTATAGGTCATAACACACGCCAAAACAAGAGCAAAACAAGAGCAGTCTCAACTCACTAGAGCCAGTCTCCAAAACAGACCAGTAACTAATGAATAAAACCTTTACATCAACTTGTCGGTATAGCAAGTGTCACATACAAAAGCAGTTACATTAACAACAACATAAACAGTTACACAACAGTACACAACAAAAGGTGTCAAATCTGAACTTAGCACAAAATATCACATCATAACAATATACTAAAAAATTATCACACAAACAACAGCACAAAGTTCAAAGCTATTGAATAAAATTGGGCCTCAAGACAAGACTTAAAACCCTCCTCTTTGGGGCTATTCTAACAACATACACAAGTTAATTAGAAGTTAATGATTTCTTGTGCCTGTTATTGACTGAACAACACAATAATTAAATGAAAGTGTGTGTTATGTTTCAGGGTCGTGATGGTCTCCCCGGGAGAGATGGGATAAGGGGTCCTGAGGGTCGCCCTGGTCCGCCTGGTCCCAGCGTGCCCATTGACCCCTCGGCCGGACTCAAAGGGGAGAAGGGGGAGAGGGTGAGCACACATGTAATGATGACGGTGGTTTAAGTTGAACATGTGTACAGAGGATTAAAAGTCGACGTGTTTGTCCTTTTAGGGATTTCCTGGAATCGATGGAAGCTCAGGGTTACCAGGGCGACCAGGTTCTCCAGGAAATGCAGGCATTCCGGTGAGCTATTAAAATATATATATGGGGTTATTGAACCATTATATCATCACATATGTCATTAATGCTTCATTTGTACTATGTATACACAATTACATATAATACGTCTATAAGAGATGGGTAGAGTAGCCAAAAATTTTACTTGTATAATGTAGTGAAAATGCAAGAAATAGTAAAAAAAAATAATAAAATGGTGAATCTGCAACTCAAGCCAAGATCTGTAGAAGCTACTTGGATTAGTGGCAAAACGTATTCACTCTTTTCTCAAGCTTTTGTCCAGTTCAATTTTCTTTACTCAAGTATAACATTTTATAGTATTTATATTTGCTACAGCCAGGTACTATACCACCAAATGAGTAATCATTATAATAGCCTCAAAATCTGTTATATATGTTATATAGTTAAATGCTCCTCTTATAGTTTGAATGAAACACAATTACATCGCCTGTAAAAAAAAAAATCTAATAACTAAAACAATCTCATTAACAATAGTTAGATCTGCTTTTTGGCCTCTGTTTACATGCACAAAAGAAACCAGGTTCATCGACTGGGGACATGGACTCAGTTAAACACTGGATTTTAGAGTTACAGTATTTGCAAAATACAATGGCCGACAATGAATTTTAAAATAACTCTTTCAATCTGATTAGTTTGCCTTGTTTTACACACTTCTTTTTAAAACTTGTGCAAGTGTGAATGCTCAGAAAGAACATCAGATGTAATTGTCTAACTCTAGAAATCACATGCAATTTGATGTGCATGTAAATATAATTAGTGAAAAAAAACTAATTTAAAACATAACATAAGGTGATCTAGCTGCATGGGAATATGTAGCAAACTAGCAAAGGTCATGAGAGGTACAATTTTGATATTTATGTTGTGGCATTTCAAACTTGCTGTTAACTTTTTGAAAAATGTGCCTCTAGAAATGTAGCATTATGTCAGTCTTATCAGATATCAAAGTGTAGAAACGGTTGTTTGTCTTTCAGGGTTCACAGGGTCTTCCAGGCGTCAGAGGGACTCCAGTGAGTATAACTTAATACCTACGACAAAGAAAAACAGGTTGGCATTGCTATGTTAGCTCCCAATGCTTAGTTATTTGCATACACCAAGCTTGTATTTTTTAAGCCTGGCTTTGAGATTCAAGGATGTGCACGCCTTCTTTTTAAACTACAACTTAATACCTCTCATTTGGAAGCAGCTTTGAATGAATATACATAGACTGTGCTTTTCTTGTTATTTAGGGTGAATCTGGTTTACCTGGAGCTGCCGGGCCAAAGGGAAACAAGGGAGAAAGGGTGAGATAATACAATATTTATGCAATGTATTGTAAATATTTGGTTTACGTACTTTCTAAACATTTGACTTATTTGACCTATTTACATTTGATATTGTTCATATTTTAGGGTGAACCAGGGTCTGCAATATCTGGAGGAGGTTTGCCGGGAAGAAAAGGTGAACCAGGCCTCCCAGGAATACCAGTAAGGAAGGACCGATATTCAAATCAGTATTTCACAATTAAATGTTGTATCATAATTCCATTCACTTTAGATTTAGCACATTTCATGACAGTTTCTAACATAGGTAAAGGTAAGGTGGTAAAGGGATGACAGTTGCTCAGTGGTCAGAGCAATGCTCCCCCAACCTGAAGGTCAGAAAATCGATTTCCACTTTGACCAGTTTGTTGTGTCTTTAGGCAAGACACTTCACCCACATAGCCTAGTATGAGATGGTCGGAGGGGCCGATGTTGGCAGCCCTGGCTATAATAGTAGTTTACCACCAAGTGCTGCTCCACGTAGCATAAAAACACAGGTGTAGTTTTAGCTGTGCTGCTCATTTTTCTAGGTAATAAAGTCTAATATAACCAAAGAGCAGCATTAAACTAAGTGGAAAAAATTTACTGGAAACTGGAAAAAAAACAAATATTCAAATATAAAATTATTTTTAAAAAATGTGTAAGGGTAAACTATAAATATATCAGAACTGAATTACCAAAAAGCACAGAAATTCTAAAGAGAAATTTGGGGCATAAATGATCAGTATTTAGTATAGTTAATTTTGTCTATATAATTAAACTGTGTCCTGTAAAAAGGGAACTCCAGGACGTCCAGGGACTGATGGGGCCAAAGGGGCGTCTGGATCCCAGGGACCTCCAGGACAGGATGGTCGCCCCGGGCTACCAGGCACACCCGGACTCTCCATTAAGGTACATCATCATCATCACTTTTACACAATATTAGAAGCGTTATACAAATGTTAAAATGTTTTATCTTCATCATTAGTTCACTCTAATTAGTTGTATTTTGATTTGATTATTTTCCGGAGTATAAGTCGCACCAGTGAAAAAATGTGTAATAATGAAGAAAAAAACATATAAGTTGCACTGGACTATAAGTCGCCTTTTTTGGGGAAATTTATTTTACAAAATCTGAGACCCAGAACAGACTTTTTATCTTTAAAGTCAAGTTGTAATAATAACAATAAAATAGAGAACAACAGGCTAAATATCATTACAGCACACTAACATAACACACAGACAACGAACTGAATACGTGTCTGATATGTTAATGTAAAATATTAACAGTTAATCAGATAACTAAAGCATTAAAACAAACTAACAAGTTTACTCTCGATCTCACTCCAAATCACTAAATCACTAATGTGGTGTTGCTTCTGAACAACTCCGTCGCATCTGAGTATAAGTCGCACCCCCGGACAAACAATGAAAAAGGTGTGACTTATAGTCCGGAAAATACTGTAATTCATAAATATTTCAGGTATCCCATTTTACCTACCTCCTTATCTCCACCCACTTGTCAGTACTTACTTGTGATCAGTTAAAAAAATCAGATTCCTGGTCATACATGAACAGTAAAAAATGTAAAAGAAAATCTGTTGTTTTTTTAATGATGAAATGACACTGTGAAGTTTATCAGTTGTGCAGTTTTGAACAGGAAGCCAATGAACATGTTTCTATTATCAAGTCATTTAAAATCAGTATTTTACAATGAACACAGGATCTATCTATGTTATATGTATTTTTTAAGCCAAAATGTGTATACCTGGGTTTTTACATCTATAAATGCTTGAATAGTCTTGAAACTGTTACTACATTAATTTAGATGAATACATTGTCTGCCTTAATAGTATAATGAAGCCACTTTGATTTGATTAAGTTGAGGAGTGAAAACTATTATGATTATTTTATGTTCATGCATTTTATATTGGAATGACCTTGACATTGATGGCTGACTACATTTTGGAAAGTAGACCATAATTCATAGCACCATTTGTAATTTCCACCCGGAAACACAGGGTGGCAGTATTCCACCATTTAGATTCTAGCATACTACTGCGCTGCACAACTAAACCTGTCCCAAGACATTTCCTTAATCATTTCACAATATATTACAGAGATGATGTCATTATCCTGTAATATTATTCCAGTTTTATTAGTTTTTAGCTTAAAGAAAATTTGTTTTGTTTTTTTTAATTTTCCTGGGACATGCCTTTGAAGTCGGTTTCTATGGTTACTCCTGAATCACTTTTGATGTTCGGTAATTATTAATCAGCATCAGTTGTTCTTCTCTGGAGATTAGCATCTGCCTGCTATTTCTAATCACGCACACAAGCTAGCATATCCTTCCTGACATATTTATTATTATTTATAGTCATATACTTTGCCTTTGAAGCACCAGTCCATTTATATTTATATGATGGACAGAGAAGAGACAGGAAGTGCGCTATTTGCATATAGATACAGAGCAGATCAGACACAATAGGAGGCAATCATGAAGCATTTTGTGTGAGGTATCAACACTTAACTTTTTTTTCCCCATCTTTTCTTGTATTTCTGTCTGTGCAGGGGGACAAGGGCAGCCCCGGAGAAAGGGTGAGTCACACATCTCTTCAGAAAAACCCCTGACAGCATGTGGGAATAATGATACTAAGCTCTTATCTCTCTCCATCAATCTCTCTTTCTCTCTCTCCCCCTCTCTTTCTATTTGCTCTGTGTGCCCCCCTCTCTCCTTCACTCCCCCTTCTCTCTCCCTCTTTCTTTGTTTTTCTCCTTTCCCTCTCTCTCATGTCCTCTCTCTATATCTCATCTCCTCCCTGTTTTTCTTCATTCCCTCTACCCCCTTCCGCCTTCAATCAGTGTACATCTCTCGCTATCTCTCTGTCTATATCCTCCTCTCTCCCCTTCTCTCTCTTCCTCCACCTTGGTCTCTCTGTCCAGCTCTCTCCCTCCCCATCCCTCTCTCCATCTCTCTCTCCCAACTCTCTACCCCCCTCCTGTCTCTCTCTTCCCCCTCATCCTCCCCCTCTCTCTCCCTCCATCTCTATCTCCCCCTCTCTCTACCCCCCCCCTCTCTCATCACCCCCCTCATCCCCTCCCCCCGCTCACCCTCCTCTTTCTCACCATTTCTTCTCTCTTTCCGACAGGGACCTCCAGGAGTGGGCAGTGGTTCGGCCATCAAGGGCGACAAGGGCTCCCCAGTAAGAGCTCTGTCAATCAGGGACAATGTGCTGACACCTCGGCTCTGTGCTCCGGCAGAGAGAGGAGAGTGGATGGGGAAGATAGCACCAAGGGCACATTTAGACCTGGGTTGTACAAAAATAATGAACCGAAACCACGACATTATGTTTGGACAATACAGACATCGAGATTCCTGCCAGTTCAGACAACGTAAACTATGAATATTTACTGATAAACTACTATCTATGGGTTTCACAATGATGACAAATTAGGACCATTAGCATAGCAATTAACAATTTAAAACCAAATATCCTTGTGAATCGTGAAAAATCCTCAAAATTGTATATATTACAGGATGATGAAACCCTTAAATTGCATTCAGAAACTGATTTCTCTTTGATTTAACATAATCAGGGAGAATTACATACACATCTGTGATTATTAATGGATTTTACTTGTGTTCTTCAGTTATGTTTTGTTGATAAAAAGGAAATGTTTGGATTTTACATTAATCTAAATCAAAGGCCCTGCATAATTAACATAAAATATTAAAATGAGCAAAATTACATATACAATATTTATTTAAAGGTTCACTATGTAACTTCTCTGGTTGAGGGCCCACCACAACGGGATGGCTTTGTCTGGAATGTTCCCTGTATGGCATTAACTTATCTCCATGCCAGTGATGCCAACTGGTCAGATCTATGGAGAAGCGGCTCGCTCAGAGTAAAAATCCATGGCCTCTTTTCCATGGGGGCGCTATGGACCAGATTGTTAAGGACTTAAAGTGTTACAGTTGTTCAAAGTGACTCGTAGTGGGCTGTTTGAGAAAAGTTACATAGTGCAGCTTTAAAGTTAACGTCGGCTTTTTCTTAAAGAGATTAACCATGAAATATTACACCTTTTACACCAGTGCCATTGATTTTATTTTATTTACCACTCTAAACTATATGTTCACTGCATGTCAGCTTTATGTTTCATTACCTAATTACGTTTTTATTATCAGGGCAGTGCAGGACTACCAGGATCCCCGGGTGCCAAGGGGCAGGCGGGATCACCAGGCTCCAAGGGTGACAAGGTATGGATAGATTTGTCATAGGACTTTGTGGCAGCAGCATACACACCATTTCTTATCTCTGTAAAACTGCTGTATATATGTTGTTTTTTTCTAGGGGGAGGGGGGACCGGGACTGCCAGGACCTCCAGGCAGACAAGGAGAGCCAGGGGACAGAGTAAGTGTCACATATGCTTAGAAATACTTCCATCATGTTATAGGGGCCAGAAACACATATAAGCTGTTTTAGTGTAATGTACGGTGGGAAATATATGGTCCAAATTGAAAGCATTAAAAGGTCCCATACTACGCTAAATGGACTCTTGTGAGGTTTAAATCATGTGATTTAAACCTTTAGAGGAGGTAATGTTGTTACCTCCTCTAAAACATACCTAGAGTTGTGTTTTGTTTCATTCACACATGTTTGAGTAACCCTTTATTATTAGTCTGTCTACAAAACCAGAGCTCAAAATGTTCTGTTCCACCTTGTGATGTCATGTAGTGGTAGTGAACAGCTACCTTTAATCTTATGTTCTCTAGAGATGGGCAATTCCAGAGCTGAAATGATCCAAATGAGTCTAGTGAAGGTGTATGGAGTTTAAAAACACAGTGGAGCAGTTCCTTCCTGTATTACCACATGACATCACAAGGTGAAACTGAGTGTTTTCTGCTTGAGAGAAGAACTCAGAGAAATAAATATGCAGGGTTTGTGTGTTAAACATGTGTGAATAAAACAAAACACAACCCCAGGTATGTTTGTGATGAGGAAACAACATTAAAACAGATCAGAAAATATTGTAATATGGGACCTTTAAAGTAATGCAATACAAAATTTATCAGCAATTAATAACATGTGCAGCCTGTTAATATTTTTTCCAGACACTTTACAAACAAGCATAATCTGTTTTCTCTTTAGCAGACAGCAACTGAATGAATTCTTATAGTGCCTTGAAAAAATGTAAATGTTTTATATTAAGAGTCTAGTCACAACAAGGTTTAAATGTAAATATTGTTCAAACCGTAGTTTTAGTATGTGCCGCCAGAAGTATTTTGGTCTAACGCATATTAAAATTGTCTATGGTCTGGCTTGTATTGGTTTTGAAGTGTTTAATACTTATTCAGGCCTATTCAAAAGCTTACTGTCTAATGGTAGCAAATCTGATATAATGTGTCCCAAACATATTGTAGTGTTTTGGTGAAAAGAAACATGCCATACTTCTATTGGATATTTTGAGATTAAATGGCATATTTCCTTTTGTTTTATCTTAATTAAATTTGGATTAAACCAGGCTTGTGGCTATTTTTGTGTGAGTTTATTACCAAGACTTAAGCCTGTTATCCTTGCTGGACAAGTAGTTCTGTCATATTTCTTATTTTCTTCTTGAATTGTAAGGTAAATTATAGATACACAGGTCAACACAAACTCATATATCATATTTTTGTCCAAACACTGACAAACAGAAACTTTGAAGTGAAGGGCTATAAATTTTGATGTTTCTTTTATCTTCCAGGGTCCCCGCGGTCCACCAGGGGAGATTGGCAGCAAGGTAAAAATGATTGGCTGTGCTCAGAGTACGCACTTGTTGTAGATGTATTTTGATGGAAGGCTGACCCCTGTGTCCTCTGATCATAGGGAGACCGTGGACAGCCTGGAGAGCCTGGTTCAGAGGGGGACAGGGTGAGTGATTTGCAGGGGCTAAAGACAATCAACAAGTTCCGATCGGTTTTAGAAAGACATTTTTGTTGTTTTTCAAAAGGCATCACAGCATTCTGTAATGCTAACTCTATAACCTACTTCACATGAGGGTTCACAAAAGGAATATTTTTAATTTGCTGATTTTTAAAATGTGTTTTTTGAGGTTTAAAGAACAATAATGGACAGAATATCACACTAGTATATATGATCAGGGGCACCATTTGTAGATTTCCTTATGATAATACTCCCTAGTGCAAGATAACACAGAAATCAGGTCATTCTATCTATGGGGTTTTAGAATGATGAAACATTTGGACCGTTGCCACAGCAACTAACAAACCCATGAATGATTTCAAGACATAAATTTCTTCAGACAAATTTGCATTTGTGAGAGTTCAAACTGGGGTACCCATATGCATTTAGTTTTTCCCCATAGAGTATACAGTGGTCCCCTTTTATCGCGGGGTCATGTTCTAAAAATAACCCGTAATAGGCGAAATCTGCGAAGTAGTCAGCTTTATTTTTTACAAGTATTATATATGTTTTAAGGTTGTAAAACCCCTCACCACACACTTTATACACTTTTGTCAGACAGGCATTTTCTCACATTTCTCTCTTGTTTAAACACTCTCAAAGTTCAAACCTTTTTATATTTTATCCCCCTTTGTTCATGATCACTTTAAATGTGTTTTTCACGTGCCTCTGCTCCAGCGGTATCCACAGAGGCGTCTCTCCATGCAGAGAAACACTTTCTGAAATTTGTTGGTGCTGAACGTTTCATTTTGTTAGGGAGAAAACTTGCAAACATACAGCACTTCAGAGTCACACTCCAATCGAACATTTATGCAAATTTGGCTGAACAAATTCTGTACTGTACAGGAGACACGGCACGGAGGAGACTGATGGACAATGGTCTACAAAATCATTTTACAGTCATACACTGTAAAAAAAAAAACATGCAAAATTGCACAAAAAAATCTGAGAAACAGCAAGACCACGGAAGGTGAACTGTGATATAGTCAGGGACCACTGTATTGTAAAAACAGATGTTTGTTAAAATGATACCCCTGTGTGCTGTTTGCATCTGTGTGTAAAACATTTCATGGATCCCAAACCTGGAAGTAAGAGCTGTAAGTGTTGTACCACAGTATTAAACTTGGGGAAGAGAGTGTTGACCTCTGCCTAATTTTGTGTCTGGAAAAGCAGTTTTAAAAGCACATGGCAGAAAATCCATGCATGTGAATACTAGCAGTGTTACAAAGGGTTTTCATGAGCGAGGTTCGAGTTAGAGAGATTTATATACCTACTTTCTCCAGGCACAGTTTGAAAATTGGGTACCCCATATTTTACACTTGAGAGAAAGTGAAGTTTAGTTTTATTAATAACTAAACCAACAGAAGATGGTTTTGAATAGCAGTTTGACTCTGTAGGTCTAAACTAGAGACAACACTCAATAAAGACAGTGTACTGTACTTCATTTACTGCAGCGGTAACTAAAAATAGCACATTTAGTAATATAGTCATTTGATTACATGTTCAGCCCTGCACTGGACCAAAATAGCAGGCAACACTTTGTATATAGATTCGAGGTCACAGCAGCAGATGCACTGAGCTTTAATAGACATCTTTAAATATGAATGTAAGAATCCTCAGAATATTCCACCTATTCAAGTCCCTGGATTAGAAACGATTGTGACTCCCAGGAAAGAAAGAAGACAGCGTTACCCATGTTGAAAATTTTAATAATAATACTATTAAAATTTCCTTTTGGTTAGTTTGTGTTTGCTAAAAGTGTTAAAAATATAGATTTTTTTTCAATAATCTGCAGTGACCTTTCCTGACCTCTATGTATGTGATATTTTCCGGCTCCATGGTGTAACTTCCCAAAATACTTTTTGGCAAAGTTTCTAAATGCTAAAATGTATTGCTGAAAAATACCCAATTATATTAGCTTTTCAGAGGGCGATCATATATTACTGTTATTAACATAACCTCAATAATTTTAAATCAAACTTTATCTTCAGTTTTCTTTTTCACATTATTTTAATGTAATAATTGGACAGTACTATTTATAGCTTGAAAAAAACTTTACATACAATCCAATTAACACAGTAAAAACTAAACAAAATAAAAAAAAAACAAAAAAACACCACATTAAAGTGTTATACCTTAGTCGCATATAACTGCATTTCAAATACAAGTTGAACCACTTTTTTTCCCTGTTTCAAATCAGATTAAAGGCATTAAACCATTTCCTTTGCCTTTTCAGGGTGAGCGAGGACCAGCTGGAGAGACTGGTGAGAGAGTGAGTATAGCCATTTTTCTCATACACAGCGGAATATGTATGTGCAGAAATATATTGCTTTTCCTATGGCTTTTGTGAACATGCTTTAACAATGGTGCAATTCTAGGGGCCCCCAGGGAAACCAGGGCCAGCCGGAGCTCAGGGGTTAAGAGTGAGTGAATAATATAAATTGAATAATACATTTCTCACTGTTGTATTTGATTCAGAACCTCATATCACTTATAAAGGAATCTACCTGTTTTTCACCAGGGCTTACCAGGACCCAGCGGACCACCTGGGGAAAAGGTAAGATGTGGTAAAGGAATTGTACCTGAGTTATAGGGATGGGACAAGATAGCGTGAGTTAAAATTGCTACAAGAATGTACGCACACATGGGAAATAATCATATATCTTTATATTCTCCATGTGGTTACATTTGGTTTGGACAGAAAAGGGCTGACAACATAGACTGTATATAGAATGGACTGAGGGAGCGTGACGTCACCCTTAGCCACCAAAATAATGAGCCTGACAGCAGTAGTTACAGAGAGAGGGATGGTTTTACATTAGAAAGTGAATTGGAGTTGATGGAGCCGAAAGGCACCCAAGCTAACGTCTTCTTTGGAACATAGCTGCTGGCAGGTTAACTATGTCCATACAGTCTATGGTTGACACTGGTGTGTTACACTTTTTGAGAAGTGGTAGTTTAAAAAAGCTGTGCTACCATTCATTTATAATAATGTATGGTAAAATATTCTCGTTCTTGTGTCTTGTTTAGTCTGGTGGAAATTGTGTGTTGTCCTGTCCCTAATGGCATCCCTCTTCTAATTCAGAAAAAAAAAATCAAACCCCATATTTGTACTAAAGAAAAGGCTTGGCACTTAATAAGGTGATAATAATGACAGCAGAATGTAAATTTCAGCACAAAATAAAAGAAGGGATTTAATATTACCTTAAATTTTACAACTTTGTAGGAAATGTCCAGTTCTGTGTATTTATGTGATTTCCTTCTGCACTGATATTTGTTCTAATACGCATCTAGTTTTGATAATAGTTTTAGTATAGATCAGTATCTTGGTATAATTTTTCATAACCATACTCCATATACTGTTTTATGGAAACTAGCTATTTGTGAAACAAGATGAGACTGAATGATATTGCTCCATAGGTATTTTGTTGGATGAGTACCATAAGGAAGCAGCTACCAAGGACAAACAATGATATCCAGCCAGCGACGTTTTTGGATAAGCACCATGTAGATACTACTACATGTGACTAGACTAGATAGTTGTTTCTCTGTTATTGTTCAACACCAAACTGAGAGGAGAGACTACGTGGGCCGGGCTAACAGTTCAAACTGAGACATGTTCATCACTCATGGTTCAAAATTGGTTACAAGCCCTTAAAGTCCATTCATTTTACATAAGCTTTATGTTGTAACTAATGTTTGAGCTAAAATAAAAAATAATAAAAATGTGTGTTTTTGTGTTTTTAGGGAAATGATGGTACACCGGGGGAGCCAGGCCGAAGTGTAAGTCAACAAAAACAGGAAATATATTTTAAATGTTTCACATGCACTGCCTTCATTTTTTATATATAGTTGAGTTCCTGTGATCTCTTGCTTTTTTATTTCAAATTTGCAGATTCCAGGTTTGTCAGGAAAGAAAGGAGAACAGGTAAGCTCTAGCAATAACGTGGAAATTTACTCAACTTATAATAGTAGTAGAGTTTATTTTTGGCCATGAACATTAACTTTATTATACATTTCTTAACAAATTTCTCATTTTATCACAGGGGATTCGGGGGCTTCCTGGTCTGGACGGGCTGAAGGGAGAGCAAGGAGAACCAGGACAGAAAGTGTGTATTGCTGTTGTATAAATAAATTATGATGGTATTTTTATTGTATTTTAAAATGGCTGCCTCTTTTAGGGTGAACCTGGCTCAGGAGGAGCAGGAGGAGGAGGAACTAAAGGAGAACCAGGAGCTCGTGTAAGTTCATTAGACATTGGACTTCAGAAAGATTAGATGACTTGGGTGCTAGGGTTTGCAACAGATTTGATTAACAGCTATTGCTCCTTGTTCATAAGCCCACAGCCAGGAGGGAAGGGCCAAGTACCTTCTACAACCTTGATTGGCTCTTTGGTTTTGCGCTTGGATTTGGATCCAGATTCCAAATTCCAAATTTGGATTCCAAATTAGCTACTATAGCCGTTAGCCTTGAGTGGCTTCATCTGGCTGCAGCACTATGAGTGACATCATACGCCCTCAGTTCACTTCTATATACAGTCTATGTCAAGGGTGTCCAAACTTTTCTTATTAAGGGCCATAAATAAAAAGAAAGACAAAGCTGAGGGCCGATTGAGGGCCATAGACTGGTCACCAGTACAGTGAATACTTCAAATCTGCATTATTATTACAAGTTAGACTGAACCACTAGCCCTTTGTTCATGCTCACATCCTCAGTGGGACACATTAAATATTTGATATGGCCTTGTTAAAGTAGATTTTCAAAAATGTACAGTAAAAAGTACAGTTTAAGGTAACATGGGCCAATTCACCTGGAAGCTTGAGGGCCAAGAAAAATTGGTCTGAGTTCCGCATTTGGCCCCCAGGCCACAGTTTGGGCCTGCCTGGTCTATGTGAATAAACAAATGGGACTCACCTTTCAAAACTAGTGTCTAAAAACATGCAGTCTGAATATGTTATTCATTTTTTAATATTTGTTTACTTCCAATGCAGTTTTGATTTATATCTCAGAATGAGACCCAGTTTCAGTGATTTAAATAAAGACATTCTTTTTATTCCGTTTGCAAAATAAGAGAGACGAATAAATGAAGTTTATCAGGCAGGTACAATTTTATTCTCCATCATTATACCTGTATTTTTAAACAAGCTAAATCATTTCTAAATAATTATATAATTCATTTATTGCATATTACCTCTACCCTTGTTTTTAAATCAACATCACTGTTTTAATGGCATGAAGAACAATGTGTGATATTGCTAAGTCATTATTTATCAGTCCATATGTAGAAATAAACTTGACTTTTTACTATATTTGTCCTGTCATCTCCACTTTTTAAACCGTAGGCTCTCAGCTGCAGAATCATTCCACTGACAGTAGCAACACTATCTTTTATTCATGCGACATTTTCTTGTGCCACCTGTCTGCAAAACCCAGTCCAAACCTAAGAACCTGCTCCACACATACATTAAACATTACTGTGTTTTTAGGGCCCTCCTGGATTCAGTGGAAAACCAGGAGAAAAGGTAAGCACATCTTTAAACTCTATGGGCTTCTATGGTTTTCTAAATAACCAAGAATGGGTCATTGATAATTACATACAAAATTTATAAACCTTGGGTCTGCAGGCAAGATGACATAAATCGTAATTTTACTATCTTTGATACTGATATGTAACAATGACCTCTCACGTAAAGTCACTGTAGCTTATTATTGACAATTTGAAATGATTGGATCTCAACTCAGTTAAAATTCAGTTAATAACACAACCCTTCTAACTTGGCTAATGCACTCTGAATTGACTGTTGCACATCAATCTGGAACGGTCTTTGCTGAAATCGATTGGAAAGTGCAGAACAGGCCGACAAACAAAACGTGTTTCTCTGTGTAATTTTTTCTAAAACAAAATAGTTCCTAAACCATTCCGCTAAAATAGGCTGAAGTACATCTGCTAAGGTCACCAATGCTGCGCTGTGATTGGCCCACTAGTGGCCAGGTCCAGTCACAACAGAGGAAACAAAATATTAAGAGAATTCATCTTGCTGCACAGTGTTACATAGAAAAATATAAAAAAGTTTGTTAATGATGATTTATTTTCAGGGTGAACCAGGTGAAGCTGGAGAAAAGGGTGATGGTGGCAAACCAGGAATCCCAGGAAAACCAGGACTTCCAGGAAAACCAGTGAGCCAAATACTGGAAATACTTTTCTTATTAAAAAACTTATTGTACCTATAACATGATATCTATAGACTTTCTCCCTCCTTCTTTACATGCTTCTCATTCTAGAGGCCAGTGAAAGGTAAAATAGGGTCTTCTGTCTTCTGCCTTTGTCCTGCTTGTATTCTCGTCTTTGCTGCTGGGTTGATGTAGTAATGTTGACATTTCATACACCTCTATGATTGTCTCCATTGGACCGAGTAAATCATTTATATCGTGTGTGTTTCAGGGGGAAAAAGGAGAAAAAGGCGACGACGGCATCCCTGTTAGTATAACGCGCTTTCTTATATTGTTCCTCGATGCGGCCGCGCTTTTTTTGTTGAAAAACTCGATTGCGAAACGATTGGATTTTTGTTGAAACACTGATTGCTGTTCTTTGTTGACATTGAAAAATACATTCAATGATGAATCTGACTTGATTTGTCTGGGACAGGGGGAGTCTGGGCTGCCGGGGAAAAATGGAGAGAGAGGACTGAGGGTAAGTGCATTATACAAATTTCTGTTGATTTTAGACATGTCAGGAAAATAACCAAAATGCAGTAGTTGTAGAAGTGATGATACACTTGAAACCAGAAGTTTACATACACTATATAAAAAGACATTTATGCTTTTTTTTCTCACTGTCTGACATGAAATCAGACTAAACTTAGGTTCATTAGGATTACCAGAATTATTTGCTAAATGCTAGAATAATGAGAGAAGGATTTTTTAGACATTTCTTCATTACTTTCTAAGTCAGAAGTTTACATACATTAGTATTTGGTACCACTGCCTTTAAACTGTATGACTTGGGTCAAATCTTTTGGATATCCTTCTACAAGGTTCTCACAATATTTGGCAGGAATTTTGGCCCATTCCTCCTGACAGAACTGGTGTAACTGAGCCAAGTTTGTATGCTGCCTTACTCACACATGCCTTTTCAAGTCTGGCTATAATGTTTTAAGATGTTGTTTCAGTATTTCCAAATAATGTTCTTTCCTTATGATGCCATCTATTTTCTGAAGTGCACCAGTCCCTCCTGCAGCAAAACAACCCCACAACATGGTGCACTGTTTGGATGGCTTGCAAGCTTTTCCCTTTTTCTTCCAACGCAATGATGGTCATTATGGCCAAATAGTTGAATTTTTGTTTTGTCAGACCACAGAAGATGTATCAGACATGTAAGGTCTTTGTCCCTGTGTGCATTCGAAAACTGTCATCCGGCTTTTTTTTTTTTTTGGCGTATGGCTTCTTCCTGCAGAGTGGTCTTTCAGCCCATGTCTGTACAGTACTTGTTTCACTGTGGATAATGACACTCTCTTCCCAGCTTCACCAGCATCTTTACATGGTCTTTTACTTTTGTTCTTGGGTTGATATGCACATTTCGGACCAAAGCACATTAACTTCTGAGACACAGAACCCATCTTCTTCCTGAGCGATATGATGGCTGGACATTCCCATGGTCCTTATACTTGCGGATAATTGTTTGAACTGATAAATGTGGCGCATTCAGGCATCTGGAAATTGCACCCAAGGATGAGGATGCAAGTCCACAATTCTCTTCCTGATATCTAGATGATATGATAGCTGATTTTGTTTGACTTTCCCGTGATGTTGCACAAAGAAGCATTGTGTTTCAGGTGTACTTCAAATACATTAGCCAAAGAATAGAAATGATTTGAGAGGGGAGTTAAAGAAGATTTTTTTTTGTTAGTAAAGACAATCCCTCTTTGAACAGGAATGAGGGCTTTAGACATCACCTATCTCCTATTTATAACTCCCTCGTCAGGCCTACATCTAAACAAAGAAAAAAATAGGGCAGCCAGTATGCTAATAGGGGTGAGCCATTAGGGGCCTAAATCATTATGTTAAGTATGACCCAGGCAAAGTCCACACTTAGTGTAGCTCATTAGACCTCACCAACAAACCAAAACTGTAAACAAACAGGTGTGTTAGTTTCAGTGTAGCCGGCATAAGGCAGTGTCTACCAGCAATATGACCAGAACTGAAGTTCTGGCTTGGATGAGCAGCAAAACATCTTCACTCAAACAACTTTTTGTCCAGTCGACAGATTTGAATTTTTCTTTTACTATGGATCATACCTGGACGATTGAGGGATTACACAAAGAACTTAAGTATCACGTATTAAATGTAATTTCTAAAACAATTTTGCTATAAGCTCATAAATCAATATTTTACATTATCAAAGGAGAACTAAAGACGTTTTAGCCATCTTTGCAGCCTTAGGGTCCTCCCTGTAGCGACACTCTAATCTAATTTGAACAGTCTACATTAAAATTAATCTTGCACTTCACATTTAAAATGTTTGGACCAGCCTGGGAAATCAAACTTATTTAAAAAAATATGTATGCAAAATAATACAGCAATTATCTCTAAGTCATTCTCCATACCCTTCTGGGTACTTGTACCACAGTTTATAATATACCGACTAACTTTAAAACATTTATTATTGTTTCACTTACTACTTCCATACTGTTGGTCTTTAGGGTCTCGCCGGACAGCCAGGACGTCCAGGAGAGAAGGGCGATGCCGGGGAGCCGGGGGAGCAGGGTCGAAATGTAATACACTTTCATGTTTCATCGCTCAGACAGAATTTCAATATTGTGGTGCAGTTTTTCACTGAAGCGGCTGAGCATCTTATTGATCTGTGTTCGATCGCAGGGCAGTCCTGGATCCGCAGGGCCCAGAGGAGAGAAGGGAGAGCAGGTCAGTGCCTCTGCAACGTCCCCCTTTGTAGATAGTGGTGGTCTAAAATGATTTACAGTATTTATGTTTTATCCTTCAAGGGACCTATAGGACCTGCCGGACCACCAGGAAAAGTGGTATGTTTCAATTTACAGTTTTGCATTGGGGAATATAAGTAATACAGCCATATACTGTTGCTATGAATAGAAAAAGGTGAATAGGCAAACTGGGATGTAGTGGGTTAAGCATTATTTTGCTGTCCCTCGACAAGACATTACATCCACATTTAAACTACAAGAACAACAGGCGAAGGTTTCAAAGGTAGTTATCTAGACAAGGTTTCAAGTTCCTCCCATTATGGCAGTACACAACCAGCTTTGGAGACCAGTGGCTCCAGTCCACTATCAAATCATATGCAATTGTGACTAGCCAGGCTAAGGGAAAAACACAATGAAAAAAAACTATATAATTACATTCTATTACATCAAATATAAGATGAAATATTGCAAAAATTAAAAAGTTTAATTCTACAAAAAAAGTATCAAATGTATTAAAAAAAATCTGTATTCATCTAAACATTAGTGGCCACTTGTTAATGGTGGTTCTAAGGGTTATTCATCTAAAGGCAAGGCTATGTAGGCAGTGGATTGTTTCTTTCAGTTCCAGGTCTGGATGTGTTCAAATATATGAAAACATTTACTATTATTGATGACAGAGAAAAATTGCATAATATTTTGGATGGTAAAAATCTCTATAAGTTATGACAAAGTTCCTTTTTTTCATTACAGGCTGATATCCAGGGCACTCTAAAAGGAGAAAGAGGAGAGAAGGTATTTATGCTGCTCATACTCCAATAGAGATCAAATTATAGTGCTCAATATTGTATCTAAATGTGTTTTGTGTACACATATTACAAATTTACATATTTATTTGACAGAATTTTTTTTTTTTTTTTTTTTTTATTGATTAGGGTGATGCAGGAGACCCAGGGGAGCATGGAGGTAAAGGTCAGAAAGGAGAGGTTGGTGCTCCGGGTCCTGCTGGTCTGAGAGTGAGTGGAGTTTGATTATAAAATACATTCATATAATACAGGTCAAATATTATACTATAATATCGGATTTTAACTGTGTGAATCTTTCTGTATAAAGGGGCCTGAGGGACAGCGGGGGCTTCCTGGAGCAAGAGTGAGTCTGCTCTGTCACTTTCACTTTTATAATTTCTCAAAGATTAAGGTTCTTTTTAAGATTTTTAATTTTAATTTGCATTTGCAATATTTATAGGGTGATGCGGGAGAAAGGGGGTCCCCCGGAGACAAGGTTTGGGATAAATTCACACTCCCCTTTAAAAATAACAAAATTTCTAAACATTTTACACATTTATTACGTGACAACCTTACTTTGTTTATTCTTGATACTCAGGGAGACAGGGGTGCGTCTGGATTGGATGGTAGGCCTGGTCTGGATGGTAAACCAGGAGCTCCAGGAGCTCCAGGGCTTAGGGTAAGTTTTAAATTTTAATTAATTTATATACATATATCTGTTGTATCAAATATACTAAACAAAGAATAACGTACAGGCACTCACATGCTGGGTTATCCTTTTTGGGGACATTACATTGACTTGCATTCATTTCCTGGAGTCTGATCCTAACATTAATTTTACATAGTCCCAGAGCTGGAAAAAAAAGGCATGAGGCTGGAGTTCTACACAGAAGTTTATCAGGATGGGCCCTGGGACCTGGAGACATGAACCCTCAATACATTTTGATAATATTGTCTATTGCAGTCTATTGCAGTCCAGCCTGGCTATGCTTCTGTTGTAGGGAGTATTATACCTATAATGACATTGGCCAAGATAACAAGGACTGAGGTGGCAGTGACTGCTCTTGGTACAGCACAGAAATGCAATTTTTCTAACATTAACAATATTTACTATTTACCTAACCTTAATTTAAACCCTAGCCTTAACCTATTTCAGTCCATATCTGAACTTTAAATCATGTTGATCTAATAATAAAGGAGTTACGCATGGGGGCTATAATGTAGGCAGGTCCTGGTGATGCTAGCGTGTTCAAAATATGTATAAAATGTTACAAGTGACATTCTGTTCCTGCTACACCAGAACTTTTTGTCTTTCAGGGAGATCCGGGGAAACAAGGAGATCCTGGCAGAGATGTGAGAGTTCATTAATATTTTATGTTCACCTCCTAGAGTTTGACAATGTCTTAAAGGTACATTGTGTAACTTTTCTGGTAGCATGTCCGTCCCTTGCTTTTTCGCATTATGGCAACTCATGTATCCTACATTTGTTCAGTTGTGTTTTGTTTATTGCTTAAAAAAAAGAACAAAACTATGAAGTATGAACAGACTTACCCTCCACAGATGTAACTGTGTAACTCATGTCAATCAATCAATATGTTTAATGCCACACAGGAAAAGCAATAACATCCATATTGAGGCAAACAAGTGTTGGACCTGTACCCTCCACCAGAAAAGTTACATAGTGTACCTTTAAGTACCTTGATTCTAAGAGGGATTGGGCCAAAATTAAAACCCTACGCTTTGTGCAAATATTTTTTTCCATAGCGATTGAATTAGTGAATGACGATGTGTTATTCAACATTATTTAACAATAACAGTCTACTGAATGTGTCAGCTTCTCCCCATTTCTCTCGCATTAAGCCTTTTAGTCATAGCATCATCTTTAACATTTTATATAGAAATACTCTCCTCACTTTGTAGTTGGCGTTGCGTGAGTCACCGTGATGCGGTTTTAGCTCTGAGCAGCAGGGGGCAGTGTGGAAGTGTTAGAGGTGTGAATGATTGGAGACACAGACTTATTTTATTATGTGTAGTAATAATAGCACACCACACTGGTCAGAGCAGTGAAGATGGTGAGCAAACTGCATCTTCCTACTGAAGGTCAGATGTGTCATAAAAGACTTGGTTCATATTTAACATTCAACTCCTACCTCTATATGTGTAATCTATGTACGTATGTATATGCAGCGTTTAAGAAGAAATCACTATATAGGACTGTAGTGTTAAGATGAAATGGGGGACTATGCAAAAAGCTGCTTAAAACAATAGGGGAAGACCAAGTTAACAAGAAGTTAAACTGTGTTAAGAAAACAAATACAAAACTGAGATGGGAGTATATAAAAATATCACTGTTACTTTGAAGGTCAATATGCAAAAACTGACAAAAAGTCATCATCTCATTTTGTGTTTACTGTCAGTGGAACTAAGTTGGATTTGATTAAAAAGGCCTGGGTTAATATCTTAACAGTTTTTGATTGTTGAACATGGTCGAACACAGCAACAAAAACATGAAAGGACTAGTCTAATCTGATAAATTCTTAAACAGCAGTTGGTAGTTTAACATTTGTGTATATTCCTTTTGGATATTTTCTTCATCTGATAGGACATCAGCACATGTCTTTAAACAGTTCATGTGTGTGTGTATGTTCGAGATAGACCGATATTAGCAAAAGATGAAGTTAAAATCTGTGAGTGAAGACGCTTCGCAGCTCATCCAAGCCGCTTCTTCTGTTCTTCAGAACTGACAACCTGGACGACTGAGGGTTTACACAGATATAGACTGATATTTGCGCTTTTTAGCAAATTGGCTATCTCTCCTAAATTTCCAGCACTGGCCGATATCTTACTTTGGTCCTCCTGCTGCCTACAGAATCCACATAAAGCTTTATTTGATCACTTTACTGCAGGCATGCCCAAACTGTGGCCCGGGGGCCAAACTGTGGCTCGGGGGGCCAAATGCATCCCTCAATTTTTCTTGGCCCTCAAGGTTCTTGGTGAATTGGCCCATATTACCTTGAGAAAAGCTTGGACACCTCTCCTTTAGTGCAAAGCGATAACTGTTCAGAATGTGACTACACAGCTTTCTTAAAGGTTTACGGTAAAACAGGACTGTGGGCGAGTTTGTAGTAAATTTAAATTACAGAATTTGGGGAAAATAATCAAAATCAGCCTTTGGATTCTAAACAAACATGAAAAAAGGCACAGTGACCGATGTCTAGTATATGTGTTTGCATTACAGGGTTTATCAGGACTGCGAGGGGAGCAGGGACCCCCAGGCCCCGCTGGTCCACCCGGTGTGGCTGGGACACCTGTGAGGACTCATTTATATTTATTTATTCTGATTTTTAAAAATATTATGGGCTTCATTTGTGTCCTTGTTTATTTCAGGGTAAAGCAGGTGAAGATGGCAAACCAGGCCTTCCAGGAAAAGCGGTACGTTTATTAATAGCACTTTTTAGATCATGGGCCTAAGAATCTAAGGTTATTTGCAAAATCTTTGTTAGTTATCTGGCATAGAGTTAGCATAAGACAAAACTATTTTACAATCACATGAAAGACTCTGCGAACTCCAGTAGTTTGCAGTTTAAAATATATCTATTAGTTTACTTTGTGAGTTTCATCTTCCTGTTTATACGCAACTATTTGTGGACTTTCACCATTCCAAAGATATAGGATTTTGTTTTGAATAGTTAATTGTTATAGCAACCTTCCTAATTTTACATCACTCTGAAACCCATGGATACCGATATATGTATAAGCATTACGTTAGTTGAGGTGTGACAACTCAATTCCATACTCTATTTTCAAATTATTACCATCTGAATACATGCAATATAAAATGTGAGATGTGCCTGCCCTGATGTTAGTCTGTAATGCTTTAATCTTTACTTTCAGGGTGAGGACGGTGAGCCTGGGGAAGATGGAAGAAAGGTATGTATTAAACTAATTAAAATCATGATTATTTTTAGTAGGTTTGAAGGGACTGAGGTACAAATAGGGGACAGATATGGTAGAGCCAGAGCTTCAAGTACTGAGATTCCACTTTTTAATTATGAGTGTTGATTAAAAAAAACAGAAATGAACTAAAGATAGGTCAAATTGAGATGGTGCAGAGCAGAGATCATGAATATATGGATAGGAGGATATTGAGGTTTTAGTTGCCAGCAGGGTGAGAGGTAGACCAAAAAGGACATTTATAGTTAAAATATATATCCAGCTCTTGAGTTAGGCTTGGTCAGGACTGCCTTAAAGAAGACCTATTGTGTTTGTGTCTGTTATATAGATTATAATTTATGACACCCGCGGATCATTATGTTATAATTATCACATTTTAAATCACAATTAATCTAAAACGACTTAATAAAAGAAACAAGTCCGCTGTCTTCCAAGTTAGAAACCTGTGGCGCCCAATGGGAGCTAACGTCGTAAATGTCATCATAACAAAGAGCCATGGAGCTGTCACCTCTTCTTTGGATAGCTGTAGATCACACTAGTGAATAGTGGATTGTTTTTTTCATTTGCACCATAAATGACAACGAGATGCTGCAAAATCCTACGTGTATCATTGAAGAGGAAATGACTATATCATGGTTAAAAGCTCTGAAGAGTCCATTTTGCATAAAAGGAGGATTTTACCTATTGTGCATGTTTTTGGGAGATGTAGTCAAAGTAGATGGAGTCAGTTTTGTGTTAAAGAAAATAAGTATAGGGTTGAAGAAAGATGCGTTGTTGTTATCTGTTTTATTTAGCAATTCATACATTTCTGAACAAATTTGATTCCAAGTGGAACTATTAAAGTTTGAGATAACACTTTATTTAAAAAAAGGGCCCATATTACGCCATTTTGTGATCTCTTTCACAATGTTGTTTCCTCATCACAAACATACCTGGAGTTTTGTTTCATTCACACATGTTTAACACACAAACCCTGCATATTTAGAGTTCTTCTCTCAAACAGAAAACACTCTCTTCCCCCTGGTGATGTCATGTGGTAATACAGAAAGTGCTCCAGTGTGTTTTTAAACTCCAAACACCTTCACTAGAATCATTTGGATAATTTCAGCCCTAGAATTGCCTATATCTACTGAACTAAAGGTAAAAGGTAGCTGTTAAGTTGAAAAACACCGCTTTATGACCTCACAAGGTGGGACAGAGCATTTTGAGCTTTGGAGATGTAGACAGACTAATAATAAAGGCTTACTCAAACATGTGTGAACACTATGTTTTTGATGAGGTAACAACATTCTAGCATGGTTTAAAACCAAAGAGCCAATTTTGCGTAATATAGGACCTTTAATAAGCCTTAATAATGCATGAGCAAATACTTAAATAATACTGAACAAATTGTTTATTAAGACTGATTGAGGCTCAGTACTACTTAATGAATACCCTAACTTCTAACCCCTTGATTACGTTAGTTACTAAGCCGGAATCATTCTTAATAAACATTTTTTCATGAGGAATTAAGTCTTTGTCAAAACGGAATATGTTAAACCCATAAGATCTGACGTGGAAAAGTATTTTAAATGAGTGTAGCAAGCACTTATGTTTTTTTTCTTTTATTGTAACTGAAAATTATAATGTGCTTTATTGTGTGTAATTAAGGTGTAGTTATTATAAAGTGGTTCCAAATATCCATAACCAACATAGCTAGCTTTCCACACAGTTTTGCCAATATCCAGCTGCTGTCCTAAAATGAAAGTGCTATCCAAATATTGATAGTTTTATTGCCTTGTCCTCCTATTCCATGTATTATTCTGACTCATTGTTTACTCACTCACCCTGTTTTTGTGTGTGTTTTTTTCCAGGGTGACAAAGGAGAATCAGGAGCGGCTGGCCGAGATGTTGGTTCTTTCATTTTTTCGTAATATCTTTGAGCTGCTGCTGTCAGTGTCTGTGTCTTGGGTCCATCTAAGTTTAACCTCGTGTTCTTCCATCAATCTTGCGTTCACTGCTTCATTTTTATTACACGTCAGTTTGGTGTCTGTTTCCCCTGTCCATTTCTATCCCCTCTCAAGTGAGTGTTTTCAGGTGTAGTCACAATTGTCCTGGTTTGGTCCTGGCTTGAGTATAATTTAGACTCCTGATATAGACTCGCTTTGCTCCTGTTCTAGTCCCGGTTTAATCCTAGTCTTGTCCAGATTTAATCACAATTTTGACGTGGTATGTGCGTGTGAATGCAGTGTTCAATACAGGTAAGTAGATGCCTAAAAATATACTCAAGTGGTTAACAAATTAGATGTTAGTAGTAATCATTCAATTAGCTTGGCGTTATTTTTGCATGTTCACCAGTTCAATATAATGCCAATGCTGTGTTTTGCTGTCAGTATAATGAAATAGACAAGAAAAGTTTGGTGTAGCAGCCTAAAACTTTATTGTTGAGTTATCATTACTCATCAGAATTGTCATCCAAACAGCAGGGATGGCATGAGACATTAGTTCCAATAGATGATACAAGACTGAATCTAGACATAATACATCTACATTTTGTTCATATTTTTTGCTATGAATTGCACTTTTTATATAATGTACTTGTTGTGCATTATTTCCAGTAGCACATCGCTTCCACGGCAAATTGTTATTACTAAGGATGCACTGATCCAATACTGATATCAGATATCAGTGCCGATACTATCAGCTTCCAAATATAGGTTCAGCCGAAATCCATGTTGGACAATTGTTGTAACAAGAAAAGTAGTCGTAATTGGCCTAGAAAGTCTGATCATGTTTGAATTTTTTGTTACAAAGCTGTTCAGTAGTTACATGAGAGATAAACAACAGCTACATAACACATTTGGATCAGTTTTATTTTTGTTAAAAGTAAATAAATCTGCTATCTGATTATACAGGGTATTGGCAGATACTTAAACATACAGTATTGGGAACGGCATCTGAGCTGAAAAAGCTGGATCCCTACTTATTATCATTATTGAATTCTTCAGTTGTCTAAACCTACAAGAACTGCAGGTTGGTGACACATTAATAGATCTCGTGACAGTTTTTCATATAAGTAGTCAAGTATTAGGGATAAACACTACTAAATGTGATGCAATTTCCGTTCTAATTGGATAATGTAATAAGGACTGTACTTTCTGAGATAAGGCACAAGAAAAACTGACTTTGAAATCGCATCTCTCAACAACATAAAATCAGTGGTTGGTAGATTTTACTCAAATCAGCAAACTGTTTTTATCCCTAATGTTATTAAAGGTCCTATATTACGCAAAATTGACTCTTGTGAAGTTTTAGCCATGTTATAATGTTATTACTTCATCAAAAAACATGTCTGGAGTTGTATTTTGTTTCATTCACAATTCCAGGTATGTTTGTGATGAGGAAACAATATTAAAACATAGATCAGAAAACAGCATAATATGGATCATTTAAAGTGCAATTTCAAACATATGGTGTGCTATTATGACATATAGAAGTGGAATACAAGATCCAGTGTAGCTGTTAAAATTCTTGGCGTTACTACACCTCTGGCGTTCGCTGTTGGTGGGGGTGTACGCTTGCGCATTGACAATACACTCATTCACCGCAGATCAATAGCCTCCTCGACAAGACGCCATATAAATTTCGTAGGCGCTAATGAGGCAGCTTAGACTTTAAAGGCAGAGGCACTTCTGAAGGGAATCCAGAGGAGCACCAAATGTCACCGAGCTGTTTTCATGTGGAAATTCATATTAATTATCAGTGAGGAGGAGTCACCACCTGCTTTCATCTGCAGTGTTCAGACTCCGCATAGCCCACAGTGCAGGAGGAGGTCACCTTATGCAGAGGAAGGGGCGCCCACAAAATGTACACAATTATTTGTACTTAGAGTTAAAGACCATGAACTTTTTTTTTTTTTCGATGTATATGAGCAAAATGTATCTTGCCCCAACTACAGATATATAACAATAATAATCAATTTTGTCTATAAGAGTCTTTCAAAACACCCAAAAAACACTGTACAGAACAAGTTAAACACACTAAAACAGGTGAAAAACACAATACAGCACAAAACTGGATGATGGTGTGATGTTCACTTTTGCATGCTAGTTGTTATTAGCTTTGTATCACGGCGCTCTGGCCTCTGAAAGTTGTGAATAGTGCTTATAAATCATCACTGTGAATAATTGGGATCCTCATATATTATATTAACACGAACCAAATAGAAAAATGCTTTTTTAAAATTTTTAAACAGTTTAGTCTTTTGGTGAGATTTACTTTTTTGCTTGAAAGTGCATCTAGTTTATGTCGTTAATAGCACTGAGTTGAGTTCAAATTAACAGTATCTACTTATGTATTTGACAAATAGATTTTATTAAGGTTTATTTTATTCTGTGTGTTTATGCAAATTGTTGCGAGGGAATAATAATTGGTTAGTAACTTTTGGAAAGACTTGTCATAGTGGCCAGTGAACCAACAAGTTAATGTCATTGCTCTGATTGTATGGTGTATACAAAATAAATAAATAATCTAATTTTACTAGTGAATCTGGAAATAGTAAAAGCCAAAAGTAAAATCTGTCAACTTTTACTATGGATCAGACCTGGACGACTGAGGGAGTATATTACATTACTGGTGATAAGCTTTGGTATTTGCATTTGATGAAAAAATCTAGCCATGGTTTGAATGCAATGTATGTAGACAGATGCAGTTTATCTCATGAATAGGTACTGTACCAATTATCAAGCTAAATATTGTTTTTTTAAAAAGGAGAAAATCAAGTTAGTTACTCAAGTAATAGTCACTAGCCTCCTGTGCTGTATTATTTCTGCTGTAGCGTGCCTTCGTCTGTGTTTTTGTCCAGGGGAGAGATGGACTGAAGGGAGACCGAGGCCTGGCTGGACCTGCCGGCCCTGCAGGACCCCCGGGACCAGCAGGACCCCCTGGAGCTGTGGGTCCTCCTGGACAGGTACGACTGAACTGCACTGCTGTGACATTTTATTTACAAACTTGGAGCAGAACTTAGTGCTTTGAGAGATGGAGAAACAAAAGCACTACGTAATAATTATAAATCACATATTTTCAACTAAACTAGTGGGCATTATTTTTTTAGAACTTTTTAAATGTTTGTTTTTTATACTTTCCTTTGTATTCAAGGACTTTTACAACAGTAGGTAGTAAGTAGTAGGCAAGTAAAATTATCAAATAAACAAAAATAAAAGCAAACATTATATTAAATACAGGGTCGTATGTTGCCTTTTACCAAAATGTAAATTTGAAAGAAAAATGAAAGAAAATATTTGATTGTACGGGTGTTGCTTTTTACATGACATCAGAGTAATTGTATTATATCATAATGGTAAAAATGGTAATTTAAAAATATAAAAAAGATAAATATTTCTCCTTCATCCAGTCTGCTAATACCTACCCTTTACATTACCTCCAACCGGGTAACAAGGCCACAGTGCCATCATAAGGACTTGTATAACTGACCCAGCTATGTTCTTTAATGGGACTACATTGTTCTGCTCTGTAAGTGCATTAAGGATTATATATATATATTGTGTTTTTGTTCTAACTTGCTGTCTCTCTCTCTCTCTGTCTCTCCCTTTTTCCTTCTGTCTCTCTCTCTCTCTCTCTCTCTCTCTTCTCCCTTTCTTTATCTTTCTTTGTCTGCTTCTCTCTCTCTGTCTCTCTGTTTCTTTCTGTGTCTGTCTCTCTGTGTCTCTTGCTTGCTGTCGCTCTCTATGTCTTATTCTCTCTAATTCTTCCTCCTGTCTATCTCTCTCTCTGTTTCTCTCTGTCTCTCTCTCTCTGTTTCTATCGGTTTTTCTCTGTCTGTCTGTCTCTCTCTCTCTCTCTGTGTGCCTCTCTCTTCTCTCTCCATCTCTCTCTTTCTCTCTCTCTGTCTCAGATGGTCTATGTCAAAGGAGTTGAAGCTGCTCCCATACCAGGTCCTCAGGGGCCTCCAGGAACTCCAGTAAGTGACAATCTCAGTTATGTACAGTACAGTACCTTTCGACATGGCTCTCATTTAAACTCTCTTTAAAGTAAATAATTACCTGAACTTTTCTTATGGAGAGCCACCTGCTTGTCTCCTTAACTATTCATACCAGGCCAAGATGCGGGTCAGATTTGTAAAAAGGTCTGGGATAAATGCATTTTGCAGCCCCTTTTCCATAGTACCACCAACCATAGGATTATGTTTTCAAGGAATAACCGTCTTCATACTGGGATACGGCTTTGGCTCAGGATCAGTCATAGTTCCTTGGCGACAGTGGTGCAGTGGTTGGAGCCCTTGTTCATGGCACATCCTGCTAGGACTAGTGCATACATTGTTGTGTCCTTAGGCAAGACAGCCTTACCTCCACTGTTGAAATACACTGGTGGAGGAATGAGAGTGTGTTTGTGAGAGTGAATGATAATGAATAATGGATGGATGTATGTGTCTGTATGTTCATTAAAGGTTCTAGATTAAACAAAATTGATTCTTGTGAGGCTTAAGCCATGTTATAATGCCGTTACCTCCTCAAAAACATACTTGGAGTTGTGATTTATTTCATTCATACACGACTGAGTAACCTTTTATTATTAGTCTGTCTACATCTCCAAATCTCAAAATCCTCTATTCCACATTGTGATGTCTGGAGCACTTCCTGTATTACCACATGACATCAAAAGGTGTAACAGAGTGTTTTCTGTTTGAGAGAAGAACTCAGCCTAAATATGCAGGGTTTGTGTTTAATATGCACTGTCCCAAGGAAAATATATAAGTATATATAAAAAAAAAAAACAAAATTAAATATGTTCTTTTTTCATGAGTAATAACCATGAAATGCCTATAATTACACTTTTAGTTACTATGCTATTTCTGTCCATTTATTACTGTGCTATAAAGTAAAGCGCTTCCCAAGAAAGACAATGTCTGTGGTCATGTTACAGAGTAGAAAATCTCTCCCATCTCATGAGGAGGAAAAGCTCTTTATCTGATTAATCTTTTATAATGATATTCCAGTGTCACCTTCAAGTTCATTTTAACATGACAAAAACACAGTTGGTTCCACTGTCACAAACCACTATCTTGCCTCATGTTTCCCTGTGTATAATGTAGATGTAAGTCTATAGTCTGTTTTCGTCTCTGTTATCTGGAAGAGCTCTTGTGCATCAGCAGTGACATGTGTTTTATCTACCTCTCTCGGGCCGTCCCGCTGGGCCCCTCCCCTCTCTGTTATCGCTCACGTTTTATCACTGTCCTTGTTCTGTCCTTCAGGGGGTACCAGGGATCCCAGGAGCAGCAGGGCAGCGCGTGAGTCCGCCTCTTCTCTTCATCGATCCAGCTTGGCTTTAAAAGATCAGGAACCAGTCTATCTATCTATAGACTGGATGTTCAGACCCATTCATGGAGAAATGGGTCTCATATCACCTCCTATTAGTTTATCTGCAGTGAATCGAAAGTAAAATAAGTTGTGCTATTTTTCTATGATTTGTGATCAATCAAAAAAAAAAATCCCTCAAACCTACCTCTACCCCTAATAACACTGGAAGGGCCTGATCATGTTGACAGACTGATCACAATCATTTTGATCAATATTCATGATTGATGAAACAACCAATTAGCATTTGGATCGTCAGTGGTGAAACAGGTTGTAAATAGTGTAAAATGTGTAAGTGTAAATAGAGCATGCTTTTCCTTGTAAGAAAACAAGGGATTCAGATTGTTGATCTGAACAAGTTTTCAAGTAATTAGACACAATCAGTGTGTGCTTAAATTTAATTAGTTAATTACCACAAAGCCTATGCTAAAATTCAGATCCATTCATAGTACCATGTGTGTGTTTTTGTTTCTCATTATTATTACAGTGAGACAAGAAAAGACTGTATTTGTCTCATGAGGGAATGGCAGTGTTGCAACAGCAAAGTTCAAGCAGCAGTACAATAACATATAAACAAATTACAGAGAGAGTCAAATTAGCCAAATAGTAAAACGTAAACAAGCTTAAAATGATTGCATGTTGAGTAAATGTTAAAAATACAATGTTACTAGAATAGAAAAATATACAGCTACAAAAACAATTGTGTTCTCATAAAAGTGTGTGGAATAGACAGAGGACTTGGCTCTGTGTTTTGATGAGTGTGTTTCTAACAGGGGGAGAGAGGAGCCCCTGGTCCAAAAGGTGACGCTGTAAGTCGTATTCGCTGCATTTACATGAGATTCGTTCAGATTGTTCATTTTGATTTGAATTCTAACAAACTGACTGTTTTTGATGGACAGGGAGACCCGGGAGAGGACGGAGCACCAGGGAAACCAGGGACTGCAGTGGTATGATGTCATTATATCACATTATAAACTGCAGAGCCTCGTCTGCATATTAATATTTGATTTGCATGTTTGATGTTTCTTCCAACAGGATTTACAGAAAGCTCTGGCTGGCTTTGGGATCCTGGTATGTAATGATCAATAAAAAAAATGTAATTCTCTTTAATCAGGCAATATTCTTTCTCTACTGAATTAATTACATTATATTTTAGATAGATAGATAGACTATACTTAAATTTGAACTAAAGACTAAATCCACCTTTTTCGCTACTAAATAAATTTGCAGCTTTATGGGGAAAAAAGTGTGTGTGGCCTTCACTGGCCTCTGCAATTTCTAGTAGTTGGTGACATCACAAAACACTGCCTCCTGATTAAAGCTAGGTGTTTCTGATTACAAACATGGGTGGAGTTTGAAGTGTGCGTTAGACCAATAATGCTATTCCTGATGCCCCCAGACCTCGCCCCTCCTCCCACCTCACTCTTTTCTTTATTCCTCCCAGTACTTCCCAGTTTAGCGGCTCTATTTAAAATGTGGTTGTGGGTGGAGTTTAAGTATTTAGTCCTACTTAAAAGAAAGAACATAGCAACCTTTCATATGACTTTGGAGGAGTTCCTGTTGGCCGGTGGTCAACTTTACTCAACTTAAAACGTTAGACAGGCAGGCATCCTCTGACCCACAGGTCGGTGGTGCAATTCTCGCTCCCACAGATTAATACTGTTTTTGTGTCCTTGGGCAAAACAACCCTCCTCTTTCTTGTGTCTACGTACACTGTGTGGATGTGTGCGTGAATGGGTGAGTGGTTCTTTGATGTAAAGTGCTTTGAGTGCCTTGAAGGTGGAAAAGTGCTATATAAAATGTGACCATTTACCATATAAAACTTAAACTAATGTCTCGACAGTTCAGCACTAGCCACTTAATAGACAAAGGAAAAGTGAATGCAATAACAGACTTTATGACCAGAGTAATGCTCTATTATTCATGAACTTTAAAACTTCATAGGTGAACTACAAAGTTGTCTGGCTCTATATTTTATTCACAGTTTATTATTAACTAATGAGCACTGGCCTTTTGTAGGATTTATACAATAATCTGTGCATCACTCATGCTTTTTCTAAATGCTGTGTAATTTAGCTAATGTCAAGCTGTCCTCTCTGTGCATACATTAGGTTTTTGGCCGACTGATTAGCCGTAATTAATGTGAATACCAATGTTGTGGGAGCCATTAGAAGTGATTGTCCAACCTAAATGACAAGTAGACATGTTTATTTAAAAAAAATCCTGTGAAAAATGTAATTCATTTTGGATTGCTAAATAATTTGAGTGAACTATGTTGTTCCCACATTTCCAAGTATTTTTTATGCAGATTTTTAAAGTCTGTCCATTTTCTTCACACAGTATAACTCTATTTATTTTCCAAGTGAATTGTTTTGGTTAACCATGTAAACTGCATACATTTTTTCCTATTTTTGCAGGTGTCTGATCTGAAAATTGTGGTGGACAAGAAGGATCTCCAAGCAGCTCGTCCTGAAGTGAAGCCCCAGAAAGGAGACAAAGGAGACAGAGGAGACCCAGGACTGAGGGGGCCAGGCGGGGAAGATGTAAGGGACACAAGCTGTAACTAAAAAGGCCCATAGAGCAGTATATCTATCTATCTATATACATATATGATAGATAGATAGATCTATCTACCAGTTTTTTTGTTGTAACAACTGGTGGATCAAAAAAGTGCAGTTAAGTGAACTCAAAAAGTAGGCAAGGCAAGTTTATTTGTATAATACAATTCATACACAAAGTAATTCAAAGTGCTTTACAGGATAAGAAAGACATTAAAATCACAATACAACAAATCAAAACTTAAATAAACATATAACATAAATAATCCTCATAAAATTAACATTAAAAGAGAAGTCTGAAGAAAAAAAACAAAAACCCTTCAGTCATATGCACAGCTAGACAGAGGCTTGTCACACATGCAGGCAAAAAATGAAACGTTGATTCCTCATGTTCAGTCCTGACTCTGGGCAGCAGCAGGAGGCCAGTCCTCAAAATGCAAGATGGTTCATATGGCACTAACATGTGGAAGGTATTGCAGTAGTTCCTTGGCCATGGAGAGATATAAAATCTATTCTCTAAGCACAGGACTGAGGCTCGTACTTTCTAGTTCTAGTCAGGACCCGAGCAGCAGCATTCTGGATGTACTGCAGCTGTCTAAGCGCTTGTTAAGACAGCTGGGTCTATTAACAGGGTTTATTAACAATAAGACGGGTGCTGGGAGCTCGGAGCTGGGAGCTGGGAGCTGGGTCGGAGGCTGCTGGTGTGCATCTGGTTCAAAAACAGGGTTATGATGGGTAAACTGACCATCTGGAAGCATGTGGAAGAAAGAGCCAAATCTTTGTGCTGCAGAAATTGTAGGTTGATTAGCGATGGGCTGCAGGTGAGTAGTGGTGAGGGTGGTGCAGGCACACAGACACAGAAGGGAGGGAGGAGACAGCACCAGAGAACACAAGGAAAAAGCAGTCTGACAGTCTTTATAGGTTATGTGTATTCTTGTTCTGTAAATTTGCTTAATTTGTTAAAAAAAAAAAAAAGAAGACACTTTTCATCCATGAGGGATTCTGCATATTTAGGCTTTCACCCTCTCTGGAGTCTAAAATGCTCCGATCTACTTTGTGACATCATCAGGTAGTAATCCAGGAAGACCTCCATATAGCCACAAAAGACTCATTATGATCATTTCTTCACACATATTTGCGTCACTTACATTGAGGCCAGTAGCAGTTATTTTTAGCCCTATTTAATCTACTTAAACCACTCCTCAGTGCACCAGCAGAGGGCAGTAGTGCTTACACCCTCAGTGGCAATCAAGGTGTTTTGTTTGCGTATAACCTTTATGGAATCAAGAAATACCATAAAAATAGTAGACTAACGTAGTGAGATGTGCTTATATATTCCTGTTCCAGGGTGCTCGAGGTTCCCCTGGAGACAGAGGACCTAAAGGAGAGCAGGGTGAGCGAGGACCAGCTGGAGCCACGGGACCCCCAGGTAGAGCCATTGGTGAGAGGGGACCAGAGGGACCCGCGGGACCTGCCGGAGAGCCTGGAAAACCCGGTATCCCTGGGGTCCCGGGACGAGCAGGAGAACTGGGAGAGGCTGGGAGACCTGGAGAAAAGGTGAGAACAAAATATTCCAATTTTATTCAACAATTTGCTGTTTCCTGTCAGCCTGGCAGAGATGTTAGTGCACTGGCTTTCAATCAAGACATCTGTGGGTTTGCTATCCTAGAAAACTTTTTTCCCCTGACCTTTTTGTGCTTGATTTTTAGATATTTTTTACTACTTGGAGTCTTACTGCATCCAATCAGTCAGAAAGTTCAGACCAGTAGAAATGACATGTTTCCTGTTGTCCTCTTTGAAGTTTTGTCAAGAGTTTTAGTTTCCTTTTAGTTTCCTTATCCCTAATGGTCAAGAAATACAAGACTAAATCTAGCTTACATTAATAATGGCTGTGCTTATTTCCCCTCGTTTTAACTGATCAGTGTCCACAATGAACTTCATCTAACTCAGACAAACACTATCACCAACTCAGATAAACACTATAACCAACCTTTCTGTGATAAAATTTGAATTAATCAGTAGTCAGCTTATAGAGGTAACTGAATATGCTAACTTGCCTTCTATGGTTTTCAAAGTGATGAAATATTTGCACTGAAATATTAATAATAGTTTATCTTTAGAATGGTGGAAAGAATTCAAAATGGCATCTATTAATGGCGTTCAGCTTCCTGTTCCAATCGAAATTTTGAGAGCTTTCCTCCATTCAAAATATATATTTGTTTTGAAATGGGAATGGTCCTAATTTTTCATCATTCTGTAACCCATGGATACTCAGCTGAAATGTAAAAATGTTGGTTAATAAGAGCAATCATTTATTTATAGTATTGCTTTAATTATTTGTCATCAACATCTAATTCATATGCAAATTTAATGTATCTTAAACCAATTATTGTGAGCTATTTTTTATGCTTGTGTCATGTTTTTATTTACCCGCTGGCTGTTTTCTGTGCAGGGAGACAGAGGCGAGAAGGGGGACAAAGGTGAAGCGGTAAGTGCCTCATGAACTACATCCATAAATTCATCGTCTTTAATTAAGAGTGGAGTGAACATTTCTTGTGTTAAACAGGGCATAGTCGGGTTAACAGGACCAGCTGGCCCTCCAGGTCAGAAGGTGAGACTCTCTTCTCCATAGTAATAACACAGAGAATCCATAATCAGAGGCTTGGTTTAACGCTGGACACACAAGGACTTAAGTCTGTGGATATGGGTTTGGGTAGTAGAGAGTTTTGTGTACTCAAGCAATTTCCATAAATTTCAGGGTATTGAACGCACCTGAATATAGACTTCACCTGCTAAATTTGAAAAGAAAATACATTTTATTTTGTACATATGTAGGCCGCACTTGAATATAAGCCAAATGTTACAAATATGTTGTAATATGCGAAATTTACACAGAAAGATGGTACATGGAGGTTTTTTGAGTTTTAATGACACACTTTTTTCCAAACTACCTGAAAATCAGCAGTACGGCACCAATACGCCATCAGCACGGGATGAACATGCCTGTAAGTTTAGAAAATAAAACAGCACCAACACGGGCCATCTGCTTTTATTTCCTCTGAAAGCTTTTGCTTTTTACATTGACTAAGTTCTTCCTTCTGCCACCTCCAACGTCACGGTATTGGTCACAACATTGGCCTAGCTTACACACAGTGGCTCCTTCTTTGAGGCCAGATCCATTGCCTTTAACTTAAAAGCTGCGTCATTTGCACTTCTTCGTGTGTTTCCCATGATGAGGGTGTATTCTTCAGAGTATAATCTTTCCCCATGCCTATCTCACTTTTGCGTTTACTCCTAGAGTGTGTCCCCCAGTGGCCGTTCGATGAATTAGCCACAGCGTCGTATAGGCCGTAGGGTTCAAAGCATGGGAAAGTCCGAAATTTACGGTTTATATGTGTGTGTGTGTGTATGTATGTGTATATATATATATATATATATATATATATATATATATATATATATATACACACACACACACACACACACACAAATCTCTCAAAATTACCTTAAAAAACATGCATTCTTTCAGTGAGCAGTGTAGTCTCACCACAGATGTGACCTGCAACTTAGCAAGGTGGCATTGTCTAAATAGAGATGATATATTGAATGCCATACTGTGGAACATTCCAAGTAATAACAAAGCCATGGGGCCAAGCAGGTGGTGTACCCTCCATGCAAAAAGTTACATAGTATCTTTAAGTACTGAATACATTTACTTGTACTTGAGTAAAAGTTCAGTACTGTCCAGTCCAGATTCCACCATTAAAGGGACTGATGCTTCTACTTGTACACACTTACTGTTAGACTTGTGATTAATTATTTATCTTTATCTATACAGGGAGACTCAGTGAGAGCACTTAAGACTTTTTTCATTGGTGCCCTGTTCAAAATACAATACAAACAAAACAAAGTACTGGTAAATATTTAAAACATTAAATATAGGTGCAGGTGTGTGTACAAAAGTTTGTTACCAGATTGTTACACTGCGATTGTGGCACCAGAGTATCCATCCATTTAACTTGTCCTTGAAAGATATTCCATTTTTGTGAAGCAGAACAGCCAAAAGCCTTTTCTCCCATCTCAGCTAATCCTTGTTCTCATCTAAATTAATCAAATTTGAATCTAGATTGAGATTCAGTCATTTCTAATCGTCACTGATCAACTTGGCACTTTTTAAACGAAAGCCAATCGTGTAAAGTAAAAAACATGTGGTTTGGAGTAGAGATCCAACGTTGGAGGGAAAAATCCCTATTTGTATAATGGCAACAACACATTTGGTTAATGTTCAGGAATTTTTTTGTTGGTTTTAATAACACAAATTAAAATCAGGGTTGATCAATATGATGAAAAAATATATGTGATACTTTTCTTATCATATAGCCCAGCGTGTGTGACTGGCACAAAAACCTGATTTCAGGATATTTCCATTCATTTTAAACTAATAATATGGAAAAAAAAAAAAAAAAGTAGTTGGTATTATAAATGTTTGTGCCAGATGTGAATTATCCAAATATTGTTTCAGCTTGAGTCAATATAATAATTGTTGTGTGCCAAGCCATTTTATATAAGGTAGTAGTTTTAGCCTGGACTATGCGTGCGTATTATAAACATTAAAGTCCTTGTATGTGTATACTGCAGGGAGCGTCTGCTGATTCAGTGGTGGCTGGGCCGCCGGGTGTCAGAGGCCCTCCCGGAGCCCTGGGACAGAAAGGAGAGCCAGGTGCCGCAGGAGTCCCAGGACCTAAAGGAGACAGGGTACAGGAACTTTGTCATATTTTTGTCAGGTGTTCAGCTGTGAGCATATGGTGTTATAAATCTTCAGGGTTTTGCCGGACCTCAAGGTAACAAAGGGGACAGAGGAGAATCAGGAGAGAGAGGACGCGATGGTTCACAGGTGAGTCCACACACAGACATAATGACATGCCTTATATCTGAATGGGTGGTTTATAATGTACCATATGTAGGTTACATTGAAGAGGTTATTTCTGGCCTTTTTAGGGTATTCCCGGGGAGCCAGGAAAACCCGGTCAGGACGGGAAACCGGTAAGTCTGCCTCAAGTATTTATATAAGGACACTTTAAATTTTTGACAATTTGTTTTAATTCAGTTGCATTGTGAAATACTTTCTTAAGCACTAATGAATGCTATTAACATTACATTTTTAATTATGTTTGAGACTATGAAATGGCTTGAAATAATCTTAGTTACAGTTATCCTATGTGTAACTAAATATTTTGGCTTCACAGTAAGTCCTATTATATATTTTAACATAAGTATATGATGTAATAGAGGGAGGATAACTGTTTTATTTGTGTTTCTTTGTCCCTGTGTCTACCCTGGAGCAGGGCCTCAAAGGGCCCCCGGGTCCTCAAGGGCAAATAGTGAGTAACCTGTAGCAGAGGTCTACACACAGAGGTCACTCAGAGGTCACACTGCACCTGCCCTCTACCTGTGGAGCTCTGTCTTCCACCTCTGCGGCCAAAGCTTCATTCATCGTGAACTGCAGCTAACTCTGTCTCTTATGTCCATTTCCTTTTCTATGTTGTTCCTCACTGCTCCTCTGTCCCCTCCTCTGTCCCCCTCTGTTCTCCCCTCTCCTCTTCTGTAGGGGCTGCCTGGGTTCCCTGGAGTGCTGGGCAGACCGGTAGGTTGGCTGGGGCTTCTGCTCTGGAGGGATGGGTGGGTGCCTGGGAGATGCTGTGATATGGTTTGGGACAGAAAAAGAAGAACTGGATGTTTAGGGAGGCTTTTATTCAGCAAAGACATGCTGTTCTCATGATAAATGTAGACAGTCAGTTGGCCCAGCCTGTAAGTGATTGTCATGATATGAATGGACCACACAGAAAACCCATAGTTGCGGCGTAACCTTTCTAGTGCAGGCTGCTTATCTCCATGAACATATATTTGCTTTGCTTACATCGCTCCACAGTATGACATTTATCTTCGTGGAGACAAACAGGCCAAGTTAAGATCAGATCTGTGGAGAGGCATCACCGCTCAGTGAGACTACACTTTTTTCAAGATATTACTAAGCTATAAAAACACCCACAATTAAACAAAGCCTACACAGATTAATGTAATGCCATACGTTGGAACATCCAGGCAAAGCAATAGCATCTTCTTATCAGTAAAGTTACACAGTGCACCTTTAACTCATTCATAAAAAAAACTATAACAGCTTCTGCTACAGTAACCATAACTGTCACTACTATTACTTTTGCACAGTGGCAGAGTGTTTGACCCTCTTTCTTCACAGAATGTCCAAGGTTTGATTCCCAGCTTGTGCTTGGTCTTTCTGTGAGGAGTTTTCTTGTTCTCCCAGTAGCTGCTGGGTAGAAATTAGGGACTTGGGATGTAAAGAAGGCAGCTGACTCCAACAAACCACAACAGACAGTTCATCATATGGATTTGCAGAGTGCCATGTAGCTTCAGGCTCGCTCTCCTCTTTAATCTTGATGCATTTGTATTGGGAACATTCTCACAGCCTTCTCAGATATACGCCAGATCATCTCCCCCTCATGAAATATTAATGCAGACCACCTGTCCTCCAACCGTCAAACTCGAAAACTTGAATAAATAAAATAAAATCCTGGTCCTGGGGCAAGAGTAGCCCAGCTGGTAAAGTGTGTATCCACTGATCTAAAAGTTGACGGTACAAATCCTGCTCTCGACACAAATTGATTGAGCAGTCAGATCCACTGACCCACAGGTTGGCGGTGCGATTCCAGCTCCCAGAAATTAATACTGACGTTGTGCAAGACTTCACTCCCAGTGTCTGTATGAAGGTGTGTGTGAAGGAGTGAGTGGTTCCTTGATGTAAAGTGCTTTGAGTGCATTGAAGGTGTGACCATTTGACTTGGTTTAAAAGTTCACCATGTAATTTTTCTAAAGGAGGGCCCATCACCGACCATACTTACTTCATGAAGATGTTATTTCCTTGCCTGGAATGTTCCACTGTAAATATATTAATCTCCAAGGGGACAAGCTGTTGCAGGTCAGATGTATTCATGGGTTTATATGTGACATTTTGAGGACTTCACCATTCAAGAGATATTACTCATTGCTATGACAACAGTCCAAATTTTTCATCATTCTGAAACCCATGGATAGAGCGAGCGCACTCACAGTAAGAATACATGTATATAAGGTATTTTTGAGTAATAAAAATACCTGTTTTATGTAATTGAATACAAGAATTCATGCAGGATTACTGCCATAGTGCGGGAGTCAAGCAGGTGGCAGACCCCCACCAGAAAAGTTACACAGTTCCGCTTTAAATGTGTAAAAAATAAATCTGCAGTTATCAGATCATATCAAATGTCATGTAAACAGTTATATCTGATCTCATGTGTCCAAATACAACAATAACTCAAAAAATCCACCAATTAACTAACATAGAGACAAGCATGTGGTGGAGCCCCATATCAGAACAGTTACATACTGCCCCTATAAAAAGTGTAAAAAAGGAAAGAGACATGTAGAATTTTCAAATGGAGGGATTAAATTGGTATGGCTGTTGTTGACCAAATACATTATTGATTAACTAAAGGCAATCTAGTGCTAGTAGACAGCTTCTTTTTAAGTGAAAAGACAGAATAAACTATCCAGTCACTCCCAAAACTCCAGCTAACTCACTCTTTTCATTTATTTATTTATTTATTTTTTCTTTCTTTAAGGAGAGCCCAGTGAGAGTGCTTCCTTTTCTTGACCCTGTTCAAATAGAGACAAATATAAACTAAACAAATACATCCATTTAAAACATGAGCAGGTGTGAGTATGAAAATTTATCACCAGATTATTAAATTGCATTTGTGGCACCAGGGATTGCAGTCGTCCATGTCCTTGAAATATATTTTATTTTTGTGAAGCAAAATAACCAAACTTTTTTTTTTTCTTTTTTCATTTCTGGTACGGTTAGTTCTTAGACTTATCCAATCCTAAGCTCTTGTATTAAATGTTGTATCAAAGTTCAACAAACAAATGAGATATTTAGGCAATCTGTCGTCATAGTCCCTGATAAATACATTTCATAAAGTGTTGTTCTCTTAGATAGCCATGGCCAACCTACTTTTTCATAGACAGTGATGGGTTTTGAACTCATCAGCTGTTATGAAAGGAAGGACTGAGTGAAAGAGTCCTTAAGTGCCTAAAGGTGCCAAAGTAAAGGCTGAAATCTGTATGTAGATTATATCTTCATAATCCAGATCAGAAAGAAAGATTCCTTGAACAATTTCTTTTTCTGTAATTCATTGGGATACAAGACTTGTTTCTGTAATAAACTTATGATTTTAATTTTAAACTGTCGCATAAATTCCAAGATATTCTCCTTTCTGCTGTGGTCCATATAAACCTGTATAGTAAAAATTTGGTAGACTAACACACCATCGACCGATTAATTCACTAAACTCAAGAAATGTCAGCTGATGTACCAAGCACTATCTGTTGTTCAGTGTAAAACAGTTGGGGAAGAGCCTACTACTTTGGGTTTAGTTGTAACGAGTTGTTGCGGCTCTTATCACGCATGCAGCTGCCTCCTGTTGTGTGTTTACTGTGTCGCTCCCACATCGATTCTGCAGCTTAACTGTGTGAGCCTGTCTGTGCTGTATCATTATTTACATGTGTTGTGCGTCTGTGTGGAGTCTGTTATGTTTTGTCTATGTTTTTGTGGGTAAACATGTCCTTTTGCTACGAAGCTGGTGAGATCTACCCCATATGTTACTCTTCTGTTTATCTAAACTTTATCCGAAACATGGGACTGTCCAAAGCAGATTGTTAAAACCATAGCTGTTATGGAGAGATGATATTACATTTCTATAATACACCTTTGGAAAACTTATCTCTAGATCAGTGTTTCTCAAACTGTGGGACGTGTGCCTATGGTGATACACAGCGTCCTCTGCAGTATTGGACACATACATTTTTTTCAACGCTTTTCAGTAAACCACTATTTTGAACTACCTTATCAATGGTTTAGTCTCATTTTAGGCATTGTTTAGTCAAACTGATCCTGCTTCTTAGTACAGGGCCTTTTATATGTTGTCTCTGTCGGCATTGTGTTTACATGTTTTACACATATGTTAGATAAATATATCTATTTTTACACCATCTAGTATATGTATTTTTTTGTCTAATTTTTGTCTGTATTGTAGGGAAACCCCGGAGAGCCAGGCATCAGAGGACCGACTGTAAGTGCTTAAAGGAGACATATAATCATATTTATAGGATATTTATTAAACATTTATTTAACATATGTAATAATAATTTTACATTTTGCTAATTTTAAGTTGTAGAATAGAGCTAAAGGAGCTTAAACAGGTCCATTGAGTTCCTGTTCAAAACTATAGAACTGACAGATCCAGACTTCATAATGAAATTTCACCGTAGCAAGCAGTATGTTTTTTATTGTTAAAAATTGTTATGTGATATTTTTGAATCTAACAGATGACACAGATCTGAATTTTTGGAATAATCCCAGGTAAATACACGGCACTAGGCAAAGATAAGGAGCAGGTGAAACAGATTTTAACATCTGTATCATGGTTAACAGCTCATAAAAGTTAATTTGATACACAATATGTTCCCTTTACAAACAGTGACTCATGTAGTTATTGCTCTGCTCATTAAACAGTTTATGGTTTGTGTGTTTAAACCAGGGTCCTATGGGTCCCAACGGTCCCCCTGGAGCTCCAGGTGTGAAGGTGAGCTCCTCTAATGGGAGAAGATAATGATGATAATGTTGGTTTTCTATTTTTATCGAACTAAATTAACTGTTGTTGATTTGTGAAATGTTTTGTTTTGCAGGGAACTCAGGGAGAGCCAGGCGTTGGAGTCCCGGTAAAACGACTATACCTCAAAATAAAAACAACATCACGCAAAGTCTTATTAATATATCCGTTGCTACTAGTACTACTATGACTGCTTCTGCTTCTACCAGTGCTATAATACTTGCAACTCTATATTTGCTCTTGCTATTACAAAAAAAACTATACAGGGGTGGGTAGAGTAGCCAAGTAAGTGTAACATTATTTTACATGAATATTACTTAAGTACCAAGCTGTTATTACGACCGCCACTAACAAAGATCATGAATGTTGTCATACTCCCTTAGTCCTCTTTATACGCTCTGTTTTTACCTATATATTGTTTGGTTATTGTAAATTCTATGGCGAGGCTTCCTACTGTAAGAAAGAATTTTACTAATAATGTGCGAAACAGGTTAAATCTAGGGCATAATATACGACTCCTTTGTTTAGGTATAGTGTACATACACAATTTTTGATTGACCAGAGCAGATTGTCAAAACCATGGCCTTTTTCTGGAGAGATGACAGTATATTTTTACAATAAGCCTGTGCAAAATGAAGCTTTATATAAAGATACATAAGTTAATATAACGTAATGTTATAAAAGCTCAATTTGGAAATGGAATGAAAGAAGAAATGGTAAAAATGATAAAAATGTGATTTATTTTAAAAAAAGAAGATACAAGAAAGATGTTGGAATGTTTAATTTGAAGTTTAATCCCGCTATTGCTACTATTTTTTATAATGATTTTCTTGCAAAACTGCTGCTACTGCCTCTACTAGGGGTGGGACAAGAGACAGTTTCCACGACAACAAGACAGGATTTTTACATAATTTATGATAAAGAAATTGTGCAGTTAGCCCACGATTTTGGCCTTATTTTATGTTTCTGTCATTGTAGAACTGCTTTTTGGAACTCTGATTTTGTAAGGCATATATCACACCAGTAATAACCATTTTTCTGTCCAAACCAAATTTTTCTCATGTGTTTAGGATCTTGGGGCAGTTTTATTTTGCGAGATCTTGTGGCATGAGACCTTGTCCCATCCATAGCTGCCACTATTGGTGCTTGGGGTAGACCATTGTTATTCCAGCTGTGTTGTAGGTTGATGTGTGTACAGACAGGTAATAGACCCTATGTTCCTCTTTTTTCATTTCTCTTTGTGCAGGGTCCCCCAGGCGCCCAAGGGAGCACTGGTCTGCCAGGACCCCCAGGACCTCCCGGGGCTGTGGTAAATGTCCTCATAAATCACTTCTTTTCTGTCTGCTCAAACATTTCTTTTCATGAAATTCATTACTATTCTCTCTCTCCCTCTCCCTCTCTCTCTCTCTCTCTCTCTCTCTCTCTCTCTCTCTCTCTCTCGCTCTCTCTCTCTCTTTCTTGCTTCCTTACTTTTCCTCTGTCTATCTCTCTCTTTTCTTTGTCCTTCTCTCTTTCTCTCTCTGCCTTTCTTCCCCCATCAACTTCCTTGTGTTTCACTCTCTTTCTCTCTCTTCCTCTCTCTCTCTCTCCCCTCTCTGTCTTCCTGTTTGTCTATCTTTCTCTCATCTTAATATTTCTTTCTTTCCATCTCTCTTCCTGTCTCTCTGTCTTTCTATCAACCCCCTTCTTTCTATCTTTCACATTCTGTCTTTCACATCCTCTCTCACTTTCTCTCCCTCCTCCTCTTTCACTCCCCTCTGGTCTCTTCCTTTCTCCTTTCTTTCTCCCCTTCTTCCACCCCTCACTCTATCGCCTTCTTTATCTTCCTCTCTTTCACTCTCTCTCTCTCACCCCCTTCTCTCTTCCTTCTCACTCCCTATCTATTTCTTCTCTTTCTTGCTCTTTCCCTCCCTCTCTCTCATCTCTCTCTCTCTCGTTCACCCCCTCTCCCTTTATATCTCCCTCACCTCCCCTTATCTCCCTCTTTTTCACTCTTTCTCTCTCTCTCCCCCTCTCTCTTCCTTCTCATTCCCTCTCTCTCTCTTGCTCTTTCCCTCCATCTCTCTCCCACCTAATCCCCCCTCCATCTCTTTCACTCCCCCCTCCCTTCTCACTCCCTCTCTCTCTCTTGCTCTTTTCCCTCCCTCTCTCTCGTTCCCTTGGCCCCCCCTCTTGTTCCCTCTGCCCCCCCACTCTTTCTCTCTCTCCCTCCCTACTCACACTCTCTCTCTTGCTCTTTCCCTCCATCTCTCTCCCACCTAATCCCCCCCCCATCTCTTTCACTCCCCCCCTCCCTTCTGACTCGCTCTCTCTCTCTCTTACTCTTTTCCTCCCTCTCTCTCGTTCCCTCTGCCCCCCCACTCTTTCTCTCTCTCCCTCCCCCCTTCTCTCCCTACTCACACTCTCTCTCTTGCTCTTTCACTCCATCTCTCTCCCACCTAACCCCCCCCCCCCCCCATCTCTTTCACTCCCCCCTCCCTTCTCACTCTCTCTCTCTTGCTCTTGCTCTTCCCCCCCTCTCTCTTGTTCCCTCTGTCTCTTTCTCCCCTCTCTCTCCCACTCTTTCTCTCTCTCCCCCTTCTCTCCCTACTCTCTCTCTCGCTCTCTTGCTCTCACCCTCTCCCTCCCTCTCTCCCCCTCTCTCTGTCTCTGTGTAGGGTCCCCAAGGCCCCCCAGGACTACCCGGGCAGGTGGTGAGTACTGCACAAACCAAACACCAAATCGGAAAACTAAAATGATTTGGAGCTCGGCCATTTTTGAAACAAAGTAATTAAGGGCCTGAAAATGTGTTTAGAGAAATGAGTGGTGCTTTTATCGCCTCGTAATGCGGAAAATTATGAGGCTGGTTGGTGATTGGTCAAGCCTTTTTCTAGTGAGTGGTTACCCATTAGAATGAATAAATGTAATTTCTATTTTCCTACACTGCCTGTGGCCTCGAGCAAACCCGGTATTGAAAATCAAGTCCATTTGAGTAACATGTATTTGATATAAGCTGCCACTAATGAATTATATGATTATGTAATTACTTGGTATGTGATAACATGTAATCAACAGCATTATAGAAAAGAAAAAAAATCTAACCATAAGCCCACGGTAATGGTGTAGCTGCATAATGAGCAGGATTGGTGTGGTTTATTCAGTTCAATTCAAGTCAAGTTTATTTATATAGCACATTTAAAGCAACATCAGCTAACCAAGGTGCTTCAAATAAAAGTAAAAAAAAACCTAAAACGAATATGCAAGTAACGCAATACATAGGAAAGGTACAACAAAAAGTACAACGATGCCCTGTCTAGTGTTAAATGCCAGGGAGAAGAGGTGAGGTTTCAGTCTAGTCTTAAACTGCATCAAAGACTGAGAGGATCTGACAGGCAGAGGGCGCTGTTCCATAGTCTGGGTGCTGCTACAGAAAAGGCTCCTCACCTCTGGTCTTGAGCCTGGCTTTGCGCACAGCTGATCTCAGGGCTCTGGGTGGAGTATACGGCTCCAAATAAGGTGGTCCCATAGAGTGCAGGTCTTCAACATATGAAAGATCATATGAAACGCAATGTATGACTGAACATAGAAATTCAATGCTACAAAACAATATAAATACATGGAAAGGATGTTTTTTACAACCGAACTTTAAACTCTGGTTTATATTGTAATGCCTGAGTCTGTTACAGGGTGAAGCAGGTAAACCAGGGGTCCCAGGTCGAGATGGGGTCCCGGGTAAAGAGGGCATCCCAGGACTCCCCGGAAAACAGGTACAGTTACATTTAAGAACATATATTATGCATTCTTGTGGCTTTAATTAACATTTACCACCTTGGGATATCTATTTTACATTTTCTGTCTTAAAATAATGTCTGCATATACTAAATGTACTTTACCTTCGTTTCCCATGAGGCATTAAGGCACTGGAGCTCACTCTATTGTCAGCAACGGGAATTAACATTTACAAAGTTCATAATTGAAGTCCTTATCCTCCTGTGAATGTCATACTAATACAGCCATACATTTGTTGTGAAAACAATTTGGCTGCAGAATGAGTCCGATGATGATTTATGGGCTTAAAAAGTGCGTAGGAGAACTCTGGATCGCATCTATGGCACAATTACAGTCCATATGCCAGTGGATCATTTTGAGTGCTCAGACGGTTTCGGATTAGTAGATCAATGAAACAAGACTGAATGAGACAAAATACAACTCCAGGTATGTTTTTGACTAGAGGACAAGATTATAACGTGATTAAAAGTTCAAAAAAGTTTATTTTGCGTAGTATGTGCACTTTTATAAATTTGTGTCAGAATAAACCTGCTTTTGTCCACTGTGAGTTTGTGTCTACCTACAGTCTTTGTGCGTCCTTACTTTGTTATTTCTCTCCAGGGCATCGTAGGACCCCCGGGACTGGCTGGTCTGAAGGGAGAGCAAGGAGACAGTGGTCCTCCTGGGAAGGTAAGGGCAGAAACACTCTGTGGACAGTGAAATTACTTTGTGACATTGACATTTTATCAGTAAATGCATGCAACTTGCTTAATTTTTTTATCCAGTTAACCTTGGGCCTGTAGCAGTGGTACATTATTGACTATTTAATTAGGCCTACAGGTCACGACAAGATGAGTTGGCCATTTAAATCTATCATTAAAATATTACAATTTGCTTTTAATAGAAGAAATTCTTGGGCAACAGATGCCAAAAAATAGCAAAATAATTAATGTTTATATTCATGTCATGAAGGATTTTTTAATAGGATTCCTTATTGCCATTATTGTGGTTGGGTTAGTTTTTTTCATGTGATAAAGTAAAATTTACACAGATATGTAAAACCAGTTTGTAGGGTTAAAATGAGACCGCTGTGTGCTGTCTGCATCTAATTAAATGTTATACTCACACCCTGTTTTTAATGTTTTGACTTATTTGTTTTGTTAGTTTTTTTGTTTGTATTTTTCTGTATTTTGAACAGGGTACCCATGAAAAAAAGAGAGTAAGGGCTCTTATTGGGTCTTCCTGTATAAATAAAGATGAATAAATAAATAAAATTACAAGCATTTTATCACCAGTGATCCAGGAAGTAATGCTGCAGTCAGGGGAGTAGACAGGAGGGACAGAATTGGACCTTCATCTTGTTAATTTATATTAACAGAATATAACTTTATTGATGGGCCTAGCTGCAGGGCTGTTAGCATGCTAGTTGTTGCAATGACATGACAGAAAAACTCTGCTCTGGCATTTAAAGTTGTGAAGCACACTTATAAATTTAATTAAATAAAAGAATCACTGTGGAATCATTAGGAAAGTGAGGATTAATTTTGAACTGCTGCAGGTAATCTAGTTCTGTTTTCACATTTTTAAGAAAGTAAAAAATAAGTATTAATTAGGGTTATAACTGCCACCATCTGGTCTTCTGTTAATTTATTTGAATAAATTCTTTTTCAGACCAAGGATTTGTTCATTTTCATACCTGACAATTTCGACTACTCACTGGCGCTCTTCCTCAGAGTAGTCATGTGATGTGTCCGCTCAGCTGATTTAAACAGATTTTGACACTATCTTACTACTTGTGGAGGCAGGACAATAGCGCCATCTACAGTCTGACTTTTCAGGGCAGTATCCCAGGTGTATGAGGATAAAAAACCCAGCATTTTTACTCATGTGACCACTATGAGGAAGACCGCTAGTGAGCAGCCGAAATTGTCAGATATGAAAACAAACTAAACTAAAAAGAAACTTATTAAAATAACACTGTAGCAATTTATAATTTAAACTCTGCATTTTATACTGCAGTCAAAAAATATGAGTTACAAAGTCATTTCACTGAGTCTTGTAAATCTCAGTTGGATTGAAGTCAAATGAAAAAGCACAGCCAAGGTTTAAAGAAAAGAAAAAGTCTCAATTTTCAAAGTCAGCAAGGACATTTTTGTGATGTGAATTTGATGGTTTGTCTCTTAGCCGACTTGTGTGAGAAGGGCTCTGTGGCCTTTGTAGCCGCTGCCAGCTTACTTTTGCTATAGTAATGCCTCATGTCTCACCAAATGTTGTTTCTATGGTTCTGCCAGTTCAAAAGCTTCACCAACTACTCTGGCATGAGATTTTGGCCACTCCAGACTCGAGCAGCAAAAAACGAGGAAAATATTCACAGTAACTTTACTAACAATTGGAAATTATTGATATTCTCAGGCACTAATTGGATATAATTTTAACCAAAGTAGTTTTTGTTTACGAGTTAGACTAATTATAGTGGATTCACACTTGCACATAGACCATATCAAAACTGAGACTAAATCTGGAACTAAACCTGGACTAGACCAAGACTAAACTAATAATAATAATAATACTAATACATTTTATACATTTTATTTATATAGCGCTTTTCAATACACTCAAAGACGCTTCACAATTCATAAAAGAATAAAATATCACAAAATTTACAATGTAAAATCAAACATTAAAAGCAATTTTGAACAAGTGAGAAAACTAAGACTAGAACTGGACCAAACGAAGTCTACATCAGGACTAAACTGGGCTCAAACCCAAATCAAGACCAAATCATGTTGTGAACGCTGATTCACAATCTGAACTAAAACACAGCGGAAATTACCTTTATTTGGACATTTTTATTGTTTACATGTTAGAGAATTTTACAGAACATTACACTTGTTTTTAATAGCTAAATGTAAATGTATTTTATAACAGGGTTTGTCCTACACACTAATGTGGGCCTTCTCTGCATAAATACTGATAAAATGAAAATGCATTTAAAGTACTAATACAAAATGATTAGAACAATGTAGATTTATATTAAATGTGTCATATTGTTACACTAAACACTGTGAAAATTTTGCCACTAGGTCAACTTGGTTTGGTCCTGTTGAAGTCGTGTCCTGTCTAGTTTAATTCCAATTTTAGTCCCAGTTGCAAAAGCTTTGTAGTCATCTAATCTTAAGATTTATGGTTCAATTCCTGTTATTAGCATTTCATATCGTTGTGTCCTTAGGCAAAACACTCACCCATCTTGCTTGTATTGCTGCATTAGTGTGTGAGGATGACGACTGGATAATTATTACGTGGGCATGTTGACTGGTATTACTGTTATGCCAGATTTACTCAACATTGCACAACCACACGCTACATGAATTTATCTCCCACCATACGTATATTACATAGTGCTGTTGTATTTAGCCCGAGCCCAGGGGCAGAGATTCATTCACAAACTCATCACTGGACTAAACGAGGGCCTGATGTGTAGCGTCCCACAGGGTCCTGGTCATTCAAATGGACCTCGGGCAGTTTTATGTCCAAATGCTGCGGTTGGATATTGCTCTGTGACTATGTGCCCAAAGCTATATATTTGTAAGGCATTCTGGTAATACTGATGGAAAAGTATTCTGAAGGGAGTGGAATAATAATGACAAGTAGAGATGGATATACTAAAAAAGACTGCTATGATAACAAAATAAATAATCATGTTTTCCCCTTATATTGATTGATCTCAATCCCAATTGTGTTTATTCTTTTCAAACACAAAATAACATTGGCTTTAAATATTGATTCATAGAATATAAAAAAGACCGATTGGTGCCAAGAAACAGAACATAAATAAAACACACACACTCATAGGCGAATTGCATGTCTGTTTCTTTTATTTCAAACCTTCAAACATTTGAAATTCACCATTCAGGACGGCAGCGTGTTCAGTTCTGGTGTGTCGTTAATATTATTTATTAACCTTCTTGTAACCTTCTCCTATAGAAGAACAAAGAGGAGACGTGTGGATGTGGTGAAGCAGAACATGAACTTAGCTGTTATGAGGTGCAGAGAATGTAGAGGTTCGACTTAGAAAAGATGCAGAGGGTAGACTTTGAGGAGGTGCAGAGGATAGACTTAGAGGAGGTTCAGAGGATAGATTTAGAGGAGGTTCAGAGGATAGACTTAGAGGAGGTTCAGAGGATAGACTTAGAGGAGGTGCAGAGGATAGACTTAGAGGAGGTGCAGAGGATAGAGTTAGAGGAGGTTCAGAGGATAGACTTAGAGGAGGTTCAGAGGATAGACTTAGAGGAGGTTCAGAGGATAGACTTAGAGGAGGTGCAGAGGATAGACTTAGCGGAGGTGCAGAGGATAATTTAGAGGAGGTGCAGAGGATAGACTTAGAGGAGGTGCAGAGGATAGACGTAGAGGAGGTGCAGAGGATAGACTTAGAGGAGGTGCAGAAGATAGACTTAGAGGAGGTGCAGAGGATAAACTTAGAGGAGGTGCAGAGAATAGACTTAGAGGAGGTGCAGAGGATAGACTTAGAGGAGGTGCAGAGGATAGACTTAGAGGAGGTGCAGAAGATAGACTTAGAGGAGGTGCAGAGGATAAACTTAGAGGAGGTGCAGAGGATAGACTTAGAGGAGGTGCAGAGGATAGACTTAGAGAAGGTGCAGAGGATAGACTTAGAGGAGGTGCAGAGGATAGACTTAGAGGAGGTGCAGAGGATGTCCTGTGGCATTTCTTGGAGGAAAGAGTTGAGAGGAAAAGGAGGCTTTGCTAAATGAATGTTGAAAGTCGCGGTGCTGATTATGAAAACATCCTCTAGTGTTTTGTGAATATTTGGAGGAGGGATTAGGCAGTTATTTAAAAAACTTCAGCTGTCTCAAGTGTTTATCGCAGTTTATTAAGAACTGACTGCTCCAAACTCTCCGGGGAATGAGAGTTTTTTTTTTAGTTTGCTACTAGTTATTTTTGTCCAGCCAACCATTTTGTGTGTACAATATGTGGTGCAGTTCAGATTTGGTCTTACATAAGACTTAAAAGATAGTTATGTTTTAACCCTATACAACACATAGACATAGCGTTACACTATTGGCAACTTAAATTATTATTATCATTCAATTGTTTCTTCCAAATATTCCAGTGAGGTTGTTCTAATAAATGTATTTTAATTGATTATTTTTCCAAACTAAGGTTCAGTTTGTTTCCATACCTGACAGTTTCGATTGCGCACTAGCGCTCTTCCTCAGAGTGGTCACGTGATGTTGCTGTGCCGTCAGGTCAGCTGATGTAAACAGGTTTTGGCGCTGTCCTTCTACTGGTGGAGGCAGGACGACAGCGCCATCTGCAGCCAGGACAGTATCCCAGGTGTGTGAGAGTAAAAAGGTCCCTTCATCCCAGTTTAAGATCCCGTAGGCACGTTTCCATATTTCCATTGCCTCCTTAATCCAGAGACAATGTTTGCTGTCCTCCGTCACCACGATGTTTGCTCCGTCCCAGTTCATAATGTGGTTCTCTCTTTTACAGTGATCCAAAATGGCCGATTTGAGTTGCTCCTGTTCTGTTGCTCGTGTGCACGCCTTTACTGTTTCCTCCTCAAATTCGGTCCTATGTTCCCTTTTGCATGTACTGAAAGCGCTCCCTGCTTCCCCCATGTATATTTTATTGCAAGACATTCAAGGTCTCTACAATCATATATAAAACATTTTTCTCAGATTCTTGAGTTTGAGACAAATCATTTGTGTACCTAATGTAGAAGGGCTACAACAATATGCGTTTGCAACCACAATGGGCAAATTAATGTTGGGATATCTGTAGTTTAGATCTCAGTAAAATGCTCTGAAATGCATCTGATTTTTGTATTGGTTTTGCAGTTAATGTGTCAGTCTGCTCTAAAATGGGAATTGCAAATCGAAGTGGCATATATTGTTTCCGAAAATATGTATTATTAACCACAGAAAACATAAGCTGTTTCTTAATGAGCTCATCTTTAACAAACTGGAGAAGAAAAATTGTTCCACTAGTTCAAATAAAGCATAATTGATAGAAACTGAGCCACAGAATATTACATTCCTTCATTATTATTTACTGAAGGACGAGTCAGTATATCATTTTGACAGGCCTAACTGCAATACTTTGAAAAAAGTTTGATTAAACATAAAACACCACAGTGATGATAAAAAAACAAAACATTTTTCAACACAGAATAATAGAATATATATATATATATATATATATATATATATATATATATATATATATATATATATATATATATATATATATATATAATATATATATATATATATATATATATAGGTTTAGGTCAGAGATAGAGCTTTTTGCCACGCCCTTTTTCAAATCAACTTTTTTACTAGGCCCTAGGTTTCATCCCCTTGATGACCCCAGTGTTCATTGTCTCTTCCTACACCTCGCATCAGACCCTGTTATAACCTCTGTTCTTTAAGTCTAACCTCCGCCCTCTCCTCATTCCCACAGACCACCTTGTTTTTGACACCCAAAGGTGACTGCCTGCGCACAGACTGCTGACATGTGTTAATAGACACTGGCTTGGATTGACGACGCGCGTGCCAATTCTGTCAATGAGAATCATAATTTGGTCTAATTTTAGAGAGGTGAAGGTAAAGTGACAGACGAGGTCATGCATATTTATAGTTATATCAATGGAGACAAATTACTGCTGTGTTTGAACCAGGGTTAACATAGGGAACTATAAAAAGAGCTGTGTTTGTGTTTGATTTGAAAGGTTTAGAAGGTTACTATTTTTTATCATTTTAATTATTTTAAAGGTCTTGTATTACAAAATGGATTCTTGTGAGCTTTAAGCCATGTTATAATGTTGTTACCTCCTCAAAAACAGACCTGGAGTTGTGTTTTGTTTCATTCACACATGTTTGAGTAATCCTGGTTTATTAGTCTGTCTATATTTCCAAAGCTCAAAATGCAGTGTTCCACCTTGTGATGTCATGTAGTGGTAATTAACAGCGACCTTTTTCCTTCAATTCAGTAGAGATTGCTAATTCAAATGGTTGAAATCATCCAAATGATTCCAGTGAACGTATATGGAGTGACACAGTGGAGCACTGCATTTATCACCACGATATCACAAGGTGGAACAGAGTGTTTTCAGTTTGAGAAAGGAACTCAGCCTAAATACGCAGGGTTTGTGTGTTAAACATGTGTGAATGAAACAAAACACAACTCTAGGTATGTCTGTGATGAGGAAACAACATAACATAGATCAGAAAATGGTGCAATACGTGCCATTTAAAAAACAAAACATGTAGCAATGACTCTTCAGATGTGCTGTCTAACCTTTGTTTAAATGTTACTTTATTGAGGCCTCATTATATGAAAAACAAAATGTAATTCAAAAATAAACAATACAAGGTTATAAAACTTGTCATAAAAAGACTCATTAAAATCACCAGTGTATCTACTTTCACTTTTGATTTCATAACCTTATCATCTTAAACGTTTTAGCTGGAATAACCCTTTCAAATAAGAGGAACAATGAGTAAAACGGTCATGTTGTCTTCAAAGCATAATGTGCCCCCACAGTGCCTCCAGTCTAACAAAGCCTTTTTCAAATAATCTATTAAAGTGTTTCCCATGTGATAATTTTACATTTGCGTTCACGAGTGGCACTTTGGGGCTACTACACTGTGTTTACTATACACATTTCATTTACTGAATTGTACAGGACACAGAGCGTACGCGTTCTCCTGCTGAGCACATATAAAATAACTATTACTGCTTTGTCTGTGTAATCCCTCAGGTGTGATCCATAGAAAATAGAAAAGTTCAAACCTGTTTCCAGTTTCTGTTTGTTGGCTAGGTCTGATGAGCTGCACTAAGTGTGAACTGTGTCTGAGTCATGTTTCGCATAATCATTCAGGCCCTTAATGGATTCTTTCACACCTTTTAGTATACAGGTTAGGACTATTGTTTTCCTTGTTTAGGTTTAGGTCTCACAATGATTTTGGTACTTTCTCTTATGGAGTGGCTGTTTAGTTTCTCCAATATAACGCTCACTGCAGTCTTCACTACACTGAATGGAACAGACCACTTTGCTTTGTTTGTGGCTCGGGGTTTTGTCCTTTGGGTGAACCAGTTTCTGAACCAGTTTCTAAAAGTTTAAGACAAAAACTGAAGATAGTGAGGTACAACTCTTACAACAAAATAGTTTGACAGGGGAGTGAAAGAAGCAATTTTTAGGAAAGACAATCTTTCTTTGAACAGGAAGGGGGGCCTTAGTCATTATCTATCTCAGACATGGACAAACTACAGCCTGGGGGCCACACACGGTCCTTTAGGCTTATTAATCCAGCCCGCCATACGTGACTAAATTATATTAAAATAGGTAAGGGTAAACCTTGTTCAGAGTTTTTCTGCTGTATTTATTTAACTGAGATTTAATAAATTATTAATTTCAATTCAATTTATTTTTGTAAAGCTCAAAATCACAACAGCAGTTGCCTCTTAGGGCTGAACGTGAGAATTAATTTAACCAACAGAAAGTTAAAAAATCTACAAAGAAACAGAAATAGACAAGCAGATAAATCAACAAAAAACAAGCAAATGGATAACTGTCCCAGAACATCCCCTGTCCTTAAACCCTCCTCCTCAGCAAGGAAAAACTCAAAAATAATTAATTAATGCATTTGGAAAACAATTTGTACAATGAGCCTTGCATATTCTTGCTTTGCTACATGTTAAAGGCCAAATCTCTCACATATATAAAAAATCTCCTCCTCACCCTCCGCGGGTGGTCTTTGTCCCCTCTTTTTCCACGCTCGGGACCACTACCAGAGGCCTGGGAGCTTGAGGGTTCTACAGTATCTTTGCTGTTCCTAGTACTGCACTTTTCTGGACTGAGATGTCTGATGTTTTTCCTGGGATCTGCTGTAGCCACTCCTCCAGTTTGGGGGTCACTGCCCCGAGTGCTCCGATGACCACGGGCACCACTGAGGCCTTCACCTTCCAGGCCTTCTCCAGCTCTTCTTTGAGCCCCTGGTATTTCTCTAGTTTCTCATGCTCCTTTTTCCTGATGTTCCCATCACTTGGTACTGCGATGTCCACCACAACGGCTTTGCTCTGTTGTTTATCCACCACCACTATGTCCGGTTGGTTCGCTATCACCATTCTGTCAGTCTGTATCTGGAAGTCCCACAGGATCTTGGCTCGATCATTCTCCACTACCTTTGGAGGTGTTTCCCACCTAGACCTGGGGGTTTCCAGTCCGTACTCTGCACAGATGTTTCTGTACACTATGCCCGCCACTTGGTTATGCCGCTCCATGTATGCTTTCCCTGCCAGCATCTTACACCCTGCAGTTATGTGCTGGATTGTCTCAGGGGCCTCTTTGCACAGCCTGCACGTTGGGTCTTGTCTGGTGTGGTAGATCTGGGCCTCGATCGCTCTTGTGCTCAAGGCCTGCTCCTGTGCAGCCGGGATGAGTGCCTCTGTGCTGTCCTTCAGTCCAGCTTTCTCAAGCATTGGTAGGATTTCTTGATATCAGCCACTTCAGTTATGTTCCGGTGGTACATCCCATCCATTGTCCTTCCATGATGGTTCCTCCAGCTCCTCTTCCTCTGCACATATATATATATATATATATATATATATATATATATATATATATATATATATATATATATATATCCCTCTGTCTCTCATATATATATATATATATATATATATATATATATATATATATATATATATATATATATATGATCTATCTCCTGCTTATAACTCCCACTATAGACCCACCAGCAAGCCTTAGTGCAGATCATCAGACTGAGCCAACAAACAGAAACTGCAAACAAACAGGTTTGTTAGTTTCAGTGTAGTTAGCTCCTCCCTTCAGACAGATATAATGCAATGTCCGCCAGCAATCGGACCAGAACTGAAGAAGCAGCTTGGATGAGCAGCGATTCGTTTTTGAAAATATCTTCATTGATTCGTTTTTTGATATATATATATATATATATATATATATATATATATATATATATATATATATATATATATATATATATATATATATATATACACACATATATATATATACATATAATATAATATTGTAGGCTGAAGCTTATTATCAGGACTGCCCTTTTGTTCCTTGCTGTGATAGTAGAAATAATTAAAAAAAAAAACAAAAGGAAACTTTACAATAACAGAGTCTCAAAGTCTAATGCAGCAGATAGTGGTCAGAGTTCATGTATCTGCTTAGAGTTGTATATGTAAACTTATTTTCAAAGTGGAACATTCAGAATTCCAGTTTATTTGAACAACAATTCTAACTTGTCTCACAGATTGATATGTGTAGCCCTATGAATTGAGCTCTACATATCAGCTGAAAGCAATCGGAGTGTTCAAACAAAGACTTGATGTTGATTGGAACAAGGTAACATGTAAAAAAAATCAAACTTTAGTTAAATCCAGTTGAGAGAAAATGGTCTTTCTGCTAGATAGACTGAAGTACGTCTGTCTGCATCACCGTTTTAGTTTTGATTTGTTTGTCCCTGGCTTCTCTCCGAACCACAATGCTGCCCTGTGACTGGTCAATCTCAGTGCTACGGGACCTACAACCTATATGGAAACAATTCAACCAGAACTGAACAAGACGTACTGTCCCAGAAATTTATCTAACTGATATACAAATTTCATAATGTTTTTCTGACTTTCTTGCATGTATATTACAGGCAAAGTTGATCATGCAGGTGTCTGTATTGACTGGCCAGGCATGAACATTTCCTTTCATTTTTATTTTATTAAAGTACGTGATTAGCAACCTGCTCATGCGTAACCCATGCAACCGTCCTTGTCTTTTAAAATATCCTATATGTAATCTGTTGAGCATGTTTCATTGTAGCTTAAACATCAAATCATCGTCTTCTTGCGTGCATTGCATTCTACACCTGCACCTCCAGCTAATACCACAGGGAGAAAACACTGCTTTGAGGTCTGATTATCATGGGCTGCCTACCTCACAGTGTTGAATTGAAATAACAGCAGCCTTTGTTTGTTGATAGTACCAGCCATGAATTATGTATTGTGGGCTTGCAGTTATAAAAAAACATTGACACAAATTGCGATGTGTGTTGGACAGGATGCCTTGGACGGGGTAACACTGTCAGTGGGGTGGAGGGGGGTGATTCATAACAGGGCCTGGATTCTCTCTCACACACACACATACAGACACACACACATTAATAGGTGACAGCAGCAGTTGATAGGTCCACAACTGTTGTAATATTTCACACACAGGAGCAGGAAAAGAGGGTGTTTGTCACAAAAATGGAAAATGAATGGCTGAAATGTGAATGTGCCGTTGTACAGTGGCAGAGACAGATAGCGTCTTCTAGTACAGTTGGCGCTATATATATACGAGGAGACGGTAGCTCAGTTGGTAGAGTGTTTCTCCAGTGTTTGGCGGTGTGAATCTCACTCTCGACATAAACTTCCCACAGATGAATGCTGTCGTTGTGTCCCAGGGCAAGACATTTAACCCACCTCACCCCCACTGTCTGTGTATACTGGTGTGTGAATGGGCGAGTGATTCCTTGATGTAAAATGCTTTGAGGCTCTTTGAAGGGGAAGAAGTGCTATATAAAAGTGTGAGCATTTACCATTTGAACTAGTGGCCCGCAGTGTTGGGAGAAATACTGTAAGAAATATATTTAGTTATAGAGTACTGAATACCTGGTCTATTTTGGAACACACACATGGACCAATTATAGTACTGTATTCTGAATATGTAGAATACTTTCACAATGAGTTGCAGTAATTAATAATAATAATTGTATAGTGTAAAAACATGGCAAAATGTTTAAAATGATAAAACTGTACTGTTTGTTATGTATTTAGATGGAACAGTACTTATGTGAGTACTTCTTTGTAACATTTGTGGTTATTTTTCTGTACTACAGTGAGATTTGAGCTGTTAATGGTTGAATTGTTAACTTCTATGAGTCATTATAGACACAAAAAAACTACTTATGTGTTGCATTTTGTAATAAATTTTTTTGCAGCTCAGGTTTTTTAACTATATTGTATATTAAGAATACTTTTTAGGGGATAACTCTGCTTTATGGTTCCCGCTCGGACCAAGTTCTGTCGATGTGTCCTTAGGCAAGGCACTTCACCCACATTGCCTAGTATGTGCCTAGTGTTAGTGTGGTCGGAGGATGGTGCAGATTGTCAGTCATGCAAGTGTAAGGCATTACTATCGTTTATCGTGTATATTTACTTCAGCAATATATCATACTTCAAATTTTGTTACTGTGACAGACCTATGTGCAGTTTGACGACTAAATTGTGTGAATAAGTACCTGCATTTCTTTGATCTTAGGAAAGTAGCTTCATTTTGAATATTACTACATGAAAGAGGAACTGTATCAAAATACTCCAAATAAAAACACATCCTGAACATAGACTGTACATATAAATGGACATAGCTAACCTGCTAGCCGCCACATTACAGATGGGAAGTGATCATGGGCGCGCTTCTCGCTCCATCAACTTTGGCTCCAATTTACTTTACATTAGGAAACTGTCGCCCCTCTATCTGTACCTGCTGCGCTCAGTTTGGTCTTAAAATGTTCATATTAACCCACTCTACGAGATCCTGGTCTAAATGATTGACAGTGTTGCTAAGCGGCCGCCCTCTACCAAACCATTTGTTCGGCCGGAAAGGGGCGTTACCTTCAACATCTTTGCTTCAGATTGGCTCTTTGGTTGCTATGATACTCGAGTCCAGAAGTCCAAATATGAAACTCTGCTCCACATTCACCTCTATAACTGCTGGCCTCATCTTGACTGGAGCTGAACGCTGTGGGTGACGTCACACTCCCTTAGTCCACTCCTTTATACAGTCTATGATTCTGAATATATATTTTTGTTACATATACAAGTGTTACTTCCCATCTTTGTGACCCTGTATGGAATGAATAAGGGAGAGAAAGGCTACGTATATCTGTATATTTAACAGTTAACTCATTATCTACTGCAGCTAAATGCTCTTCTGGCTTTTTACAGTAACTGGATTGTCTCAATTAACCTTATTCAGGAACTTGGCTGGTGATAAAATCTAATCTTGTTCTCCCTCCTATGACAACATACCATTTTGTGATTCATTAATTTTCTCTTGAATTCAAAAAGACGCTCCTTCATGCTCTGAGTGAGTCAGGTGGATGTAATCAGTTTCAATGAAGTGTGAACTTTCAGAAGAGCAGATGATGATACTAATGACGTTAATGAATGAACCATGAAAAATAGAAGAAATAGACAATTTAGCTCCAAGAAAATGGATATGATAAATACATCTTGTTACTATTTTTACAAAAGTGAAAAGTGAATTTGTGATCTTTGCTTTAACTTGTGATAAATTTGTGGGTCTTGCTATATCGGCATCTGCAAATATCAGTTATCAACCACAGCAGTAAGCCAAATATCTGATATCGTTACTGACTAGAAAAAAGAAAAAAATATGCAAAAATGAATCCCTAATCCCATTTTTCTCTTTTGTAAAAATAATAACAAAATGTATTTATCATATTCATATAAACAGTTTGCTAGATGTTTGTGTAAACCCACAGCCATATAACTCTCGTTCCATTATGACTCAGTAGTCTGAGTCATAATAGAAAGAGCTGTATTGAATATTGAATGACTAAGTTTTTTGTGTGTGTGTATATGCCGGACCTTATGTATGGACCTTATATGCCAATATGATAATATTTATTTGTTGCCCTTCCCTCTCTTTGGCCCTTTTCTCAGTGTTAAGACATTTATAGTTGTATTCCCATATATGTCCTTTTTAATATGAAGTATCTGTGGTGGAAGTGGAAGTACTTAATTTAGTTTAAGTATAAGTACAGATACCAGAGCAAAGAAATGTAAAAGTAAAAGTATCACATGAAAAAATCTACTTATTAAAATATTTAAAGAGTAAGTAAAAAGTATCCACTTGAATGTACTTTAATGTGCTTAAGTAAAGTACAGATGCCTAAAACATATACTCACATACAGTACTTTAACAGTGTTACATTCCACCACTGTGGAGCATACATGTGCCACAAATGTATATGGATTTTTAGCACTTTAGCCTGACAAGTTGTAATACTTCATCGTAGTAGAAACTCAATAGACCTCCATTTATAGATCGAGCAGCTAATTTTCATTTCATGTCTGTTTCTCAGGCTGTAGCCGGACCCCCAGGACCCAAGGGAGAGCGGGTGAGTGACTCCAAAATACATTAACATTCAGCCAGAAACTTCCTCCTCAGCTTCAATTAAACACTATTTAAACCCATTTACCTCTCTGCTAATCTTATAGAGCAGGTTATTTCAAAATGACTGCACTTTATATGGGATTTATTTTAATTCAGGGTCCCGCTGGTCAAACTCTGGCCGGACCAAGAGGAGACGCGGGTCCACCTGGAGAAAAGGTGAGTCAGTAGATTTGAACATAAGCAAAATATATGCTAATTAAATGATTTAACATGATGGTTGATGTTGTTTTAGGGGGACAGAGGAGACAGAGGAACTCACGGTGCTAAGGGAGAACGAGTAAGTTCATAATGTGACTGATTAAAGATAAGGTCAAGATTTACTTTAGTCTCATTTTATTCAACAAGAATTAATTTCACAATATAATATTTACAGAATTTAGAAGCTTGAAGACTCTGTTACACTTTAGTTAGAGGTGGGAGATACTTTATAAAACAGATAATCGCAATTGCCGTTTGGGAGACATGCAAAATTAGAATTGGAATTAGAGTACATAGTCCGTTATAAGTATAAAGTAAAGTCTTTGCAGTTTTCATGCAATACTTGAACTTCCAAAAAGACATTTACAAGCACGTTTTATCCTGTTTCCGATTGATTTTTATAATATCATATATAACCAAAAAATATATTTGTCAATATGCCTTACTCCTACTTTGGGTTGTGTGTTGCATTCTGTTTCTCAAACTATGGTGCGGGTTCAACAGCTGCCTCTTGTATTTTTTGTCTTAGGTCTTGCCTAGGTGTAGTTAGTCTAGTTATAGACCTAGTTTAGATTTGGGAGTACGCAAAAAGCCAAGCATTTTGTAAAGTGGCACTTGATGTGAAAAGTTTGAGAACCACTTTTAGAAGGCCAAAATGTAGATAAGGGATAGAATATGTAGATAAGGGTCCCTGTGTTAATCTTGTGGATAAAGGTATATATCTATATAAGTGAATATAGTGGGAAAATAATAATTTCACCTTATATGTGCTGACTGGGAAGATGTTGAACTTTGTAGATTTTGATGAGCATAGGTGACAGTAGCTCAGCTGTTACAGTGTAATCCAAAGGTTGGCAGTTTGAATCCCTCTCTTGACATAAACATCACTGGTAGAACGGTGATCTACTGACCCACGGTGCGATTCCAACTCCCACAAATGAATACTGCCATTGTGTCCTTGAGCAAGACACATAACCCACCTTACCTCCAGTGTCTGTGTACACTGGTGTATGAATATGTGCATGAGGTAATTCCAGAGATAATAACGTTACCCAATTTCTACCCGGTATTAACTATAATCTACCTATTTATGAATTTTCCACAGACCCATTATGATTCCAATATGGCATTCCCATAATTCTAAAATGGTATTCCCTTCCCTCAGATATGAAATAATACATCTATTCATGCTTTGTTTTCTTGATTTGAGAAAGCATTCCTCATTCCTCTGTTATGTTCTGGTGAAATAGGATTTAATAATGCAGTGCACCTCAGCCTGTGTTTTCTTTGAGTATTCCTGCTCCCCCAATATCTCTTGTAATAATACATAACCCCAGATAGATATAGGGTCCAATGGCTCCTATAGAGGATCATGCAAATGAAGGGAAAATCTAATATTAATATGGCTTTTAAAATGGCATATGTAAGCTTTGAAAGGACCTTATTCTGTGAATGTCTTTTTGCTCTCACAATTATTATTCTTAGGGTTTGGTGGGAGAACCTGGAGAGGCTGGAGAAGATGTAAGTTGTTTATCTCATACAATAATAATAATAATGTTTTTTAAATTATTCACAAGAAATGTTATGTGATTAACTCCTTGGCGTTTTCCTTGTATTATCCCAAAATGAACTTTGATTTTCCAGCAGCTTAATTTGCTTCACTAGATAATGTGTGTGACATCATATCAGCTATCAACTTTAGCATTAGCTCACTGGTAGTTCATGCATTAACAATTTTTAGACTGAAGCTGTGTTCAAATGTCCACCCTAGCCCCTAACCCCTCATTCACTACACACCCCCGCACTCTTTAGCAGACTATATAGCACAAAAAGTCAGCTAAATTGTGATAAAACCTGATTTCTGTAATAAATAGTGATCACATCCGAATGGCACTGTCACGGTTTTACATAGGACCCAAAAGCAGCACACAAGAAGTACTTCAACTGTTTATTGTCCAGGCTAGTGATCAGGTAAATGTGGTAAGTATCAGGCAGGGTGGTCCCGAGGCGCAGATCGGTATTGGGCGGGCTAGCAAACAGACAGGTAGACAAGCAAGGAGACAGACGGGCAGCTTAAAAATCATGATAGTGGCACTGTAGTACAAAAATGCTGAAAAATTTTAACTTGTCGTGTGGCGCCAAGCGCATCTACTAACTGGAGTAGTAGCTACGACAAACTGACTTCTTATACTGCAGTTAGTGAGGAAAATCGGATCCAGGTGTGCCAGATGCCAGATCAGGTCACCCGAGGACCAGGTGGGAGGAGAGACAGACAATACAGAAGGAAGGGGGAGACAACAAAGAAAACACAGATATTTATAGACTAATGATAAACTTACAAGTTTTTGTCAAGCTGGAGCTCACGTAAATGCATTTTTTTTAATTTAAGAGTGTTTTCTTCATAATCATCGATCAATCGTTCGATAAACCAGCACTTCTATCCGCTTTCATTCAGTCGTGTTGTGTCCAGTTAAAGACCTGTCGCTACTCTGCGTTTTTTTCAACTTTCGCAATGCATTGTGGTCTACATTAACCGATCTAGTGACCACTGATGCCCACTACTTTTCAAGGTGCATTGTGCGAAATTTTTAGTGCACTATTTTCTCACCAACTGGACATTCGGACAGTGCAACCCCTAAATAGTGCCCTAACTAAGAAATAGTGTGAAGTATTAAGTTGTGTATTTGTTTGTATTCAAAAATAATAGTAATTTTAAAAAATATTTAAATATTTAAAAAAATAATTAAATATTTAGCTTATCATTTCTGCTGTGGCTTCGTCTGATCTGAATATCTATCGTCTCAATTTTATGACATTGTCTGACTATTAATAATTTATGTTGACATTGACCAATTAGCCAAACTTTTAATCAGCTTTTTAACAGATCTCATAATACAAGATCGCTTTTTAAATTTGTTTTTAGACAAATTTATAGTATTATACAGACAAATTAACATGTTTTTCCCTAGTAAAAAAGGTAGAGTCATAATTTAAACTACCTTTTTGTATTCTCCTTTCAGTTTTATCATACAGCCTTGAAATGCAATACGCTTACAATCTGGTCAATAAACCACACGGCAGCATTCAAATCTATCCAGCAAATTAAACCTGCTGTGTATAATAACCTGCCTTTTCTTTGATTACTTAAAAAAAATCACTCCCCTAATTACCTGCACTTAAACAATGCCTTTTTACTCAATCAATCAAACTTCATCTTTATAGCCCTTTACAACAGCAGCAGCTGAACCAAAGTCTCATGCAATTACGATGTTAAAACATGATCAGCTTGTCGTTACGTGATTAATGTTTGTTGTGTCTAAAGCCATCCATCTATATTCAAATTGTCAGCTCCTGTTAGACATTTTTTTCATTGTATTTGAGGCCAATCTTGAGAGATAATGGGGCTCTGATTGTGTGTTATACTGAAGGTTAATGAAAGATTTACATGTAATGACAACAACACTAGGACGCTAAGCAGGACGGATGAGAGAGGCTCCAGCTGAATTATGATGATAGTGCCATTGTCCTTTTGCAAATATGAAGAACTAAATCATTTCGTCTGATTTTGTGATGATTTTGTCGGGTCTTACAGGGAGCACAAGGATCTCCGGGGCCCAAAGGAGATAAGGTACAATGTCATATTAAAATGATGAAAGATATCAAAATGTATATTCACGATTTGTAATTTATATATTTAATTATTATTTACAGGGGGAGAAAGGGATAGGACTAGCCGGTCCAGCTGGACGCATTGGACCTCCAGGTTTAAAAGTGAGTATAAAAAAAATGTATAGGATTCATTTTCCAGATTTGTTTTCCTACAAGTAACAGTATTGACCTTATTCCGCCCCTGCCAACTTTTTCTGATGATTAAGTGGAAATCCCGTTCCTTTCAATGGAAAATTTGGGAAAAGCTTCAGCACTAAAATATTATATAAAGTAGATTGGTTTGTGTCAAATGTTCAATATGTTATATGCAACAACAAGTCAACACTGCACCAATTCTCTGGGAGGCTTTAAAATGGCTCTGTAGTCCTTATAGAACTTATTAGCTGTCAAGATCGGCAGCTCCACACAAAATAATATAACCCGAACGATGATGGCGCTCGCTCACAGCAACTTCCAGAATAAGATGAATAGAAAGACACATTGTCAAAAATGTCTAATCTCATTCACTCTTGTCTTGGTTGGGTCTGGTTTGGCCCCAGTTTAATAGTGATGTGAACCTAATTTGGCCCTTTTCACGTCCTGTTTTAGTCCTTGTTTAGTTCTAGTGATGCTCTCTGGTGTAGATTGGTGTTTATCCATCTTTCCTGCACTTTTAGGGAGATCCAGGACTTCCGGGCCCAGCTGGTCCTCCAGGTCTTCAGGGAAAGTCTGGAGACAACGGTGTCCCAGGAGTCAGAGGAGAGAACGGAGCCCCGGGACCCCCAGGACCCCCAGGAGAACGGGTCTGTCACATAGTTTCACCCACTGCAATTCATTACACTATTAAAGTAATGATTGTATTACATAAAGATGTAAATACGCATAAAATGTGATATGTGTCTATTGGAAGCAAGTCAAATTCGAGATGACTGAAAACATTACCACCCCCCAAAAAAGCTTTATTGTCCACCATTAAATAATCTTCCCGTTCTTTCTTCTTTTAGGATGAATAAGTCAACACAAACATTGTGTCAATCGCTTGAAAATGGGACTTAGTGGTTTTAATGTGTAAAATTATACTTTTTAAAGGGTCTCCAAGGCTTTCCAGGTCGAGCAGGAAACCCAGGAGGTCCAGGTCCCGCTGGTCCTGCTGGAGAAGCAGTGAGTCCTGTACATTTAATATGTATTTATTTATTTAATATGTGTCATATTTAATATGTTACATTTATAACCTAAACATAAGAGAAATGTAACATAAATCTCAAACAAAGCATTTTTCCAGGGCTTAACTCAGTATCTAACTGTTTGTGCCATTTTTTCCCTTTAATCTTAGTTTAAATGAAATGATACATCGATTAATTTGACCCTCGCCTCTGTGTGCGCACCACGAGCTCAGCTGTGTTATGTGAGCACAAGGGTTGGTGTCTGTCTGCTCCCACTCCTCCATTCAGATCCTCTTTCCCCTGTGTATGTGTGTGTGTGCGTGTGTGTGTGATGAGCGCACATAGCATTGTAAAACTTTGACAGTCCGCTCCGCTGTTTGACCCGTGCTATGTTTTTATGACAAACGATCTCCCGTTCTCATTAAACGGGTCGTTCTGAGTCCATCAAATGCAACATGGAGGTTAGACAAGCATCTCCATTAAAGCCAGAGCTCCACTGTGATTTTATGATTGACAGGCTGAGCACCACCTGCTCCTGGACACGAGGAACAGGCCTAAATGTTAAATGGACTACAGTGTATTCCAGTACCATATGTGTTGGCCTTTCTGTTAATCATGTGGTATGGCAGAAAATAAACAGGCTAATTTTGTTCATTCATAGGCCTATGTCAAGGGATGGACAAAACACACAGGCTGTTTATAGTGTTATAGCTTTGTCAGAACATTTCACTTGCAAGGACCATGCCACGATAAAGATATTTATTGATAGTATGAATAGATCTGGCGACTGGGTAGAGCCTCAGGATGGGAGCATTGTCTCAGGTGATTAGCCCAGCCGATTCAGGACCCTCTCTGTAAATGGTTTGGTTTGTATAAATAGGGCTTCTGGGTAATTAGAGGTGTGGTTGAGGTGAGCTGTGGTTTGCTGGAGAGGAACAGGAGGAAGTTGAGGTGTGGTCCTGCTCCTGAATCGCAGTTAATCATATCAACTCATGTTAATTAATCATGGTTAACTGTAATTAATTTGAGCGTGTTTTTAATCGCAATTAATCACAATACATTTTTTGCAAATTTGAGAATAATCCTTTTTTTTATTTTTATTGATTCCCGCCTTATGACCTAATAATGGACCTGTACATAACAAGCAAATCTGAGTTGTTTCTTGTTTCTTGAAGGGCGCACCTGGTACAAATGGGTCCAAAGGAGACAAGGTAAGAAGAGAAACGTTTGTTGATCTATTTTTACATAGAAACAATATAATTTTCATATATTTTCTTCTGTGTCCAGGGAGAGGTGGGAGTGGGTACACCAGGCGCCAGAGGAGAGAGAGGCGACGCAGGACCAAGGGTAAGACTTGCCCTTCATCTGCTAATGAGTAACGATTAATGTAAGATTATGACAACTTTATTTTGAAATGTCTTTAGGGTGAAGACGGCCGCCCTGGTGCCGATGGAGAGAGAGGAGCAACAGTAAGTGTATTATAAATTGGATTATGTTAACTTATTTTGCTTCCAAAACTCTCAGAATTATTATGAACAATTCAATTAACTGAATATTTTTTTTATCTTGACATGTTATAAGTATAAAAGTATACTTATATTAGTTTTACATCAGACGCCGCATTTCAAATAGAGCTGCTAAACGAGGCAGTGCCTGAGGACCAACGAAGACAGTGAGGGGAAGGGGGTGTAAAGAATAGTATGATTGATCAAACAGGTCACCGTACTTCAAACTCCGCCCCTGCAGCCAGATATTTGTAATCAGAAACACCTGGTTGTAATCAGGGCAGTCATGTGTAATGTCACCAACTACTTGACATTGCATTGACCACTGAAGGCAGCACACACGTTTTTGACCAGAAAGCTCCAGATTTACCTAGTTACGAATAAAATTGTCAACAAATTACTAGCAACAGTAGCTAATGCTATTAAAAACACCATATACACAGTTAGGTCGCAAAAAAATGTGGATTCAATTCATGTTTAGTTCCTCTTTATGAACACGACAGCTTTATTGAGCCAAGAGGGAAATAACTTGGTCGCAGTAGCTCAAAAGTGCAATAAAAAATATCATTAAAGCTCGTTATAACTCATTATATCTCTTTAAAAATATGAGTTAGATAAGTAAAATAAATTACAGAAATATATTCAGTTCATCCAGTGCTGATAAACCAATTTGTCATTTACCCATAAACAACAGTGACACATCCTGTGTTCAAAACATGGCCATTTCTGAGTCACCCTACTCTCTCTGTTTAATCAACACTAGAGCCCCGGGAGAAATCTTTGCATTATTATTTATTTCTGTTGTGGCTGACCAAGCACAAAGCCCCTCGGGGATTTCAAAACTGAATGGTCATTTTTCCTACTGCTCCTAAACATAACACTGCTTTTATTCATCCAACAGGGCTCTCCGGGCCTCCGTGGTACTCGAGGTGACAAGGTGAACCGCCCAAAGCTTTTTTCTGTTCATATTTTAATACTGTCATGTTATCTGCATGGCCCAAAGCGGTTTGCCCATGTAAATTACTGAATTAAATTGACACGCCTGAATGAGGAGTTGAAGTGCGCTGGTATTTTTTCTTTCCTCAGGGTGACATCGGGCCACAAGGTGACAAAGGAGAAAAGGTTTGTGCATCTTAATATCCAATCAGCCTTCTGCAGCTCCGGGTTACAACGACTGCACTGTGGTCAGCTTCAAAACTGCACTGTAAAACAAATACTGTAAAAATACACTAATGTTCAACAGTACTTAAGCGTTTTCCATAAAAACATAACATACATTAACCAAGGTAACTCCCTTAAAGACTGGGCAGGCCTTATACATGTGAATTTACGGTGTAGTATGATATTTATTCTCTTGGAGCATATGTGTTTGGCTGGGTCTTTGCCTCGTGACAGAGGAGTCTGAGTTCAGCTCTGATTTCACCAATGCTACACCTGCATGTTCACTGGATTTATGCTGAGAAAATCAAGAAACCAAAGGTCTCAAAGTCATCAAATGCACTCCGTTTGTAAAGAGGTAAGTGTAATCCTTTACATTTGGGGCAAATGTTTTATTTTTAGTCAGTATGCAGCGAGCTTAGGATGCATCTGTGAATATATTAGTAACAGGCTGGTAAAACTAGAACTAATAACCTACCCAATATTTGTATAATCCCTCAGTTGCCCAGGTCTGATCCATAGCTCCTCCCTACAGATAGATATAAGACAGTGTCCACCAGTAATCTGACCAAAACTGAAGAGCGGCTTGAATGAGCAGAGAAACGTCTTCATTCCTACAACTGTTTTGTCCAGTTGACAGATTTCATATTTTTCTTTTGCTACCTCCCTAATATAATTTGTCAGACATGTTTTCTCAGAGGAACCACCTGCATGTAGTATTAGTACTGATTTGTTGCAAAGCTGTCATATTTATTCAAAGGTACAAATTATTGATCGCATTCTTGATTTGCAGATGTCTGCTTCTGTGGCCTGAAGAGTAGTGGTTAAATGAAATCACATCCACTGCACCCTGAAACGTTCTGGTAAGTAGTACCTTAAAACATGACTGTATTACATTTCCAAAGGATGTTAGAGGATATTTGTCATTATGTTCTGCTTCAAAGAAAAGGCAATTTGCACAGACACGTGTCCTCTTCATCCTCTTTGTCTTTTTAACTCATATTAATAACTCATATTTAACATCACTAGTCATTAAACCACATGTGGGAGAGGAAGGAGGAGAGTGGAGTTACGTAAAAGGTAAATATTTGAACTGAACTACAGGTTACTTTTTTGGTCATGTTTATTTTTACATTAGAAAAATAATTCTAGATTTGATGTTGATGTTTGTGCTTTTTGTTTTCAGGTGTCCAGAGGCTTAGGTGCTCTACAGAGGTAAAATGTTGTCCATTTCTCTTTAACACTGTGTTGAGTTTGGAGTGATAGGTTAATTTTGTATTTAAGTCATAGAAATAAGACAATAGTGTATAACGCATTGTTTCAAATATACAATGAACATAACAATACTAAATCTGTAAATGCCGTAGTTGAAACTTACACAAGTGAAACAATACACTGTATGTGACCTGTACAATAAGATGCCAAAGGATTAAATTTACATATATTTTAAACATATTCTAGTGTTCAAATATGTACATGTTCCTGCAGTCAAATGGATTAATTGTGGTTAAATGTGTGATCACTGTTGCATGGATGTGCGTTTTAAATAAAAAGTAATTGTTTCTAAGTTACTGTGTGTAAAGGAGTTTTATTTTGAAAAGCACAATAGCCTTTAACTGTAATGAAGCTGCGGGTCATAAAAATAAAAATATAAATGGTAAGATAATGGTAAAAATAAATAACCACAAATAATAATCAGAAAATGAACATTATCAAAAACCTTTCAATCATATGCACAGCTGAACCGTTTTGAGCCTAGGTTTTAACATTGTTAGAGTAGAGGCCTGTCTCACATCTTCAAGAAGACTGTTCCAGGTTTTAGCTGCATAAAACTGAAACTCTGATTCTCCATGTTTAGTCCTGACACTGGGCACCAGCAGGAGGCCGGTCCTTGAAGTCTTCAGAATGTGAGATGGTTCATATGGCACTAACATGTCAGAAGCAGTCTTTCATGCACTGTAGGATTACTGTAAATATACGGCTTTGTACAGGCACCTTTTGCTGTCCGCTGTTTACTGTATCTTAACGCTCATTTTCCTCACAGTGTGGGATTAATTTGTAAGTATAGGGCTGGATGATATAAGAAAAAACAGGCTTCATTTTCCCTCTAAGGATGGATTCAGATTTTAGATTTGAGTATATTTTGTCATTAAAACCAAGCAAAATATAAAATGACTTTCAATATTAATTTCCTGAACATAAACAAGACATTTTAATCAGAGCCATGTATCACTGAAAATAGTCAAATTTATTCCTGCAAAGTCAGAACTCTGCTCTCAACCATCATGCTTTTACTCACAGAGGACTGGCTCTGGACCTCTCCATTAAATAGACCAAAGCTACTCATAAATTTAAATGACTGAATCTCCATATCAGTTAAAATTTGATTAACTACACAGTCTTATTTTGTAATGTTTTTTGTTTTTTTCAATGGGCAAAGAAATAGTAATAAGTTCAACATTAGCCTGAACAAATGACCACTTTTGCATAATTCCTGGTGACGTAAGTTAAACCTAATTTAATGTGTTAGGACCATGTGGCTACTGGGAATTGTGACATCTTTCTATCTGAACCAGCTGATCAGGTGTGAAGAACTACACGTCTCACCTGTCCCCCCAGTGTTCTCTCCCGGAGCACAACTCAAGAGCTGAAAGTTTGGAGATATTAGCCATTTAGTTATCACAGGATCAATGTGTAATACTGTGCAATTTGAAGAGATGTTTAAGATTTACAAGTCCTATATTACTCTAAATTTTGCTTTTAGCCATGTTATAATGGTGTTACCTCCTCAGTTGTGTTTGTGCACTTCCTGTATTATTTCCGTCACAAGGTGGAACAGAGTGTTTTCTGTTTGAGAGAAGAACTCAACCTAAATATGCTGTGTTAGTGTGTTAAACGTGTGAAAGAAACAAAACACAACTCCAGGTATGATTGTGATGAAGAAACAGCATTATAACACAGATCAGAAAATAGTGTAATACAGGCCATTTAAGAGATTAGAGAGAGAGTTATTTACTTATACTGCAGTAAGTTGATTGTTTAAAATGTATGATGTTTTCACAGGGCGACACTGTGCTGGTGGGAGGACCTCAGGGAGAAAAGGGAAATAAAGGAGAACAAGTGAGCTCATTTCTCCTAAACATTTTGTATTGTCTGTTTCGTAACTGTGTGTTTTATGTGAAGTGTTTTGTCCATGGGTTATGCTGTTGATGCCTTGATGCCTACTCAGAGATCCCAGAATCTTAATGAGACATTCCTGGTTAAATAAAGATTAAATAAAAAATTTTTTAAAAAAAGCTGATCTAATTCAATGAAACTGAAATCACCTACTGAGACAAAACTGTGGAACAATGGCAATTTTTCCACAGTTTTTTTCCTGTAGTTTTTAAAATATATATTTTTGGAAAAGTTACATGCATTATGTATGGCTCTGTTTTGTGTTTTAGGGTGACCGAGGACCGAAAGGGATCCAGGGAGAAAAGGGTCTGAAAGGCCAAGATGGTCCTGCAGGAGAACAGGTATTTTAAAATAAACAATGAAACACTGATTTTATTTTACTGTGGCTTGACTAATTCCCCTCAGAAAATGAATGTGACGATAAGTGAAGATCTGCACTTTTAAACTTTTACACACTGAAAACAACTCATGTGTACTGTGTGAGTTGTGTTTTCAAACAGGAAAACATGGGTTAATAATAAACTTGTGCTTTTAAATCTATTTTTATTTACAGTGGTTTTCTTAATTTCTATTTTGTATTTATAAACGGAAGAAAATAAATACTTGCACAGTTACAGTCTATGGTTCTCTCATATCACAACTTTTTAAAATGTAATCTTATAAATTTGTTATAAATAAATATATATATATATATATACATACACACACACACACACACACACACACACACATATATATATATATATATATATATATATATATATATATATATATATATATATATATATATATATATATATATATATATTTTTTTTTTTTTTTTTTTTTATTATAGGTTTACTGATTTGAGGACAAAATTAGAGCCTGATTATTATTTGCAGCATGAAACATGTCTCTGCTCTGCTCTGCTATACAAAACGAATCAGCATCAGCAGCGTGAATGTTGTAGTGACTGTTCTGCAAATTAGCAAATGCTGAAGCTTCCATCACGGGCCGCTTGACGCAATTTGACCAGTTTTATGTGAACATGGCATAAGGCAACTGGAACGGGCCAGTTATCATGAAAATTGCCTATGGTAGCAGCAGGTTTGCTTAAAATTATTTAAACATAATTTATTTGCGTAAAATATATGTTGTATTTTCTTGACTATAAGTCGCACTTTTTTTTTGATAGTTTGGCAAGGGGTGCGACTTATACTTAGATGCGATTTATATGTGAAATATATGTTCTTTTCTTCAATATTACGCATTTTTTGGCTGATGCGACTTATACTCTGGTGTGACTTATACTCAGTAGATGCTATCTAGCTAGCTTCATTAGCCATTTCTCTACAGCCAATAGAACAGTTTTCTCATAAAATTGTAACAGAATACAAAATAATATGCCCTGTCTCAAGGCAGGGCCAGGCAAGTTTATTTGTATAGCACAATACATACACAAAGTAATTCAAAGTGCTTTACAGAATAAAAAAGACATTAAAATCACACTACAACAAATCAAAACCGTTTTGAGCCTGGATTTAAACATTGTCAAAGTAGAGGCCTGTCTCACATCTTCAGGAAGACTGTTCCAGATTTTAGATCAGGGGTGGGCAAACTTTTTGACACACGGGCCACAATAGGTTCTAAAATTGGACAGAGGTCCCGGGCCAGGCTATATATATATATGTATATATTACATTAGAGATTTGGCCTTCAACATGTAGCACAGCATGAATATGCAAGGCTCATTGTACAAATGAAGGATTTGAAGTTTTCTAAATACATACATTTAATTAAACATTAAACATTTAATTAAACATGTATTTAATACAATTTCAGTTTAATAAACACAGCACAGGTTTACCCTTACATATTTTAATATAATTTGGTGTGTTCGGCGGGCTGGATTAATAAACCCAAAGGGCCGTTTGTGGCCCCCGGGCCCTAGTTTGCCCTTGTCTGTTTTAGCTGCATAAAACTGAAACACTGATTCTCCATGTTTAGTCCTGGCCCTGGGCACCAGCAGGAGGCCGCTCCTTGAAGTCCTCAGAGTGTGAGATGGTTCATATGGCACTAACATGTCAGAGATGTACTTTGGTGCTAGGCCAGGGAGAGACACAAGCAGAGCTGCTTTAAAGTCTATTCTCTGAACCACAGGAAGCCAGTGCAGAGACCTGGTTCTAGTCAGGACATGAACTGCAGCGTTCTGGCTGTACTGCAGCTGTTTTAACGCTCGTTTGGAGAGGCCAGTGAGCAGGCCGTCACAGTAGGCTAACCTACTGGAGACAAATGCATGGATAAGTCTCCAAGTCTGGAGTCACATTAATTTTATTTTATTTTATTTTTCCTCTGCAGTAAGTTGTTATAGTTATTGTACAATGCTTGTTGTGCCGTAGGGTCTGAGAGGGGAGCCAGGAGATGGAGGCTCACCTGGTTTCCCTGGAGCTCGAGGCCCAGGCGGTCAGAAGGTAAGTGCTGAAATGTCTATCATTAAACCCAAAGAGAGTCTAGTGCAGAAAAGAGCCATTTTTACCATTATAATTACTGTCATTGTGTGTTCTCTCTACAGGGAGAAGCAGGCCAGCCGGGAGTACCTGGAGAATCGGTCAGTCATTACTTCTTATTTATTTGATTGGCTTGAGTGATGATGGGAGAATGTCAAAAAAACCAATTCAAATATTGCCTTAGGGTGGTAATTAAAGAAGGTCGAAATATCTATTAATAAGAAGAGGAAAATGGGTAATTGTTAGTGGTGGAAGAAGTACTCAGTTTTGTTACTTAATTAAAAGTAAAGATACAGAGGTAAAAAGTTCAAATAAAAGTATCACATGAAAAAATCTGCTAAGTAAAAATGTTAAAATAAAAAGTAAAACTATGTGTTAGAATAAAAAGTAAAACTATTTCACACAAGTTTTGTTAATTTGTTAAAGTGATGTAGTGTGTAGTGATATTGATTTAAAAATGATACGTATTTTGGTCAATACAAATCAATTTCTTAACTTTTCTTATGAATTGTGTGTATTTATTTTTGTTTGCTCAGATTCAAAAACTTTAGTCAGGATGTTACCACAAAAATAACCCTCAAATCATATGAAAAGTACTTTTTACTTTTCAGTCCAGTTCAAAAAGTGTAGTGAAAAATGTGTGTAATGGAGTAGAAAGTGCAGATAGTACAGATGCTCTTAAATGTAGTGAGGTAAAAATAAAAAGTGTACTTAAGTGAAGTACAGATCCTAAACATTCTACTTAAGTACAATACTTTAATACTTGTACATTGTTACCTTCCACCACTGGTAAGTGTTAGATTGTTGTCCCTTGTTTTTAGCTTACTCCAAATCTGCTCATTATATGATTTCTGGAGTTATCAGATTAATGAAAGGTCATGTAAACAGTTACACATGAGTAATCTGATTTCTTTCTGATTGTTCAGACCTGTGCAGGTTTAGAAAACACAATATTACACTATTTTCTCATCCATGTTATAACGTTGCTTCCTCCATCAAAAAAGAGTTGTGTTTAGTTTCATTCACACGTTTAACACACAGACCCTGCATTTTTTGACTGAGTTCTTCTCTTAAACTGAAAACACCCTGTTCCTCCCTGTGACGTCATGTGGTTATACAGGAAGTGCTCCACTGTGTTTTTAAACTCCATACACCTTCACTAGAATCATTTGGATAATTTCAGCCCTCTAATGAACTAAAGGTAAAATTTAGCTGTTAACTTGAAAACTACCACTTCATGACATCACAAGGTGGAACAGAGCATTTTGAGCTTTGGAGATGTAGACAAACTAATAATAAAGTGTTACTCAAACGTGTGACTGAATCAAAACACAACTCCAAGTATGGTTTTGATGAAGTAACAACATTTTAACATGGCTTAAAGCTCAAAAGAGTCAGTTTTGTGTAATATAGAACCTTTAACTGTCACTTGATGTTTTCGATGATCAGATTTCTCTTACACATATAAACACACTCCAGAAATCAAATCTAATTATTGAGTTTTTGATTATTTTATCTGATTTTTACTGACCATGTAAAAGCGATTAGCATATGACCTATTTCTAATATCTATTTCAGGGTTTACCAGGAAAAGACGGACTTCCCGGACGCAAAGGCGACAAGGGCGAGCTGGGCATCACCGGGCTACGAGGCATCAAGGTATTTTCATTTTACTGGGTGTTTTTCAACGTCCTCCTACACCTATAGATTTAGTGCCCAGACCAACCTTGACACATCTTTCAAGCATGAGTGATGGCGCCCACAGCTCAGTAATGCCATGAAATTGATATGATTTTCAAGGGATTAAAAAGCAAAACAAAGATGAGGAGGAGAGAGCCTTCTGCAGCTCTGTAATGTTTAGCTTAAAGGCAAGTGTAGGTGTTTTTGGATAGCCGTCGTTCATTTATTTGAATTGCTGAACAAAATTGAGTGGTGGTTTGGGTGGTGGAGGTGTGGCGTGATATGATGGATGCAGTGGAGGAACAGACAGGCTGTAATTCACAAACATAGCCCCCGGGTCCAGTTGGGTCTTACAGCTATGATACGATACTAGTAATTTTGTCAAACATGTGCAAAACTTATTTGAAATCACATGGTTGTAGAAACATAATAACAGTGTTTTATAAGCCATTATCAAATACATGGAGGTGATAGAGATTTTTCATGCGATATGAACACAAAGCCTGTTGGAGTATAAAGTCCTTTCTTACTCCTTTGCCCTTGGCCTGAAATTTTAGCCTTAAAAGTAGGGTTGGGTGAGATGGTGGAAAAAAAATCAAATTGTGATCTCTTTCTTAGATGTGAGCACTACCGCTGTTGACGTCTGCGGCTAATGCTACCGCTAACGCTCAGAGCAGCTTAAATGCAGACTGTGGAGGCTCTGCAAACTCTTAAAACGCGCTAATAATGACGGAAAAGACATTTGTGTTACCTTTTTGATTAGCCTTTGGTGTAGACACTGAACTTGGTGAAATAGCTATGGAAAGTGAAGCCAGACAACAGCGCTAACTTTGTTATTGAAATAGCTATGTGCTCCGAGGGTGAGTGTCTTTTTTCAAGCCGCATGGCTGCGTTTTATCCACGATCTGTGGTAAAAAGTGACTAAGTAGAAAAGTAGAAGTGCTTACATCAGCACTACTCATGATCAAGATCATTAAAGATTTGACCCTAACACTTTAGTCCTCAAAATCTCATTTATTCTTGTAAATTTTCTTTAGAGATCCTTTTACTAGCGTTACTTTTTGCTCTTGTACTTTAACAAAACTGGGTATCCTTAGTCACTTCTTTACATAATCGGACTGGCATCGGCAAGTACACTCAGGCGAAGTATTGGTATTGGATTAGATTTAAAAAAAAAACACATCACATCATCTCAGATTAAAAGTTTAGTGCTTCGCTCATTGATTCGACAGAAATCTGCAGTGTTTTTCAGTCCCCTGTGATATATTTAATCCTTGTAAGCAGTCATATTTGTTTTGATATGGACATATCCTTGATTGGCTGATCCACCTGTCAATCAGACCCATGTGAACTCGAGGAGATTCACCGGTGACCAGACTCACATTTCCAAACGTTTTCCCACCCACACCTCCAATTGGTCAGCCTCTGTCATGCTCTGTGTGAGTGACAGGTGATTTCTCTAATTGCAATGAAGTGTGAACATTCAGAAGAAGCAGATGATACTTTTTATATTTACTTCAGTTGTTATTTGGGTCACTCACAGGCAGCTCTGTCCTTGTAATCTTGGTCTATGTCATCAGAAGTATAATACTCCCTACAACAGAAGCATAGCCAGACTGGACTGTGATGAGACTAGAATGGACAATACTATTACAATGTCTTCAGGGTTCATGTCTCTGGCTTCTGTACTGATGGTAAACAAAATGTGTTAGAATCCCAGCAACATCCTTCTTCTTTTAACTTTTGGACTATGTCAATTTATTCCACTAAATAATACTATTTTTAAGTAAAGTTACTCTTACTTAACTACAAACTTTGGCTACTCAGTCCATTTCTGCTCCTTATTTTAAAGTAACACATTATTCTCCACTTCACCAAATGCACATGCATTTACTGTTCTTTTTCAAACGTTTATTATAAAGCCTCTCTGTCTATCATCATCGTGAAGCACATGTACATTCCTCTTTACATAGTCCTCGAGCTTTTATGAATGAGCTATCAAACTCTAAGCCGGAAGACCTACTTCAGACTTTCTTATTTGCGTCATTTGCCATTAAATATCACAAAGAAAGGATAAATGTGCTTCACTCCCTTCTGCGTGTTAGGTCCTCTCCAGGCTGCATTTGGTCCTACTTCTTCATTATACTAAGAAACCTTAATCAGAACAGTACTTTATCTCTCCTGCGTCACTGGTGCCACTATGTATCTGTCCCATGTGATCTGCTGCACACATGTCTGGGTTTGTTTGAGTTTGTTTGTTTTATTTATTTATTTTCTAGGGAGACAGAGGACCCAAAGGTGTCTGTGGAGGGGAGGGACCCAAAGGAGACAAGGTATGAATTCAAAATCTAAAATAATTAAAAAATCAGACTTAATTTATCCCCAAGGGAAAATCCAGAATACACAAGGGGGTGCAATATAAAATGTTTGTGTTGCATTAGTTCTGTGAAGGAATATCACAATTTAACATTTATTCATGATCATTAGCACCATGGCCAAACAGCAGCGAGTTCCTAATTTTCTATGATGATGCAGGTGACCTAACCTGGCTCATGTCAGACCTCACTGTGGCGTGAGGCCTACACATTTATCAGTCTGGCACGGCTCTCACTGAAAGCGATCGGGAAACGCAGCACGTCATGACAAATATTTGAATCTGATTGATCGAAGCATCATAAGATGAAAAAATCTAACTTTTGTTACATCCAGAGAGAAAAGATATCTTTCCTGTCCACAAATGCACAAAATGCGTACCTTTTTCACAAATAAAATAGTCCACATTTTTTTCTAAAATAGGCTGCAGTAAGTCTGTTGGCGCCGCCATGTTTGTTTTGGTTCGCTTGGCCTCTTCGTCTTTTGCTTCCACAGTGCTCAATTCCTCAATGCTGCTCTCTGATTGGTCCGCCCGCTCGCTGAACCTTACAGCCGGAGTCTCTCGAGATGGATTCTCAAGTTTTTTCCACTATAGATTGTACTGTAACCTTCAATATATCTATCTAGAATGTTGTTCATTGTTAAAGTTTTTATTGCGAGAAAGAAATTACTAGAAAATGACCTCTCTTGCATTAGTGGCATAACTGACTTGTCTCCACTAAGATAGATTAGTGTAATGCCATACTGTGCAACATTCTAAATAAAGCAACAGCATCTCCATGGAAACAAGCAAGGTCACATGGTTGATTGATTTATTTTTCTAATTTTCTTCAGGGAGATGGTGGTATCCCAGGCCGCTCGGGACTACCAGGGAGAAAGGGAGAACAGGTTTGATAAAAGCTGTTTCCACTTTATATGTTTTGTGTCTTATTTTTGTTTTAACTCTCATGTTTTCTCCAGGGTGATGTTGGTCCTGCTGGTGCGCTCGGTAGTCCAGGGAAAGAGGGAATTGTCGGACCAAAGGTTTGTGCGATAATACAAACAAAACATCAACATGAGCGTCTGAAAAGGTCATGAATGAAGAGATATGTGCGCGCGTGTGTGTGTGTGTGTGTGTGTGTGTGTGTGTGTGTGTGTGTGTGTATGAATGAGCTGGTATTTATCACATTGTGGGGACTCAAACCTGTATATACAATTCAGTTCAGTTCAGTTCAGGGGCCCTGGCTCCTTTATGGGGACAAAAATAGGTCCCCGTGATTAAATTATTAAATCCACAACATGATTTAAAGACAAGAAATGGGTTAAAATAGGTTAAAGGCCCTGTTCATGGGGACCTGGCTCCTTTATGGGTACAAAGTCAGGTCCCCTTGATTAAATGATTAAATCGACAATATTTGTTTTCTTTTTTGTTTTTTCCATAATTTTGTCTTGCCCCAGTACAGATATATTGTATAAGCACCTCTTGAGTTAAAATATATCTGCTGCATGCTGTCTGTTTGTGAAGAATAACTTTAGACCACTGCAAACCATTTAAAATGAACTAGTTCTGTTTTTCATGTGTTCAAGTTGCTAACAATGAGAAACAGTGTGTTTAAGATTTGGGTTTACGTTCAGGTTAGGCAAGTAGCAACTATGGTTAAGATTAGGATCTGTCTCCAGAAAAAGAATGTAAGTCAATGAAATGTTACCAATAATCATGGAAAACCAACATACGTGTGCGTGCAGGGAGAGCGAGGCTTTGACGGAGTGGCCGGACCCAAAGGAGCTCAAGGAGAGAAAGGTGAACGGGTAGGTGACCTTTTTGATCTCACAGCAACATGAATAAGTTACTGTAATTAGTCTGTAAATTAAACCAGGATGAAGTATTTCCCATTACTTTCTGTCAACCAATCACAGCCTCTCGCATTTGCCTATCAACCAATCACTGCTCACACCATTCAAATTAAAACATTCTATCTGTTCCTCAATGATCCTGCTTTAACTCCAACTACAGTAATCTTGAAATGGGTCCCTGGGCACTGGTGTCACCTGCTGTTCCTCACTGACAGCACTGAGGCACTGGTCGACATATTATGTAAAATCCACTTTTATGAGGCTTTAGCCATGTTATAACGGTGTTCCCTATTCATCTGATGGATTCATGCATGTTTAGTAGTCCTGCATTGTTCAGAAAATCCACTACTATAAAGAAATTCCCCCGTTAAGTGGTGCCAATCAGTTCTGCAGTCTTGAGTAGGAAGTCTGTGGAACTGTTTCTATATGTAACTTTAGTATCAGTGTTGCATAAAATCCAGGTCTACATATGTTTTGGTTTACAAAATTTTACTAAATACCCGACGTAAGCATAATATGTCTTCTTGAATGATGGGTCAAATGCACAGAATGATGTTTCTTGGACGACGATGATGATGATGATGATGATGATGATGATGATGATGATGATGGTTGTTTCACACAGGGTCCATCAGGCGTCCCCGGCCCCCCAGGACCCAGAGGAGCAGACGGGCCTGCAGGTCTGACTGGACCCCAGGGACCAGCTGGAGCTTCTGGACCAGAGGGACTTCAGGGACAGAAGGTGCAGATACAAATATATGTATTACATAGAGTTTAATGTATCAGATAGAAATGAGTCTTATTTGCAGTGTTTGTTTTACAGAACACTTTAAAGAAATGGGAAAATTAGACTGTCTTTGCCAACAGATGTGTTGTATTGTTCATCACTGCTACTTCATTTCCAGCTTTAAACCCTAATTCCACAAGCTTGCTCTTAGCATTACTTATCAGAGCTTTGCAATAATCAAATTTAATCATGATTACAAGAATTGCCCCAATCAATTAGAGAAATTGTTTCATAAAAAACAACAGCCACCACAAGAAAAACAAACAGTTCAATTCTAAAAGCTATGAATGTGGTGTGTGTTGGTGAGGATCAGAGGGGCTGATAGCACAGATTGGCAGCCTCACTTCTACTAGTCTACCCCAGGGCAGCTGTGGTTACAACTGCAGCTCACCATCACTAAGCGTGGAGTGAATAATGCCATATAAAGCTGTAGGGCTGAACTATTTGGGCAAAATATCGAATTCTGAATTTTTCTGACAAGCCCTGCGATTTATGTTTTAATAATAGAATTCTGTTTAAAAGTTTACATTTTAAATTCATCCAGAGGAAATGACAAAGAGACTGAAATATGAACTGACAAACTAATACAAGAAACCCATTTCAGTTTTCATGTTTGTCAAAGACAAGATATTTTGTTGTTTGTGGATTTAATTTTGAGACCTGAAAAATTGTGATTTGATAGTTGCTTCCATTCAAATTACAATTTTGTTTTGACTCATCTTGCAGCCCTAGTAAAGCACTTTGAGTGTCTTGAAAGGCGCTATATAAATCCAATGGTATGCTTGTTCTGCCATATAATCTTGCAACAAAGCCACTTGTTGAATCCACAGATCTTAAAAACAACAAAAAAAACAACTTTCACTTATCTTGACCTGATTGCATGAGCAGCAGTCTCGCCTAAACTTTCCTCCATCAGTTCCCCAAGGACGTCCTCCCAATGGGCCAGAAAATCATTACTCAAGTCCGGCCCTGCCTTTATCATTAAATTTCTCTTCAAATAGCAGTAAACTTTTATACTGTAAATAATTCCTTTTAGTTACCCCAGAAATTACTGTTCTTTTTACACAAACTTGCGTCACTTTTACCTTTTGAATGCACCGACAGGACTGCCAAACTCCAAAATCGATGGATCTTCTCACTAGCCGAGGTGGTGAGGAGCCGCTTGAGGAATGACTCAGTGTGAGAACCAAAATGCAATCTGGGATCAAAGAGTTTCCATTCATTTGTATTCCTCCTCTGTTTAAGTCCAACCTCACTTTCACCTGACAGATCCTTATTTGATTTTCCAGCTCTTTTGAGGAGACTGACAAACCAATGGGCCTTCAGTGAGACCTGTCCTCTCTTCTGTCAAATGTAACTGAATAAATAAAACTGTAGACAGGAAGATGACATAAGATATTAAAATGAAGTTTTTGTTCGACGGAGGTGCTTTCTTGATCCAGCCTACTTGCATAATGTTCCAAATCTAATATGTTTTGATGTAGCCCGAAAGGAGGCCAGAGCTGTAGTGACGTAAAACAACCAAAAATAGGCCAGAGATGCAAGCAGCACATTTTACATGAATGTACAGTACAGAAGAGACAACATTTCAGCACTCATGTATGCAAATGGTACAAATGAAGATGTTCAGCAAACACAGTACATAATATTGTATTACTCCACTATTATACAAAACTTTTTTTTTTTTGTTAATTTAAAGGTGCACTTGGTAACTTTTCTGGTGAGGATGTCCATCTCATAGAAATGTCTCCTATGAGCTGTTATTGCTTTGCCCGTGTTTAGCATGGTGGTGTCACCTACTTGGAGACAAGTAGGTGACACCACCATGCTAAATACAGATCAGATCTGTATTTTGAATAAAAGCAGAATAAAGAAATGTGGAACATTCCAGGCAAAGGAATAACATCACCTGAAAAGTTACACAGTGTAACTATTCTGCTTATTTGCATTCCCTCATTTAGTGTCACCCTGTGTCTTTTTTAATCTTTCTACTATTTATTTTAACCAAAGACAACATGTTTTGGTAAGAGTTTGGGATTTGGCATGTCTTCAAATCCCAAAATAACTCATTCTGTTCTTTGTCTGTGTCTCTTTCAGGGGGAGAGAGGGCCCTTAGGTCCAGCCATGGTCGGTCCACGAGGTATTCCAGGAATCCCAGGAGAGCGCGGAGAACCAGTGAGTAGGAATTAACAACAGCTGTGTACTTTGTTCTGTTTTTTAATGTTATATTGTTAAATCTTCCTCAATAAGTAAACAAAAAATTCTATTGGCTTTTCACTCTACTGGCTAACCAGTAGAATGATGCCTTGCCCGAGGACACAGAACAACAGCAGTATACATTTAAGACAGGTTCAAATCAGCTATTCTCTGGTTTATGGGTGCAAGCTCAAGCCACTGTACCAATGCAAAAAATGATCATAGAAAAACTGGATATTAAGCACATCATTTATAATTAAAAACTATTAAAATTACTGCAAAAGGACAAGGACTGATTTAAAATACATAAAAAAACAGTAATAAAAGTAGAGAAAGTAATATCTTTGCACTCCTGTTTTTACTTTTACAGTCCATTCGTGTTTTGGGCAATACTTCAGTTTCTAGTATTACATTTGCAGGCACCCTTTAGCATATTTCTCATTAGATATGCACTTTTTAGCCAGAATGCTGCCTAAAGAATCCACATAAAGCTCTGTTTGAACACTTTAGTGCAAAGAAATAAGTGTTAAAAATGTGACTACACAGCTTTATTAAAGGTTTATGGTAAAAAAAACACTGTGGGTGAATTTGTAGTAAATTTAAATTACAGAATTCAAAATCAGCCTTATATATTGGCCAAAATATCAACAGATCTTCTCGGCTACAGTTTTTTCTGGATTCTCAATAATAGTTATTGGCATCGGCCATGAAAAAAAACCCCAAAAAAACAACATATCGGTCGATGTGTATTTCTGACAGATTAAACCTAACCTTAACTTGAGGAAGGTCAGAGCGACCGAAACGTTGTGTAGAATAAAATTGCATTAAGAATGAGATAGTGTGCGGGAGTTTCCTTTATTCTTCAGACAAAGTGCTTCTCCTCCCACGCCCGTCGCCCAGTCGGGTGTGCAGAGTTTACACAGAAGACAAGGACTGTATTTCTGACAGACGACCATAATATCGTCTGATTAATGTCATTGGGATGGCAAAAAACAATGTATTATATGAATAAAGATAATATTTTTTGTGATTATTACCCAGCTCTTTTGAAAGTCTATTTACTGTGAAGCTGCATGCACTTAACTTTGTGTTCTTATTTGACATCCTTTTTATCTTTTGAGGTCAAACGCTGCATTGCCCCAGGTTTAATAAATTAGTCCGCAGTGGGGGCGTCTCAGTGGGTTGTATGTAAACTCAAAACTGTCCATGTTTTTTCAGGGGGAGCTGGGGCCAGATGGAGCCAAGGGAGACAGAGGAGAGCCAGGCATGACGGTCAGTACCGCCTCCTCACCTCCAGGTGCACTGTGATCTGACCAGCCATACACTTAATAATGACTTAATACACTCTGTCATTAATGCTGGCACACAGGATAACCAGTTACTTTGTGCAGTAGTTTTAGAGATTTATTGATCAAATAACATCTTAACTGCCTATCTACATCACGTACAGGGTCTTTAACTAACTACATATAAAGAAGCCTTACTAAAGCATGAACAAAGACTTAATTCATAATGAACACATAGTTAATTAAGAAGGATTTAGGCTTTGTAACTACTTAATTAAGAGGTTCAGGTTAGAAGTTAGGGCTATGGTATTATTTAAGTTCTTATGTCTTGATCAAATCCACTCAACTTTTGTTCCACTGATACAACCTGAATAAATAATCAGCAAATTATTCCCACACATCAGGTTTTCTTTAATTACCTTAGTATTGAAAAGCCTTTGGAATTTTGAATATTTACACGTATTTATTTAACAGAATAAAAACATGTTTGTTCATGTAAATTCAAAAAGGTGTATTGTTGTTATTATTATTATTATTATTATTATTATTATTTTTATTATTATTATTATTATTATTATTGTTATTATTATTATTATTATTATTATTATTATTATTATTATTATTATTATTATTATTATTATTATTATTATCAGATTGTATATTTTTTATTTTTTTTTTTTATTTTATTTTTTTTATATGGAATACATTTCAAGGACATGTAAAAACTGGATACATTGGTTCTACTAATGAACTTTAATAATCCAGTGTTAGACATTTAGAATCACAGCTGCACCTGTTTTTAATGTTTTAAATGGGCCTATGCAGTTAATATACATATATATATATATTTTTGTAGTTGTTCTGCTCTGTATTTTAAAAGGGCGCTCATGAAAAAAGAGCCTGGCCTTCTCATTGTGCTCTCCCTGTGTAAATAAAGATCCATCTGTGGCAGTCTGTGGGTGGGCACTGTATTCTTGGGCTTCATCTATCTGTTATCTACAACATTACAAGGACTTTTCCCATTCAAAAGATATAATATTCAGTTTTACATTTTAAATATCTATGGCAACTTAATTTTTCCTCATTCTGAAAGCGATGTATATATTTCACTGAAGTGTGACGCTGTTTTCAGGAGGATGAGATCCGCGAGTACGTCCGCACAGAGATGAACCAGCACTGTGGTGAGTCTAACACTGACTTTTTCATTTTTGACTAAAATGCTCCAAAATGAAGTCCAGATAAAATCCATATTAAAGTGAAGAAACAGGCCCAGTTTCATGCTCCATCACTACCATCAGCAGAGATAAGTTTTCATTTAGTCCCAGTGCTGCTGCAGACACGGCCTGCATGTCATTTACTGTATCTGATCCACTCACAGATGGATTTATTTACTCTCACTTTCCTTCCAGAAAACATTTATAGTTTTAGTTTCACTATGATCTGTACTCGGAGTCGGTAAACAGAAGAGTTTGAAATTACTCTGACTGTGCTGATAATTGACAAACTACTGCAGTCTGGTTTCTTTTTTCCTGGACAAATCAGTGTATTCATTTAACAAGTTTATTCATTTAATTTGTTGAGATGAATATGCTCCTGGCAGAGTGTTTTTGAAGAATAACAAGCTTGTGACACCTCTCACTTTTTTTTCCATTTTTGGACAATATTGTGGTTAACAATGAACAGATTTAAGCTAATGATCTATGCACAATATGTTATAGTTTGATGGACTTAACTAATAACATATATACATGTCTTTAAAAATACACTATATAACTTTCTGGAGGTAGTATGTCAATTGTATGATTCCATGGAAACAGACCTTTAAAACCATTTGGAACATTTTATATGGAGATATATAATATATAATATGGAGTATTATGCCATACTGTGGAAGATTATAGCTAAAGGAACAACATTTCCATTGAAAAAAGCAGGAGGTGACGCTCCTACAGGCCAAATAAGAGTCAGGTCTGTGGAGATGCAAGCCCATTCACAGTAAGGACACATGTTTTTCTTAGTTTTTCAGTTCAATGAACACAATCAAAATGAAAAAATGTACACACTGTGTCGTTAAGTCTTGTGGTTATTCTTGCGTATTCAATATATACAATGAAAAATCTGTGCTTTACATTCTACCCTCCACAGTCTGCTTTAAATGACTGACGTTTTCCTCTTTGTGTCTCTTCCGGTCCATCTGGCGTCTGGCAGCGTGCGGAGGTGAGTTTGTCTCCGGCACATTGCACTGGGACATACGGAGATATTGCATGACTCACGTACTTCACATATGCTTCCATGAGCCAGAGGAGCAATCAGGCTAACATTTGAACATTTAAAAAAGAACCGCTGATTGCATACCATTAGCATATGTGTTCAAGTGCAGTACGACATTAACCGAACGCATGGCTAAATGTGTAGATCACAATCCTCACTCAAGACATCGAATAAAGGTTCTTAGGGAGAAGTCACACTTATTTTTTTTTTCTATACATGGAGTGTGTCAAATCAAAGTACTTACAAAGACCAGTCCACGAATAGGCCATGTTGCGAGTAGCATTTAACAGCAGCCTTCCTACCACACACATTCAATTTCACAGTTAATTGAATAATGAGCATTTCAAACTAGTCTCCAAATGTTCCAGTAATTGTATTATAAATATTAAACCCATTTAATATAGTTTTAACGATAATGGCTTGGCACACAAGGTTTTCAGAGCTACAGTAGGTCATTATTCATTCACTTCCCATACTCCCATGTAGCCATAGCTGCTCTGGGGCTGACTGCCAAAATCTGTCTGATAATCTGTTTGGACGGCCTCTTCGTTCACACGCTTTAAGATTAGAAAGTCTGTATATGTTGATATTGCCTTCTGAATTCTCATTGATTGATTTGGGACCACCGGGTGGCCCAAAAGTCACTGATACTTTTAAATGTTCAATAGCTCCTATAATTCTTAAGTTAAACTCACTAAATTTTTGCCATAGGTAAACTGAACCAAGATTTTTAGCAATATATACGGTTATAATTGTTCACTCACATTTGAACTTGAAACTGAAATAGCCCGATCCAACACACTTTACATAACTTATGGCTCTTATGTGATCCTCAATATTACGTTTTAAGTTGTTCACAAACACCTTTTTTTTTAAGATAGACCCACAGGAAGAAATCTCGACTAGTCAGGTCTGTGGAGATCACATACTGCCCCCTGTCTTTGAAAACCACTTATTGTACCTTTAATGGCATTTGCGCTCGGGGGATCTCTTGTATTAAAATGTCGATGGAAACACCGCTGGGTTTCTGAATTTGGCCCATGTGACCACTGTACAATGTGACCACTGTACAATGAGAGGTCGTCCCTCTGTGCTATATTGGCTCATATTAATGTCAGAAGGGTAGTTCGAAATCCTCTGAAAACATAAAACAAAAATATTTAGAAACAAGAGAGTTTTGAATTTGGAGCCCACCACGAGTATCATAACAACCAAAGAGCCAATTCAGAGCCAGGCTGTTGAAAGTAACGCCCCTTCCCGCTTCCCGTCTGCACCACTGATTTAGCAGGGAGCGAGCGCTTAGCAACTCTGTCAATCAAACCTGTGGCTAGCTCTAGTGGGTGGGTTATAAATGTTTATATCTTGATTTACAGACCGTAGAGCGGGTTAATATGAACATTTTAAGACCAAAATTACGAGTCTGTCAGCAGCAGTTACAGAGAGAGGGGGCGACAGCTTTTCAATACAAAGTGAATTGGAGCCAGAGTGAATGGAGAGGAAGCATGCCCGCACGCAATTGCTACTTGGAACTCAGCAGCAGTTATGAGAAGATATATATAGTTGGAGGACTTGTTAAAATATGATGGGATTTTTAAAATAGTTTTTCATGTATTTAGCCTTTGGGGTTCGCCATCCAACTGCACGACTGAAAGCAGTTGATTTTCTGGAAATGTTTTTGCTAAATTAAATAACATGTGTTTTATAATAATCAAATGATCTGCAATTTGTACTATGTGTCATAACAGAATTTGGTAGAATCCAATACACAGTGATGAGGCAGTGTGTAGATAAATGTGCAGGGACACTCACCGGAGAAGCCTCATGTTTCATAAATGCATCACACCTCAAAGGTTAATGAAGGATGACTCAGTCTTGCCTCTGATTGGTCAAAACCAAGGGCCTGTTATTTGAAAGATTATTACTGACCAGTATTGCAAAAACATATGATTAGAAAAACTCAATCACTGGAATATGATAAACATTAGCACTGATGATGGCAGACAATGGGCCATAGCAGTTCTATCAATCTGATGAACTACAGTACTGCAGTAGCTTAAAGGGCCCGGATTACACTGTTTTCTGATCTGTGTTATAATTTCTTCATCAAAAACTTACCTGGAATTGTGTTTTGTTTCATTTACACATGTTTAACACACAAACCCTGCATATTTAAGCTGAGTTCTTCTCTCAAACAGAAAACACTTTGTTCCACCTTGTGATGTCATGTGGTAATACAGGAAATACTCCACTGTGTTTTTAAACTCCACACACATTCACCAGAATCATTTGGATGATTTCAGCTCTGGAATTGCCAATCTCTCCTGAACTAAAGGTAAAAAGTAGCTGTTAACTTGAAAAGTACAGCTTCATGACATCACAAGGTGGGACGGAGATTTTGAGCTTTGGAGATGTAGACAGACTAATAATAAAGGATTTGGTTGTATTAAACTTGTGTGAATGAAACAAAACTTATCTTTTGGATGAGGTAACAGCATTATAACATGCCGTAAAACTCACAAGAGTCAATTTTGCTTAATATAGAACCTTTAACTTACTGAAAAAGTTAGTGGTGGTTTTGAAATCTGGCGTCAACTGGGACTAAACCTGGACTAGACTAGGGCAAAAACAGGGGTTTGTGGATTGATTCCCACCTTGCTTATGTAAGGTGAATGAATGTGGTATGTGAGTGATTGCAGGTGGTCAGAGGGGTTGATGGAGTAGCTTGGCAGCCTCGCTTCCACCAGTCTACCCCAGGGCAGCTGTGACTTACCATCACCATCCATCAAGTGTAAAATGAATGAATAATGCACTGTGAAACGTCTTTGAGTGTCCAAAAAACTCAATATAAACTGCATCATTATTATTATTATTATTATTATTATTATTATTAAGACACATCCATTACCTTAAAATATTACCAGTGCTATAGTAATTATGAAGCTTGAATGTGGCATAATATAGGGTTACATATTATGCAGGTGCTCATAACTAATAACATTATGACAACCAGGTTTCCATGGTTCATAATGTTTTGTCTAATCAGTGTATATTGCATTGAGATACACTGCTCTGTACGACTTTGGGAATGACTTTACTAACTGAACAGCGGAGGTGGGAAGAGTAGTCAAAAATTGTATTGTGTCAAAATAATATTACCCAAGTATAAGTACAAAGTAGTTGTCCAGGAAAATGACTACTCAAGTAAAAGTATCTTAAAGAGTTACTGTATAATTGGAAGTTACAGTAATTTGAAGGACAAAAGAATAATTCTTGCACAAACTTATACACTAATATTTTCAAAGGATAGACACAAAAATTAGTAAAAGTTTCAGTTTCACTCTATTACTTAAATTGGAGTAAAAGTACGCTGCTAGAAACGTACTCTGAAAAGTAAATGTATCCGAGTACTGCCCACCTCTGCTGAACAGTAATTTGCCTAGTATTTTCCCCTCTCTCTCCTCTCATCCTCTGCTTTTCTCTCGGCTCTTGTCCTGTCCAAACCGGTTGTTCCAGGTTCCGACTCGGTCCGATCTCGGCCTGTCCCGGATCAGCAGGCGGCCCGTCGGGGGGAGGAGGGTGAGTGGCCTGAATCCTCCAGGGGTCTGTTTGGTTTGTATGGCTGCTTATCTGGAACGGGAGGGAATATATTTGGAGTCTTTTATTGGAAATTTGGTGGTTTTCCAGCGAGGAAAACAAAGGGCTCCAGTTTTGTTCTTTTCCATAGCCACAGTTCATAATGACCCAAATGTTGCTTTGTGAATCCTGTGTTATTTACAGAGTTAATATTCAGAGACAAGTCATCAGAACTGTGCAGTTGAAAAAAACTACTCCAACAACTTTTTTATTTATTTAAAAAGTGAAATTGCACACTAATTAAAGCCATGTCAAATGGTGCTGTTAGCTGATTTGAGCTCGTTTCACTTGTCACTTTGCCAGATGTGAAAATGAAGTCTAAAAGTGAAGCTATGTAAAAAATCACACATCGAAACTTACAAGAATTTTACATAAATACAGTTATGTAGAATCAGCATTCACAAATTATTTCTTATTTCATTAATTTGTAAGTGGTCAGCACATATGAGTGAACAGTTAGATGTAAATGTGTAGCTATGAGGGAGCTTTATGTGAACTTGCTGTGGGCGTCACTTATTTTGTTAAAAAATGTAAAATTTATGGTATATAACTGCTTTTTAGTGTGATAATAATCTTTATATTTTTCTAGGTATTATCCATGCGTTTTAACTCACAAAAGACTTATGCACTGAAGTGAATTATGCACAATTTTGCGGGTACATTAGGGTCTCATTGTAAGTTTTTTTCATTTTTGTGATTGGATGATTAAACTGAAGGGGTGGTCCCTCAACTTATATAAGGGGAGTGAATCAAGAGTGAGACAGTGTGCAGGAGTTTTCTTAACCATTCAGACCAAGTGCTTCTCCTCCGATGAACCTGTCGCCCAGTCAGGTGTGCAGAGTCTACACAGAAACGATGTAAATGTGTAAAAATTATAGCCAACTAGGTTCATTCCTCCAGTCCCTCGGGAGGTTGATGTCAAATAATCTCTGTCTTTCTCTTTATTCATACAGGGAAACCCAATGAGTGCACTTGGGCTCTCTTTTTCATGGGCGCCCTGTTTAAAATACAGTGCAAACAGAAAAACAAACTAAACAAACACGTATATAAGTCCATATAAAACATTAAAGACAGGTACAGGTGTGGGTATAAAAGTTCGTTACCAAGGCAAGTTTATTTATATTGCACAATTCGTACACAAAGTAATTCAAAGTGCTTTACAGAATAAGAAAGACATTCAAATCACAATACAAACAAATTAAAACATAAATAATCATCATAAAATTTACATTAAAAGAGTAAAAGAGAGTGCGGAATAAAAGCCTTTCAGTCATATGCACAGATAAACAGATCCGTTTTGAGCCTGGATTTAAACATTGTCAAAGTAGAGGCAAAATATTTTGTCAAATTCTCAGTTGAAATAAATGGGATTCTCTCTTAACCAGAAGTCCCACCACAAAGAAAGTGTCATTTGGAATGTTTAGAGGAAAAAAGTGAGCGGCGCTGAATAAGGTCAATACTGGCAAGTGTTTCCATAAGCCACTTTTTCACATTTTTTTTTAAAGAAAAGAAAAACTAAGCCGTCAGCGATTTGAAATGGGAGAGGCAGGGCAGGTCTCAGCTAATGGGCTTCTGTTTTAATTTTCAGAGAGCTGAGTAGAGTAGCCAGAACTTCTCCTGGAGTAAGAGTACAGATACTTCAAAATAATATTAGAGGAACAAAGTAGTGGTCAAAGAAATTACTCAGAGTTAAAGTATTTGGGAAAATCATATCCGATGGAGCGATGCAAGAAACGCAAATGTGAGTAAGTGAATAGCTAAGTCTAGACTTCCTATAGAACAGATACTTGAAGAAAAATTATTCCAAAAAATAAAATAATAAATCATTCAAATTAAAATTCCTTCAAAATGTTTTATAGCACACTAAACCTCGATATATTCAGGAGTAACGTACTGCAGTACTTAATATTGTGTCCTATATCTCTTGACACCAGACAACTGAGACACTTTTAATATCAACTGTAAACTTAATATAACTCTGTATCTGATTATTGTCCTGAAAGGCCGTGAGCTGCGAGTGGTGGTGAACACAAACGATCCGGACTATGAACACATTTACTCCATCGAGGCGTACGACGACCCCATGGACGAGATGCTCTACTTCAGCCCATCTGCCAACGGGACTGAGGGTACGACTCCTGCTGAGGCAACGCACTTTTAGACAGTCAGGGCCCTGTGCAGCAAGTGGCACCTTCCCACACTCCAGGCACCCACCCACCAACCGCCTACCAGCAGTCTCTTAACGTTTCACTGTAAAAAAGACTTCAGCAAAGTTAAAGGAGTATATTTAGAGTAAATACATCTACTATACAATGAGATAATGGTTAAAACAAAGGCATTGGACCACTGACACATCAAGGCATAGCTAGGGTACCTGACTTTTAAAATGTGTAGATTATGGTTTACTTGCATAGATTATATTGTAAAAGCAGCAGTTTGTGACAAAATCAATCTGTCTGCATCTACTGTCATTTTAAAATTTAAATACCAGCGATGAGTCGAAAGGTTTGTGAGAGCTAGAATTTACTTGGATATTAATACCTACTTTTACATTTGAAAATCAGGTACCATAGCTTTAACATTTTAAAACTTTTTGAATCATGAAAAGTCCTCAAAATTGCTCCCACAGCCACTGATTATACCCCACAAATGGCCTTGAACCATAATTCTCTTTTTTCATCAAGGACCGTTGCTGAAAATATTTGGTTTTGCAATTACCCGGACTAAATCTTTTCTAAACCTGGTCTAAAGACAAAACCAGGGTGAAATGTGGCTACTTTCGATGTGTGCAAGTGTAAAGTGAATACAACTCCAATGTACCAGTAGAACTTGAGTAAATCTACTTACCCTCAAAACTTACTTTGAAAACTACTTATTTTATTAGTTCCATGAATTATCACAATGATTATTTAGATTATATCTGATCAGCGTCACCAGTGTAGACATTTTCCATTGACTGCAGTTTGCTGTATTGGTCTCACTTTTGTGTGTCTAATATTTATGTGATTGACAGATGCTGTTGTCAAAGAGGTGTCAGAGAATAAGATGGACAAAGCGCCCAAAGCGAGCGTGGCTGTGATGCAGAAGGACGTGAAGGGGTCAGACAGGCCAGTGAAAGCAGCCAAACCCAGGCTTCAGCGCATGGCCAAAGGGAAAGGTACAATATTGTTTTAATGAAAGCTTTCAGAAGAGCTGTCCACTCCACCTGTCTCTGCCATGTCTGTGTCAGGAGGCACAGACAAAATCACTCAGTGTCGCTCTGCTGGTTCTGCGGTTCAATCCCCAATACTGACAATCACAAATTCTAACAAGCCTGTAGTTTAAAATAGAGGTGGAAGGCAGCTGAATATATGATGAAATTTGCCTTTAAACTGCAGATGGTTTGCCCTGGTTTATAGTTAATATCTCCTTACAAACAAAAACCAGCACAGGCCCAATTGTCATCTATCTTACATTTATTCAATTACAGGCGGCTTTGTTGCTACAAATACATTGAAAAACATTATTCTTACTGTGAGTGGGAGGTTGCCTAGTCACAGATCTGACCTTCAAGGAACATCTAGGCAAAGCAATCACAGGTACGTGGAGACAAGCAGGTGGGGACCATACCAAGGAACATTTGCACTTTGAAGGACTTAAAGCCACAAGATTAATATGGCAAATGTTGGACCCAATTGTTGAGAATGATCAAAACTTGTGAATTGTATTTTTTTCTTCATAATAATGTTGTGTCCTGGAGCAAGACACTTCTTTAGCTTTGGTTCTTGAACCTGGACGACTGAGGTATTGCTTCTTTAACCTTGGCTTTTTGAATGCTTTAGTGTGACCTCATGATTGATAGGGGCTGGAGAGGCTGTTGACTCAGAGTGTCAGCCTTGTTTTAAGTTTGATTGAGGAGTGAATGAATAATGCAACAACTTTGTGTGTGGAAAAGCATTTTATATGCACTGCTTGAGCACCGTAGTATTATCAGGACTGCACAGTGTAAGGCCAAATGAAAGATTAAAGGATTAAAGCTGGACTGCGGAACTTTGGAAAACCTTGAAATACTTACATTCTTACTGAGAGTGGAGTTTGCCCTTCTGACTTGTATTTTGGTCTGGTGGCATTACCTGCTTGTCCTTATGGAGATTGATTGATTTAATGCCATGCTGTGGAACATTCTACGTAAAGCAATAACATTTTCATGGAGACAAGCAAAGGGCATGACTTCCACCAGGAAAGCGTAATATCAAACAGTGATTTTTGTTCTGTGCAGTATCGAAAAGAGCATTTCAAACCTTTGGGATAACATCATCATTTTATCTTGAACATTTAAGACAAAATATTATGTTTTTTTAATCATGAAAAGTCCTCAAAATGGCACCCACAGCAAAAAAGTTATGTGTCTTAATTCCATGAATAGCTTTTTTCCAATTACCACCTAGTCTAGATCTAAATCTGGTCTAAACGTGATCTAAACTAGGTCAGGATTAAACATAGCCGAGCAAGGTCTTAGTGTCTGTTAGTACCTAATTTGGTCCTGGTTTGATCCATGGTTTGATGTGATGTGCTCTTGGCTAGTTTTGTTATTTTTTTCTGCTCTCTTGCACTTTCAGTTCCCTTCTCTGCAGTGTTTCTCTGAGCCTGTCATTAAGCACAGTCAATGCTTTACACTCCAGTCAATCTTTTGCAGTCAAGTCAGTATTTTGTCCTCTTTCTGCCTAGACCCAGAGGAGCGCTGCCTGTTGCCCATGGAGGAGGGCAGTTGTGGCCGTTACACTCTCCGCTGGTACTTTAACAATGTGGTACAGTCCTGCAGACCTTTCATCTACAGTGGTTGTCAAGGCAACGACAACCGCTTCCTGCACCTGGAGGACTGTGAAGAGGCCTGTCTCGGGAAAGGTACTGGGGAAAACACAAATTTGTGTTGCGAGTTCAATCAAGTTGAACCTCATTTTAGATTTAAAGGTGCACTATGTAACTTTTCTGTTATCGCAGACAAGTTATTGCTTTAATTAATGTGTTCCACAGTATGACAAAAAGGGCTTCATCGAGCCAGGACCTGCAGCAGGCACTAGGGCAGTTTGCAGCCGAGTGTGAATCGGCTGGGATGAGAATAAGATCCTCCAAATCCGAGGCCATGGTTCTCGACCTGAAAAAGGTGGCTTGGCCTTTCCGGGTGGGTGTAGAGTCCTTACCTCAAGTGGCGGAGTTCAAGTCTCTCGGGGTCTTGTTCACAAGTGAGGGAAGGATGGAGCATGAGATTGACAGGAGGATCAGTGCAGCGTCTGCAGTGATGCGGTCGCTGTATCGGTCCGTTGTGGTGAAGAAGGAGCTGAGTCAATCTACGTTCCTACCCTCACCTATGGTCATGAGCTCTGGGTACTGAACGAAAGGACAAGATCGCAGATACAAGCGAATGAAATGAGTTTCCTCCGCAGGGTGGCTGGGCGCTCCCTTAGAGACAGGGTGAGGAAGTCGGTCACATGGGAGGAGCTCAGCGTAGAGCTGCTGCTCCTTCACAACAAGCGAAGCCAGCTGAGGTGACTCGAGCATCTGCTCAGGATGCCTCTTAGACGCCTGTCCCACCGGGAGGAGACCCCGGGGAAGACCCAGGACACGCTGGAGGGACTATGTCTCTCGGCTGGCCTGGGAACGCCTTGGGGTCCCACCAGAGGAGCTGGAGGACGTGTCTGGGGTGAAGGAAGTCTGGGAGTCCCTGCTTAGACTGCTGTCCCCTGCGACCCGGCCCCGGATAAGCAGAAGAAAATTGATGGATGGATAGGGTGGAACAAATATAAGACAAAATTAATATTCCTAAACTAATAAAAAAAACACTGGTATTTGAATAAATGCAGGTGTATGTCATACTGTGGAACATTCCAGGGAAAGCAACAACATACCATATCTCTATGGAAATCAAGTAGCAGACCCCCAACAGAAAAGTTACAAAGTGCGTTTTTCCAAAGCACAGCAAAACAACTAAAATTTCAGATAGTTAAAATGATGTGAATTCATCTTCTTGAAGTTGCCTTGAAAATGTATGATTGGACCTTTATGAAGAGTTATGGAGTAGAAATCGAAATTCATAGTTAAAAGCAAAAATATCAAAACAAAGAATAAGATGTTCCCTGTTGTAAATGTTGTAAATAACTGAAATGAGTGAGCCAAAGTCAATCAAGACGTTACAGGAGAAAGATTAGGTGAGAGACACAACAGCGTCACAGTCGGAGAACAGAAGGTGCTTTGTCTGAACTGGTAAGACAGGAACCCACTGAAAACGATTAGGGGCAGACTTACTGACTTCTTTTAAAATATGTTACTGATTCAATATATTTTCATACTTCTGTTGGTCTATTTATGTAACATCTGTTCTATTGTTGCTCATGTTGATATTGCATAGACTAATCTGTATTTTGTTACACAGGTCCGAGTCCTTTTAAAAGAACAAGATGATCCAGAACAAGCGCTTGGCCATCCTGAATGTTGAAAATAGAAATATGTCAAAAGTCAATGGTATTTTTATTATTTATTGTTACTTTAAACTAAACTAAAGAGTGTTATAGCTTTGATGAAATTGCACATGTGGATTTTTAAAACTTAAATTCCTACAAGCTTCACAAACTGACACTGGCTCATACGCAACATAAATTTAATCAAATTCAAGGCCGAACTTTCTCTCCTACCTGTGGGTTTTATATGAAACTGTTTGACTGTGTGTAGCGAACAGTCCGTAGTTGTTTCAAGGCAACTGTAGTGTAGAAGTTAGATCTTTTAAACTTTTCATTCAGTCTGTATCGTACTTAATCTGCAGTGAATGTGTTGTGTTAAATCAAAGGCCAAAAACAAAACTGGTCCTATATTTTTGCTTCAATAGGACATTTGTATGAGTCAACTTGCAGTTAAAGATCCTAACACTTCCACCGCGGTGTAGACCCTTTTCACAGAGCCGCCTTGCTAGTTCTCGTTATCTCAAAAAACTGTGGAGACGCATTTCCTGCTCCATTCATTGTGTATCGGAAATTAGCCAAGTCATGCTCAAAAATATCTATATCTATATTTAAATACCAGGCAGCAAGTTACAGAGAGAGCATGTCAAGACCTTTACTATGATGTCAATACTTCACTGGAGGAAGCATCTGTGTTCAGAAAAGTAGGTATTTATGTCTTGAAGCTAATGCTAACAGAAATTAAAATGAATGAATGAGGTTAAATTGGAATGATTTTACACAGAAACAATCGACGTGTCATTAGATGTATTTTCATGAAGTTGTTTTGTGTTTTATTATGAGATTTAGATTAGGTTAGCATTAGCATTAGCTCTGAGACACAAATAACACAAGTTTCCACTGGTTAAGTGCTTACATCGTCGTAAAGTTCTTAACATGCCGTCTGTGATCATCCATCTGTAACTTTCCGTCAGCTGTCTGATATTTAAATATTGATTTATTTTAGCAAGACTCTGCTAACTCCTCATAGAGAATGAATGATGCAGGAAGAGCAGCTCCGCACTTTTTGAGAGAAATGGAACTAGCCAGAAGGTTCTGTGAAAAGGGTTTATTGAAATCAGTTTATATTTTTAAATGTTATAGCAATGGTTTTGGTGTGATAATAAATGTAATCATACAATGTTATATTAAAGTGGACCAAACAATTATGAAACTAAGTGTTGTGCAAATTGACACAATGACAGTATTCAGTGCTAGTAGGAACTGGCAACCCCCACATTAAAGGAGACATATTATTATATGTACATATATTATTAGTGCAATCCCACTTTGAAGAGGATGGGGACTGTCATTTTAACATTTTTGAACAGGAACTTTATGAATATGTTTTAATTGGCACAGCAGCACGCTAGCTGTTTCAAAACTAACAGCCCTTTTTATCAAAATGGAAAAACATAAAATTAATAGCCTATGTAACATTAATTAAAATAAAGAATAGCCAATTTGATATGTAGAATACTTCAGTTTGTGGTGTTCTTTTAATATTTATGATGCTGAAGTTAGCATTAGCACTAGCATTGAGACACAAACATCTCTCTCTCTAAACACAAAAGAGTCTCTGGTGAAGTATTCGTTTTATTTGTGTCGTCTTTAGCATGTTGTCAGTGACATCCACCCTCAGCTCAATGTCCACTGTCTTTTTTTTAAATATTTATTCATTTCAGCATAAAAAAAACCCATAGAGATAAAATTGGACAGGAAGTAGTGACGCTAACAGTGAGGTTGCCAGGTGCTGCTGTGCAGAGCTTATTATCAAGTTGTTTTAGATCCAAATTGAGGCTTACAATGAACAAAATGGTCTCTGCGTATGATAGTTTATTATATAATATTAAAACCAAAAGTATAATATGTCTTCTTTAATGGGTGAAAACCTCTATGAAATACCTGACTAGTTTGATGCTCGGTGACTGTATATTTGTCTAAATATAGCTGGATTTTATCATGAAATTTCCACTTGGTGCTAAACAATGAGTCCCATTCTGTCTATTCCTGGCTTGTCCCTGTCACTGCTCCGGGACACGTTATAATTACAAACAGCCCATTATCATGACGGATACAGTTCTGTCTCTTCTGTTGTATATGAAGAATCCACACTGATATTTCTGAATATTTTGTACATATTGTTGTATTTTTAAGGGGAGTTTATGTTTCCTAACCACTGCTGCATGTTTACCTGCAAGACCATGGTGCTAATTTTATATTGTCAATAGAAAATGGAAGCCTTAAAATTGTGGTTAAATGTATTGTTTGTTTGTAAGATGTTGCATTTATAAGCATTTTGAATAAATCATATGTTTGAGTACATGGACTTGATCTGTCTTTTACTGAGGCGGTAAATTGGTGGGTTTAGATTGGGACAAGATAATACTTTTTCTTTTCTTTTTCTTTTTTCTTTTTGTACTTTGCTATGAAATATCTAAAAGTTAAAAAAAAAAAAAAAAAAAAAAATCAGGTTTAACCTGATTGTTTCTATTGGTGACAAGACCCAAAAACTTGATATAATAACAGAATATTATTGGCCTATAGACCTGGTGTTTGGCCGGTTGGATTTTTTGTGATTTTGTGAACTTAAAGAGGCTGATGAAAACCTTGCTTTGTTAGAAAAACATCTTTAAGGTGCTGTAACTTTTCCAGAGGACAGTCTGCCACCTGCTTATCTATGGAGATAGCCAAGTTTTATTCCATGGACCATGCCAATTCAGAAAATCTCCATGTGTGTTTCGCCTTTGCTTGGAATGCTGCATAGTAAGGCTTTATTTCTCTTGCATTTGCTCAGTTAAATGGTCACATTTTTATGTAAAGCTTTTCCACCTTCAAGGCACTCAAAGCACTTTACATCAAGGAACCGCTCGCCCTTTCACTCACACTTACACTAGTGTACGCAGACACTGGAGGTGAGGGGGTTAAGTGTCATCTCCCAAGGACACTGACAGCATTCATCTGTGAGAGCTGGAATCACACCGCCAACCTGTGAGTCAGTGGATTTGACCTCTCTACTGATGACTTTGATATTTAGAGCAGACTTTGGACCATCAACCTTCAGATCTGTGGACAAACACTCTACCAACTGAGCTATTGTCATCCTATTTCCATAGTTTTACTTTGCTTGGAATGCTGCGTAGTAAGGCGTTATTTCTCTTGCATTTGTTCATTTGTTCACTTTCACATGGTTTTATAGATGGTAGTGTGAAAAACATGCATTTGCACTGTGCTTAGGCTCGCCTCTCCACATACTTGACCTGTAAATTTGCCTGGTGATGCCAACTACATTTCGTCCTAAATACAGAAAGAAGTTTAATGCCATACTTTGAAACATTCCAGGTAATCAAGGACATCTTTGAGACGAGCAGGTGGCAGACCCTGTACAGAAAGGTTCCACAGTGCAGATTTCAGAACATGTTCCCGGGTGTATTGAGCAGGCTTGTAATCTGACAGACTGGATTTGACTGAGGTAGTTGTAGTGACCCAGTAAAAGTCTATTCTCTGGGCTATGGCGGTGTTTGTTTAGGATTTGGCACCATTATGTTTTTCCATTTCCATCTCAGAGGAGCTGCAAAACTCATTTCCATATCAGGGTGAAGTGCCCCTCTACCAGAGCTGAAATCCACTCCAAAGTTTGTATCTGCAGTGACGTCTGCTTGGACAGGACGTGGTCTACATGTGTTTTGTGCCTGTAATACTGTTTATGAATGCTGTGAATGCAATACCTTTTAATAGCTTTTTCTGCCAGTTGCTTCCATATGGTTCTCCTTCAACATAATGCCTTTGATTAATGCATAGGTGATGTCATTCAGTCTGGAGTTTCATTTCTCACACTACAGCTGCACTTTCACAGCACATCAAAACTGGGACTACACCAAAACCAGGACTGGACCAGGACTAAACCAGCACTACAACAGAACCAAACCAGGTCTACATCAGGACTAAACTGATCTCAAACCAAGAACAAACCAGTACAAGTGCGAACGTAGTCTATATTGAATAAGAAGTGGTTTCTACTAACAAAGTAGATAAGATATGGTCATAGTCTGTATAAAGAAGTGGACTAAGGGAGTGTGACGTCACCCATAGCGTTCAGCTCCAGTCAAATGAAGCTCATCGAGTTCAGCAGTTATAGGAGCAAATTTGGAGTCAAGTTCCATATTTGGAATTACGACAGCGAGTATCATAGCAACCAAAGATCCAATCCAGAGCGAGGCTGATGAAGGTAACGCCCTTTCCCGCCTGCACCACTGGTTTAACAGGGAGCAGACTCTTGGCAATGCTGTCAATCAAACCTGTTGCTAACGACCTTGGAGAAATACGGCTCCTGATTTGTCTGGTATTAATGTTCATATCTTGATTTACTGACACAATGGTGAAATAAAAATACCAGGATCATGTAGAGTAGGTTAATACATTTTTAGACCTAAATGAAGAGGCTCACTGTAGTTTCAGAGAGAGGGGCGATGGTTTTTCAATGTAAAGTGAATTGGAGCCAGAGTCAATGGAGCTGGAAGTGTGCCCACGATCGCTTGCTATTTGGAACACGGCGACTAGCATGTTAGCTATGTCCATTAATATATACAGTCTATGGCAGGCAGGCCCAAACTGTGGCCCGGGGGCTAAATGTGGCCCTCAGACCAATTTTTCTTGGCCTTCAAGCTTCCAGGTGAATTGGCCCATATTACCTTAAACAGTACCTTTTACTGTACATTCCTGAAAATCTACTTTAACAAGGCCATATCAAATATTTAATGTGCCCCACTGAGGATGTGAGCATGAATAAAGGTCTAGTGACTCTAACTAACTTGTAAGAATAACACAGATTTGAAGTATTCACTGTATCGTGACGAGTCTATGGTCCTCTGTGTTTTTATATGTGGCCCTTATTGAGTTTGGACTCCCCTGGTCTATGGATATGGAGCAGGGCCTTTTAATCAAACTATCTCACCATGAGTTGAGGTCCTAAGTGTTCAATTGAAATATTTGCATCTCAAATATACAGAGTGACCTCATATAACGTCTATATCAAAACGGGTTAATCCAGTGGACCGGGACGAATCGAGTGTAGCAGTGTAAACGCCTGATCGTGATGTTATACTTCATCAGCAGATTTTATTAACGACAGGATTTTCTGCTCATTGGTCACAGCTCGGCCTCCTGTTGCTCTGGCTCCTTCCATGATTTCCCCAGACAAATCTACAGTCACCGCTTGGCTCCCTGCACCTGCTCCGAGGGTCTGAAAAGTTATCTCATCTCACATATGTAAACACGACAGATGTGAGAGCAACAGCGATGTGAATGTAGAAACAAAAGGAGGAGGTGGGTTTCATGTTGTGGCCAAAGTTGGACTGCTGCACCGACAGATAAGGACACTGCCGCTAATACATTTGAAAGAGATGTATGAATTTTGATCTATTGGTCAGTTTCAGATGACATTTAAGACAGATGGGGCAGCTAAAATGAGTATTGTTAAGATGCAGATTTCTGTTGTGATACAGTGAGTACTTGAGTCT